>PVKU01001294.1:0-318855 GCA_004027475.1 Anoura caudifer
GGAGAGGGGAGGGAATTTCAGGGGAAAAGGGGAAGGGTTTACAGGAACAACTATATAGGACACATCACAAAAACTAGGGGGGTTGGAAATGGGAGGGAGGTGGGGAGGGCTGGGGCGGTGGACTGGGATGGGGTAAAAGACAAGAAACTGTACAAGAACAATAATTAAAATAAATTTTTAAATATTCAAAGTAAAAAAATAATAAAATGAGCTGTTTGTAGGCAAAAAAGAATATTTATGCAGAATATTAAAAAAAATCTTTTACAACAAATAAAAAGGTAAACAGCACAGTGTAATAATGAATGTCTAATTAGCATATGAAAACAGGTTCATCATCATTAGTATTAAGGAAATGTAAGTTAAAAAATCAAAATGAGATATCACTACACATCTACTAGAGTGGTTTTAATCAAGGGGACTAACAATATCAAACGTTAAAAGGAATGTGAAGAAATGAAACCTTTTTATGTTGCTATCAGAATATAAAATGGTACATCCACTTTGGAAAAAAGTTTGACAATTTCCTAATCAGGTTAAATATATATCTACCACACAGACCAACAATTCTACTCCTAGTGATCTACCTACATGAAATAAAAATGTGTTTACACAAGTACTTGCACAAGACTCTTCATAACAACATTACCGGAAGCAACTCAAGTGTCCATCAACTAGTGAATAAGTAAGCAAACTGCTACATTCATACAAGGAACATGGAGTGATAACAACATAGTGAACCTCAAAAGCATTATGCTAAGTGAAAGACATCAGACACTAGATACAAAGTGTCATACCATCCATTTATATGAAATTTCTAGAAAAGAGAGAGGAAAGTGGATTAATATTTGCCTGGGGCTAGGCCTAAGAGCTATGGGGATGATAGAAGGGTTCTAAAATTTGATTGTGGTGATACGTTCCCAGGTGAATAAATTCACTAAAACTCATCAAATTGCACACTTAAAATGAATGACTTTTTGGTAAGTAAATTATACTTCAATAAGGCTGCTTTTTAAAGTTTCTGGAAGAACATTCAGCAAACTGATAAATTACTATCTGAGTGATAGAATCATAGGCAATTTGTTTGTCTTGTTCTTGTGTTGCTTCTACTTTTTTCTCCATAAACGTATACTACAATACATTTGTACTATTAAAAAAATTCCCCAATGAGAATTCTGTGAGCATGATATGAGATACTGCTCCAAGCACAGTTCTTCATATGGAGTGGTGCTTGATAAATAGAATATTCACCCTTTATTCAAAAGTCCACTTTTCATAGGGTCATGCACCATCTAGCCAGTGTGCTGATCCTTCCTGCATGTTCCAGGGCAGTGCTAGTCTTTTGTCCACCTGGGTGACTGATGGATGGCTGAGCCAGTGCCTTTCCAAGGGTAGCTCTTTCTTGCCATCTAGTCTGCAGGAAGCTTTATCACAGCTCTTAACAGGCTCACCCACCACATAGCTTTCTTCCCCAGTGATTCCAGGGCTCCCACTGCTCATTCCCCAGCCAGAGTCATAACAATGCTGCTGTGATAGCAGAATTGTTTGCCCTGGGAAAAACTATAATGTCACAACACACACTCAGCAGGTAAAGTACAGTCTGTGCAGCTGTGAACTAGAAGACGTTGCCAGCATCTTTCATCATGTACCCCTGAAGAGTGGGGGGAGGACCAGAACCATGGGCATGTAAGTTTTGCTGGTGGTAAATCCCAAAGTGTAGGCTCTGGAGTCAGGCCACTCTGTTGCTGACTTGAACAGACCCTGAGCATCTCTGAGACTCTGTCTTATTCATCTTGTAAAGTTTTTGTGGGAATAATTTTAGAATAAGGGAAAGTTCTTGTCTGTTGTGACATGCTATCCAAGTTATAAATGACAGTTGGTCTGACTATTCCTAATGACACAGAAAGCTCTGGGAATCAGAGGTCAGGTTGGGTATAATCCTAAAAAGGGAGTTTAGAATTTTTCTTAAAAATGGTTCTCCTGTGATGTATATATTTAGGAATCACTGGAAGAGATTGGGGAGTAGGATGGGAGAGTCCAACAGAAGGATTCTAGCCAGAAGGAATGGCATTAAAACCCTGAAATTGGGAAAGGATGAGAGATTATAGACTGGACTTATCCTCGTGCTGTGAACTGGAACAAATATATGAAAATGGAACAAATATATGAAACAACTCTTTCTAAACATGGGACAGCTGTCCGCACAGGGCTGTGATCTCTGAAAGAAGGGCTACGGATTAGGGGATCCCTACAATCACCCCAGACTTCTGCCTGTGGTCACCTCAGTTTTCTACCTATAGGCAAGTTCTAGACCATAGGAAGTAAAAGGAACTCACATCTTGCTGAGTAGAAAGGGTGGAGATAGAAGGGTGGTTTGGGAAGGTTGAAGGGGCTGGAAGTTATAGGACATACTTCTGAGAGGGGGAAAAAGAGTCCCAGAAATCTGCAGAGGGGTCCCTTAAGTCTTTGATGCGTACAGAGCCTTGCTTACATAAAATGATAATCCACAAAGCCAAGCAAATAGTGAATGGAAATTTCTAAGCTGGACAGTTCCCAGTGCTGATACAGGGTGGTGTTTGAATTCTGACAAGAATGGTGAGTCCTCAGTTATCACTGGGCACGTGGTGGGACCCCAGATGTGTCATAGTTCAGCCTAAATATTCAGGCTGAACTATCCCGAGAGTGAAGATCACTCCACAGCTTTGCCAGCAAATCTCAGAAACAGGCTACAAGTGATCAAATAATCCACAAAGAGCTTAACTGCTCTTCAGAACAATATCCAATTCTCTTTAAGGGAAGACAGCATAATCCAGACACTCGATAACATAAAATTCACCATGTCCACCATCCACTAAAATCACCAGACATACCAAGAAGCAGGAAGAGAAGCAGATTAGAAGGAAGAAATATCTGTGCATAGGAAGAGATAAGAGACAGCAAAGATGGTGGAACTGGTAGACAAGGAAGCTGAAACAGCCATTTGTTAAAGCATTTAAAGAAAAATAGGAACAAAATAAATAGAGAAGTAGAAGATATAAAGAAGAAAATGGAATTTCTAGAGATTAAAAAAACAATATCTGAAAAGAATACCTCACTGGATGGGATCGAAACAGAAGATTAGATACTATTGGGAAGATGATCAGTGAACTAGAAGATGGAGCAAATTAATTTATCCACAGTGAAGCACAAAAATGGAAAAATTAGCAAAGCCTCAGTAAGCTATGGGACAATATCAAACAGTAAGTATAAAAGAGAGGAGGCAAAAATTGTCTGTCAAAATCATGGCTAAACACTCCCAAATTTGATGAAATGTTTAAATGCACAGACCCCAAAAAGCTCAACAAACCCCAAACAGAATAAACACAAAGGACACCAAACCACAATCCATCACAATCAAACTGCTAACACAAAAACAAAGACAGATATTGCAAAGTAGCCAGAGTAAAATACACATGTTATATACAGAGGAACAAAAATTTGCAATCATTTTGGAGGAGTGAGTTTTGAGAGGCTGGAGAGGTAAGTGAGACCAGACTATGGTGGCCCAGAGGGCAGAGACCTCATTCCAGGGGCAGCAGGGAGATGGATTTATATGGGGGTTGACACCTTCAGATCTGGGCAGAGGGAAGAGCACTCTGAACCCAGTGGGAGGACCATCAGAAAGCCTAGATGAGGCATTTATGGAATGGGACTGGCAGTGAGGACAGGCACAAGCGTACCAACACAAGAGGTATTTGGAATTGAAAGATGAGGAGCAGGAGAAAGAAGCATCTCTGGTTGGGCCCTGGGTGATAGAAGATGGAGCCATGATGAAGTCCCTGTGGAAAGAAGAAATGGAGGTATGATATGTGTACTTTGCTGAGATGGCAGAGACCAGGGCTTCTCCTACTTAAATGCATACAACTCACCTAGATGCCTTGTTAAAATACAGATTCTTACTTAGTAGGTATTATGTAGAGCCCAGAAATATGCATTTCTAATGATAGTTGGGAGAGCACACTTGGAGTAGCAAGGGTGTCAAGCACATCCACACCAAAGAGTTTTTCTGTGTTATTGATTTTTTTTGTTACTCACCTGAGTCTGTGTTTTTGAAGCAGTGATGCTCCCTCTAAAGAAAGAAAAAAAACACCCAAAGCACTATCTTCTCTATTGGCCACCACCCCACCCCACCCCACCCTGATCCCCTCAAGAAGATACATATCAAGGAACTGGTTGCTTTCCAAATCTCCCTGCCTGGCTCACTCTCTCTTAAAATACTCTTGGTTACAGACGCTTCTAGAATGCAAGCTGTCCTGGAACACTTTGTGTCAAAGGCAGAAAAACTTCCAAAGGGTTTCTTGGAACATGGAGAGAGAGAGAGAGAGACAGAGAAACAGAGAGAGAGACAGACAAAGAGAGAGGAAGGTTTCTGAAAATTAGGCTTAGCAGATCACACCAGTGGCAAAGAACAGAGAGGTTGAGTTCATTGGAAAGAACGCCAACTGCCTTCCTAACGCACCCCTCTGAACCTCAGTCTTTTCACTTACAAAATGAGCACTGTAGCAGCCACCTTGCGGAGTGCTGGTGAGGAGGAATGGAGATTTCATGAAAACTGGCAGACCCAGAGTGTGTGTATAGGGAGCACACAGTAGATGCAACCCCCTTCCTTGTTCCAGAGCCTCATTCACTTCAGAATTGCCTGGTCCTGGCATCAGTGCACCAGGGTTTCAATGAGGTCCCATCACTAACTACAGACAATCTCTTACAGAGTAGTCTGAACATCTTTCTTAACCTCTCTGGACCATTTGTTGAACAAGGATAATGTGTCACTGCACAGACCTGTGACCATGACTAAACGAGTGCATGTTTGCAAAGCACATAGCACAGCAGCTATCCATGATAGGGGAGCAGTTCATGTTTAGTTGATCCTCCACTTTCCTCTACTGGGGATTTGATTGAGAATTCACAAAGACCCTTGCATATTTCTTCCACAAACCCACCTACATTGGGGCTGCAAAATTCAAAAGGGAAAATAACCCTCTGTGTGGATTAGCAGATGACAACACAAAGCACAGACATTTCTCATCGGGCATACCTGATGGTGTCACTTCTGTGACCCGCTGCTTCCTGCCCATCTTTCTTCTGCTTGTCAATTCACATCCCTGCCCTGGTGTCCACTGAACTATCCAGTTTCCAAAGTCCACCTACTGTGACCTTGGAGCCCAAAGCAAAGAAAATGCCCACTTTGTGAAAAAGGATATAAAGGCTTGTTTTCAAGACACAGGATGGTCTCCAGGAGAAAGCTGACTCCCAGGGCTCTGAGCTCACTGATAAATTAAATCCCTGGATCTGCAGACAGGAAGGTCAGCTCCAAAAGACATCAGGTGGACAAGTTCTGAGCTAGAAGCTGCCAGTCTCAGTGGCTCCATCACTGCAGAATGACTCCTGGTTTCCCACACAGGCCCTAGTCTCGGTAGCAGGAAATGTTCCCTGTGCACAGCTTCTCTAGTTGACTTAGATGCGCAGAAGACAGGAAGGAGAGTGATGAGAAAGCATATGCGGAGACAGTGGTGTGGGCTGGTGAGTCTGTGTGCAGGATATGGTGCTGCCCCACCCCCATGGAGGATGGGAGGAGGGATGACAAGCTCTGGGATGGGCCATGCCTTGCATGGCAAAGCTGCTGCAAGCATCCTTATGGGAATAAGTCATCTGTATTTGGATGTCCACGTGGGTCACTCATGAGGGGCAACTTTAACACAAGACATTGGATTGCTCCTCTAATAAAGTGACCAGTCACCACCTTGAGCACTACCAAACTAAAATGTAAAATGACTGAGGCCCCTGAGGTGAGAAGTAACTAGAGATACTTTGTGATGCTGCTGCACTTGAGTGTCACATGGGACCAGACAGGGCCTGAACTCACACCCATCACATCAGTCCTCCTGGGCATGTAGACCAAGACTTCCAACCCCTTCCCCTAGGCCAACATGACACAACAAGTCAGCCTCTGCCCAGTACTGCATCCCCGACATTGGGTCACAGAAGGGATAAATGTCACATGACCAAGGAGCTCACGTCCTTTGTCCTGGAAAAGAGTCGTGACTTCCAAGTTTTTGTGCCTTGTGAGCTCAGCCCATAAGGATGGAAGGAACTGAGCTTTTAGTAAAGAGCATGGCCTTGAGGTAATATTCTATGCCCAGCGTGAACAGGTATGAATATCTAGAATTGTATACATCATACAAATTGCCCTGGGGGAAGAGAAATGGTCTTTTGGTACCTAGTAGTCATGTCCCTTTCCTAGCCGCACCTGATTGCCTTTTTATTTTAGTAGCAGTCCAACACAGAACAGTGAGCACAAAGCATCATATCTAGGCAAACCCAGCCAGGCCTCCATTTATGTGTAAGCAGCTTTATTGAAATGTAATTCACAGGTTCTGTGATTTACCCATTTAAATTGTATGATCAATGGTTTCTGTTGTACTTAGAGTTGGGCAATCATCACTACAATCAACTTTAGGACATTTTTACCACCTCCAAAAGAAACCTTGAACCCATTAGCTATGACTCTTTCAATCCCACCATCCCTTCCAGCCCTTGGAAACCTCTCATCTACTTTCTGTCTCTATAGACTGGCCTACTCTGAACTTTCGTATGAAGGAGTCATATAGCATGTGGTGTTTTGTGACTGGCTTCTTTCACTTACCATATTTTCAAGGTTCATCTGTAGTGTTACATGCATCAATACTTTATTCTTTTTATGGCTGAATAATATTCCATTATATGGATGCACCACACTTTACTTATCTATTTATCAGTTAATGAGCATTTGAGTTGTTTCCACTTATTGGCTATTGTAAATAGTGTTGTTACAAACATTTGTGTATGAGTTTGTATGTGGATATATGCCTTTATTTCTCTTTGGTTTATTCCTAGAAGTAGAATTGCCAGGTCGTATAGTAACTGTATGTTTAACTTTCTCCAATTTCTTTCGAGAAACTAGTTATTTTCTACTATCTAGAGTATTATGGGATAGTAACCAGGGCTCTGTAGTCATCCAACCACTGGATGATATTGGCCTAAACAAAGCTCACCTTTCTTGGTTCTGGTTCATTACCAAGCTTGTGTCTCTAGCTTTCGCCCTGATTCCAAGAGTCCTTGAGATTCTTCCAGCAAATCCATTGTTGACTAGGTTTTCTGTAGCTATTCTCTGTTGCTTGCATCCAAAGCTTCCTGTTTGAGGGCACTTCTCAGATGCAGAACTTGCAGGCAGCTTTGATTAGAGAGAGAGTGGCATGGCACAGCACTCAGACCCCAACATGGTGCAACTTTGGGTTGGTCGTGACAGTGGATTGCCAAGATTTAGGCGAGTAACCCTGAACAACCCCCTGGGTTGAGCAGGAGATACTAGGAAAACTTATATGGGCTGTGAGGCTAGTATCTGACCTCATGCATGCAGCAGACACTTCAGGGGCCTGCATCACATCTCACTGGCCCACCTTTGATTTCAGCTCCATGAGCAGATCCGTGAGTACTCGGACTCACCCAGCACTGCCAGCCTCACCCCAAGCACAGCCAAGCAACTCTCTGTATTCTGTCCCGATGGCCCTCCAGAACAGTCAGGGGTCATTCAGCCTGCACACAGAGAAGAACAGGGAATTCCGGTCCCCAGGGGTAATGCTTAAAACAATGGGGCCCATAGCCAGTGAATGAATGCCCCAGCCTCTCAGCCTTCCCTGTGAAAGTTCAAAGGCAACCTCTGCTTGCTGAATACCAGCCCTACTGCTGGTGGCAGTGACTTCACAGAATACCAGAAGAATGGCTTTCTCCCATTCTACCTCACTAGCCCTGCTCCTTTATGCCTACTTCCCAAAATCACCTCCCTGAAAAAATGCCCACACCCCATCCTTGAATCTGCATCTGCTTTGGGAAAAATAAAAACAAAACAATTGGAGAAATCTTCTTAAGAACAGTTCTCAGCTCCACAATATATATTGCACATAGGAGACAAGAGACTAAGTCAGGAGGCAGTGCCCTAGGCCCAAACTCTAGTTCTGCGAGGCTCAGGGAGAGCCCTGGTTCCTGTGTCTATAAAACGGGCTCCTTGGAGAGGGTGCTCATGAAGGCTCCTGCCACTCATAGAGCTCTGAGTGTTAAGATGTGGTATCCTTTGATACTGCCCTGGGCACTGAGGTCTCTTAGTGAGCCTTAGGTTTTAGTGGGTGCTCTGCAGCCAGGCATCTCTCCAGCTTGCTCATGACCCTGCTGCCTAGTCTACGAGCAGGACCTGTGACTACAGAGACAGAGCTAAGTGGAATATCCACTGTGCAGCCTACATGGTGGCCATGTTGAGTTCATGCTTTGCAAAGGCCAGCTTTGGTCCTGGGCAGTGGCTGTGCTCTGACAATCATACCCCCAGACATTCATGTCATTTCACCCTCACCTCCAGACCAGGCTGTTCAGGCTCATGATCCTGAGCCATTGCTTGAGGTTCACATGAGAGACTAGCTTCATCACAGCCCTAGAAGTTTTAACAGCACTGGTTCTAAGCCAACCTCTGACTCATTTGTCCATTCACTCATTTATGTAACTAGCATTTGTTTAAAACCTAGCTTCTTCCAGCCACTCTATGGGATTCAGATATATAGTGAAGAAGAATCAATTCTGCTCACAGGAGTCACAATCTCCCCAGCAAGGTTGAGAGACAGGGCAAGGCAGATGATGGGTGATGGCAGTACAGGGTAGGAGTGGTGGGGAGGATACGGTGGGGTGGGGAGCAGAGGAGACTGAAGAGGTACAATGTATCAGAGGTTTCCATATCCTGTCCCACATCTTGGCACACCATTTGCTTCAGCCATTGCAGCAACAATTGACTTCCCTTCCATGTGGCCTAGCAACATCAAGTCCCGGGTGCAGCACATCCTCCTGCTACTTGTTCCAGCACCTCCCTGCCATCACTGGTTGGGTCACCTGTGAGCAGCTCAGCCATGCTCACTCACTGTGTGAGCAGTGGACACCTTGGGACAACCTGACCAATAGATGACATAAACTGCTGGAGGAATGCTCCTGTTTTCTCTCTCTAGGGTAAAATATTTTCAGGCATATTCCAGGAGCTGCTCACAGATGTTAGCAGCTCAGTGACACATTCTTGGACTGGCTTCTCCTTTCTTGTTTCACTCTTATCTACCCATCCTGGGATAACTTTTGAAACACCTGAGTGCAAGCCCTCATCCTAGAAGCTAGTAGGGGGTTAGGGGGACACAAACTCAGAAGGGCAGTTAGCCCTGTCTTGGGAGGTTAGGAAAAGTCTTGAAGAAACCTAAGTAGCGGTAGTCTATGTGAAGGAGATGGACAGGGCTCCTTGATCCTGGCTGAGGGCCAGGCACCAAGAACACAGGTGAGAGGTGACACTGGAGATGTGGGCAAGAACTAGGTCAGAAGACCTTGTCCACCACCCAGGACTTGATTCTGGAGCCACAGAGGAACTGCAGAAATACAAGGCACAGACTCCCTGAACAAGACACTCATCTGCATCTAAGCTGACACAGTGCTAATTAAACACGGTGCAATGTCATAAAGTTCTCTGGGGGAGCTGCCAGTGATTACCTGTGTCCAGATGAACAAACCACAGAAAGATGAAGTCTCCTTACTGGCACACAGGAGCACAGCTATGGCACACAGCTAATAGTGGTGGGGATAGGTTGTGAGTGAGAGTCAAGGGCTGCAGAGGCTGCGCTCCTAGCCACTGGACCGGGTTGCTCCATTCAGCTAATGAGGAAGGGGTGAGGTGTGTGTCCCACCTCAGCTCACTCTGAGCTCTTTCCCTAGATCAGGGGTTCTCAACCCTGGGCAGATATTTGGCAACGTCTGAAGACATTTTTGGTCACAACTTGGGGAGGAGGGTGCTGCTGGCATCTGTGGTTAGAGGCCAGGGCTGCTGCTCAACAACCCACAATACACATGACAGCTCCTCATCTCCAACAACCAGGGATGTCAGTCTTGCTGAGGAGACAGAAACCCTGCTCTCGGCAGTGCAGTCTGTACCTGCAGCTCCCTAAACCCCCTACTTCATCTCCCTCTGCTGGCTGGTGGGTGGTCAGGACCATGGGGAATAGAGGAGGAAGCAGGAAGAAGCTGACCAGTCACTGCATGTTGTGTCACTTGATGCTTTGGTGACACTGGTAGTGGTGGAAGGGAGGTGCTCCCTGGTAATGAGTAAACCACATTTAGTGGTTAAACATGAGGGACATGTTGATGGACAAAACATGTCTGTGCTGATCCAGCAGCATCCTGGAGAGTTCTCTAGGACACTCCAACATTGAGTGAAATATGCAGCTTGAATTCCAGGGATTGAACTGCCATGGAAATTCCACCATAGGGCCATCAGAGCAGTGAAACCTAGATCTAGGGGTTAGAGCGTGATGCTGCCTTCCAGCTCTCAGGGTTAAAAAGACCTCCAGTTGGCTTTTTATGAAGCTGACATTTTAATATTTACAGCACAGTAAAGGAAAAAACAGAGCCTGGGGTGGGAGTTGCAGAAGGTTAGTGTAGACAGAGCAAATAGGGTGAGGGCCACACCTTCTCAGAAGGAAGCCAAGGGCCCCCTCTCCCTGACCATTTCTCCTTCAAGTCCCCTAAATCCTCTCCTTTGGTAATGGGAAGAACCCAACCAACAGTTTAATATTTCATGTTCACAGATTGACAACATCAGGGTACAACATGATTTCACAAATATGAGTGTGTCAGGCCTTTTTAGAAAACCTATCTTCAGGGCCAAGTACCTTTGCCCTGCTGTGTGCCTGCATCAGGTATGTCTAGACTCTGCAGTGAGCCAGCCAACCCAACCACACCACCTGTATCTCCCACATCTACAGCCAAGCTCTAGGTGGCCACATCAACACTCACAGGCATTCATAACTGCACATGGACATTGGTCCATGTGGTTGTTGTGCACAGCCACCATGACATGAGAATCTGTCCAAATCAAATTGTGCAGCCACGTGTTTGGGTCCCAAGGCCATGTGGTGGATGCTGACCATATGCCTGCCTACTCAGAACCATCATGCATACTGTCGGACATTGGCCCAGAATTAAGGGGTTCTAATACCAGCTCTGCTATTGGGAAGAAGGGCCTCCATCACTTTCCATGCTGAGTGCACCTCTGCATCCCTCCCCAGGCCTGTTCAGGGAGAGACTTGTTAATCAGACTGGTGAACATGCCAGGCACGCCATCGACAATGGTTCCTAGAGGGCAGGCTGCTGCAATAAAGGATCCACATCTCTGCCTGGCCACTCTACACCTCTGGCTGCAGACTGAGGGAGACTGTGGCACTTTGAGGCCAGCCCTCCCTTTATCCCGGGCATCTCATTTCCTATGTCCTTCATCTGGCTTGTGTCTATTCTGCCTGAGGAGCTATGTAGGCATATGCTGATTAAGTAAGCAGCAGATATACAAAATAATAGCCCCTTCAGAAGACAGGTGGTATTTTATTTTATTTTATTTTATTTTATTTTTTGGTAACATGGTTGGGATGAAAAAGTTTAGAGCTCTGCTGTGGTGTCTCTCCAGCAAGGCTCACTCTATCTTTCACTCTACCATGTGTGGCCTCTACTTCTAAGACCACCTCAAGATCCCAGAAGGCTGGTACAGTGCCAGCCAACATGTTGGAATACCAGGTCACAGAAAGGGAAACAAAGTAAGAGGAAGCAAAGGGCTCAAGTTGACTGTCTTTTCAGGAAAGTCTGGACATGGCCACACCACACTCTCGTTTACATCTCATTGACAAGTCTTAGTCAAGGGAAAATGGAGAATGTGAGCTTTCATTTGGGTGGCCGGGTTCCCAGATGAAAACTTGGGGTCCTATTATCAAGGAAAGAATGGAGAAAGGGCATTAGGAGACAAATAACTTCTACTATGGAGGAAGGGAGAATGGGGGGGGGGCAGGGTTTAGCTTCACTTGAGCCTGCCAACTTTCTGTCTCCCTGAACACCACTGAGCAAGTATTGGTACTAAAATTGGGCTGCCATAGTAAAGGAAGTAGGAGGCCTCAATCAGATTTCTGTGTCTCAGCCACATGCTCCCAGCCAGCTTGTTCCCAGACCTCAGTGCTAGCTGGTGGTACTTCCTCCCAACAGTCTCTAAAACAGCCCTGATTCCCCTGCTCCACTGGCCCTGGGTTGTGGTTCCCCTTAGCACTCCAGGTGCCCAACTCTAACACCATTGCATCCTTCTGGGCCCTCTGCCTGGAATTTTACCCCTGCAAGCCTCCCACAGCCCACCCCTTGTTATTCAGGTATCGGGTTAGCATTCTTACCTCCTCCTCGGGCCTTCTCTAGCTGCGGTCTACATTTCAATTCATACCCCATTTTGTCTTCTCCAGGCACCAGTCTTTACCTGCAGTCATTTGGCTTTTTTGGTATAATCTCCAAGATATGTAAATCCCACCTGTTATGTTCCCTGCAGCATGTAGAACAGTGTCTAGTGCCTAAAAGTTGATCAATAAAGATGAATCGATGATGGATGAATAAGTAAATGAGTGGGTGAATGAATATTCTCTTATGGATCCATTTAAACTCTAAATACTTAGACTTACCAGTATGTGTACTATGTGTACTTGCTGCAGCCTGCCGTCCCACCCATCCTACTACCAGGAGTTCCTCCCACCCAGCCAGCCACTGGAGTGAGTCTCAAGCTACCTGCCCCTCTGCAATGTCCCAGGAAAACCTGAAAGAGGGGAGCTCTTGGCCCTTAAATCTAAGGTTCCAGACTTTTCTCCCCTGCCCACCAGCTAGGTGATAGGAAGGAGATGACTTGATCACTCCCAACCCTGATTTTCATACCTGCAGTGAAGGAGTAATGTGCCATCACCACCTGATCAGAGGTCATGTGTGACTGACTCTCGGACATCGTGGCACTTTCATGGTGGTTCCCTCCCTGCCCTTGCTGCCCCTATGACCAGCCTTTGGCCTTTTCATGAAAATGTTTCATGATCCTTCATCCAAAGCATGTTCTAGCCCCATGGTTTAGAATCTCAAGAAGAGACTTTTCACCTCAAAGAAAGAAGTTTTGGGCATGACATGTGTAGAAAGTGCCCATCACTTGTGGTCAGAACAATAAAACACAAGCCACCCCAATCACTGCATGATTTCATATATGTAACTGTCTACACTGAAGACTGCCACTCATCTATCAACAATCAGCACAAAAGTTTTTTTCTCTTGCTCGTTCTTTCTTACCTGGATGAGTTAGAACCACACACCCCTTCCTGCAATGCCACTTTGCACACTGATCTATTACAGTGATTACCTCACTGACTGTGGCCAACTTTTCAATCCATTTATCCACTCATTCATCCATCCATCCATGCATCCATACATCCTTTGAGTCAGCAAACATTTACTAAGTAGCATTTATTGCTGGAGAAAAAGAAAAAACAAGGGCACAATCTTGACTCCCATGGACCTCAGCCCATAAAATGCAATGTCTGTGGAAAGTGGGTAAGTTGGGGTAAGAAAGGATGGACTAGCAAAGAAGGGCACTGAGCTCAGTCATCTGTGAGCATTAGGAAGATCCACCAGGGTGGCTGGGCTCAGGGTTCCTAGAGTCTAGGCATCAGGCACAGAGTCTAGGCAAGGATGGAGACTAGCCGACCTATAGAGATAGGGAGGGAGGAGTGGGCACTGAGTTGGACACAGTGTGGCACAAACAGCTGTTTCATAAGCAGTCATCATTAAGCAAAAGAGTGAGTTAAGTAGAGTATTAACAATGATATGTGCCATTGAGAACTGTCCTATGTGCTACACACATGTTATTTCACCAAATTCTCTGAAGTCTTGTGAGAGGGTGACTATTATCTCTGCTTTACAGATGAGAAAAGAGGCGAGCACTTTCTAGGTATGTATCAGGGCCACGCAGCTGGTGAAAGCCAGTGTCAGTCCAGGAGCACCTGACTTTCTAGCTCTTATTCTTACTCCTAACAATCCCTACCAGCTAAGAAGTCCAGTGCAGAGAAGAGGGAGGGTGGGAGAGGAGGGCCAAGGAGCTCTGCAGTGCACCATGCCCAAGGCAAAGGAGAGCCACGGAGGAGTGTTGAACAGACGAGGATCATGCCTGACTCTTAACCTGGACTGGAAGCTCTTGGGAGGCACAGGCTGGGTGCCAGTCATCTTTAGGTCCTCAACATCCCACACACCACTTAGCACAGAGAATGTTTACTACATGACTGGAAATAATTCAGGAAATGAATAAATAAATAAAGCAATACAATGTTATCAGACTTTGAATTCAAAGTATATCTGTTAGAATTAGATTGAGTTATATGTGGCAGAAAACCCATAATAGTGGCTTGAACAAAAAGGTTATTTACTTGCTTTTTTGTGAAGTAGTCCTTAGGCAGGCAGTCCTGGGCTAGACACAGTGTTTCCAAAGGGTCAGGTACCAAATCTTCAACATGGCTTGCCCACCGCTCTGGCATATGGCTCCTATTGTGTAGGTCACCTCAAGACCCAAAACAGGTGCTGGAACTACAGCCATCACATTTCCATTCCAGGTAGCAGGAAGCTGAAAAGGAAGGAGTAGGATCAGCCCCGTACCTTTTAAGAGATTTCCCAAAGTTACCAAACAACTTCTGCTTATGTCTTACTGTCCAGAACCTAGTCATGTAGTTCCCTTTAGTCCCAAGGAAAGCTGGAAACAACAGTCCTTTAGCTGGAGGCATTGCTCCCCTGAATGCATGTTGTTATTAAGGAGAAAAAGGAGAATAGAAGTTGTGGAAAGCAACCTCTAACCTCTGCCTCTAGAAGTAAGTGACTTTGTGTAAACCTGTGTGCAGATGGCATCTCTTCCTGGTGAAGGAAATGCTCCTTCACCTCTGGGGAAGTGGTTATGTTAGGGAACTCCAGGAAGAGGAGGGCTTGGCAGCTATTTGAGGAGATTACATCTGCCTGATAAATGAAAGCCACTGAACTGCAGTGATTGCCTGTGAGGGGAGAAGATAGGCACTCTTGGCTGGCTCTGGGTTGCTATCCCCAGCAGCAGGGCCTCCTTATCACTGCTGGATCAGGGCCTGCTTGACAAGACCCATTAAAGGGGCCCGGCTGGGATTCCATTGGTGTCCTGAGCTGGGTGTTCAGAACCACCTGCTTTCCAACAGAGAAGATAATGAAGCCAGACCAGAGGATTCCTCTTTGGGCCACCCCAAGGAGGCATACTGGAGAGTAAAGCAGCTTACACTGAGGATGGGTCCCTAAAACCCTCTACCACCTGCAGAACTCCAAAACCATGACCCATGCAAGCCAGCCAAGTTCTAAGGCACCTTCCATTATGCAGAAGTCACAAGGAGGCAGTGTCTCACCTAATCCCAAGTCGATGGGAACCCAGAGTCAATGGGGCCAGTGGAACAATGCCAAGAAGCCCTAGGAGAGGGTTAGTGCCCCTTAGCTGGAATGTGAGTTCTTGGCAGTGATACTTCCAAAGGGATGATGTGGTGGGACCAGGTTTTAGAGTTGGCTCCTTGAAGGTCCTGACTGTGAGCACCTGTGGGGTAAAGCCAAGACTGCCATCCACAGTCAGGGTCTTACTGTGAGATTCTTTATGTCCCTTGGCCCCAGGTTCTTCTGCCATTTTGACCATAGGCCATCTTTTGTTTGCACTGCAGTAAAACCCCCATACACCCAAGCAGAGTTTTGAACAGTCCTCTATTTTTTCCCAAGGAAGAGGAAAAGTAGGCCCTACGGTTGTGCCTATTCTGAAGATGAGAAAATTGGGGTGCAGTGAGGGATAAAACACCTGCTCAAGTTCTCCAGACTGTGAGCGGAAAGCTCCTCTGCTTCTCACTGACTCGCCTCAGCCCCTTGAAGTCCAGAATCAGCCAAGATGATTGATAAGACTGTGGCTTCCTGGTTCCAGGCACTTCCTAGCTTGGAGCCCTGCACTGGTGATACCCAGGGATGGACACTGGTGGAAGCTAGGTGCTTGGGTTACCTTTGTACCTGGCTGGTGAAAGGCGGCATCAGCCTCTGTCCCTGGTCTCTCTGCCAGGTCCCAAGGGAATGGCTGGATGTCATCCATCTCCATCCTGGCTGGGCAGAAGAGGGGGAGAAGCAGCTGGCAATAAAGGCCAGTTCTAGAACTCATGCGTCCGCATCAGGGATGAGGAGGACAGAGCCCACACAGGCCCCTGCAGCCCTCTAACCAGCAACACTACAGACACTGCACCCCCAATTTCACCTCAGCTCCCTTGGATTTTAGGGAGCTTCCTTTGCAAAGGCAAGTATTCCTGTAAGGAGGAGTGCAGACCTCAGTTTCTTCATCTATAAAGCAGGTATGAAAATCTCTGCCACTCAAGGTAAAGAGACTGTGAGAGACTGGGAGAAATCGCCAACACGGTTGTTGAGACAGAGTCTATAGCCCAAAGATGTTTGGGATTGTGAATCTGAGAGATGTGCATGGCAGCCTTTGGGGTCCAGCCAAGGGGGGAACCTGAGGAGGGGAAGCCACCTGTCTCTGCCATCCTGCCCCCATGCCATCTCCAGCGCCTACCCAGACTATCCATCTATCCATGGAGGGTCTTGAAACAGGGTGTCTGATGTTGGGGCTGTCATGGGGGTGCAGTGGGAAAGGGCTGGTCTGAGAGCTGACATCGCTGACTTGGGGAGGAAGAAGGAAGCTGCCCTGGAATGGAGCTGAAAGTGAGATCCAGGTGGCCTGTTCAGAAAGTGCCACCATCCTTCCCAAATGCCAGCCATTGCCACCATCATTCACTCATTCTTTGAACAACATGCTATGTATTTTATAAAGTAATTACACATCTTTGCTTTAATTTGATTTACTCTAAGGTACATACCAATTTTACAGATGAGAAAAGTGAGATTCATAGGAGAACCCATAGTTCATAAGGGATGAACAGAATCCATATTCCCTTTGCTTTGTGTTCTCTATATGCAAATTACAATATCTGGTCCCAGGAAGTCACAGGCCACACCTGTCAAGGAGCTGGATACCAGTGTGTGTGTGTGTGCGCGCACATGTGTGTGTTTTGAGTAGAGGGAGAAATAAGAACCAGTAATTAGCTCCAGCTAGAGATTTTGTTGACAAATTCATTTTGTGCTATTCAGTGTTTTTCACACTTCTTACAATGACAATTTTGTAATTCTATATAAAAAGAAATAATTACTGCTATTAAAATAATTTTAAATAATGAGAGAGGGCAATTGAGTTATAGGGAAACCAGCATGGATTTGGAGTCTGGAAACTCAGCTCCTAGCCCTGAATCTCCCTGTGCAGCTGGGTGACCTGGCCATGCAGCTTCCCTCTCTGGGCTTCAATTCCCTTATCTACAACTCAAGTGTTGGGCTGGGAGCTCCTACAGAGCCTTTTCTGCTAGCCTCTCTGGGTTGCAAATAGTCACTTCTAAGGAGAAAACAGATCTGGGATTCCCAGTCTGCAGCCCTTGCCTCTAGACTTGCAAAGCCACCTTTCTCTCCTGGGGATCTGGAGTGAGGGCAGAGCCACGCCCACTCTCTGCCATGGGGAAAGAGTAAGAAGAGGCAGGCCCTTTGAATCTGACAAGTTATTTCCAGCTGCTGCTAACATGTCATTAGCAGGATTTTCCTAAACCTCACATCACCTTTCCAAAGTCTCACAGACCAGGCACAGTGGTGTTCTTGTCCTCCTCATCGCCCTCCCGGACTTCATGCCTGCAGAAGAAAGAAGGCACCGGATTTCTGATTAGAGCACTGCCTCTCCTAACTGGCTCCTCACAGGTTATAGTTTAGAAGCCTCAGTGAGACGTCTGGATGCACTGATCCTTGCTTTCACTCTGGGGCTGTGTCTCTACTACTTCCAGATGTTTATACAGCTGGCTGGATTACTTAACTGCATTGACATCATACACCTTGATATTTCCTCTACACGAAAACAGGTCAGATGGGAAAGAAACTGGCTATTGAGAACCTGTGTACCACAGAGCTAACCAAATACCATTGTGACTCACCAAGGACAATCTGAATGCATTTTCTTGCATGCATTGTCCTGCACTACTACATGGGCCTCAATTTCCCCATCTGTGAATTGAAAAGGTGGGTTTGGACTGCCTCAGCTTAGAATTGATCTGAAGTCACTTCATGTGAGGGATTTGATCCTGAGTCTAGGGTGGAGAACTGATTTTATTCCACTGATAACTACATATGGAGCACCTACCACAGGCCTAGCACTGGGGTCACACTAGATAGACGCAGAGATGAAAATACACCCATGTTAGTGAGTGCCCCCAGGGATTCCTATGTGCCAGCCTGTGCCAAGCCCTTTGTGGACACTGTCCCTTTTTTAGCCTCATAACAATTCCAGGAGATCTGTATGTTTTTCTTGGCTTGATAGATAAAGAGACTGAAGCCTACAAATATTAATGAATTTACTCAAAGTCACCAAATATCAAATACCATGCATCCAAGGATTGCACTCATATTATTGATTCCATAATCTATACCCCAACTATCACTCTCTATTGTTCCCCAAGCATTTCATAACCTCACAGACTTTATAGTTAAAAAAAGACTCAAATAAAGTAAAGAACAAATATTTGCACTATCAGAAGTTGGTAAGTGCCTCAACCAAGGCATGCATCAAATGCTAGAAAGATCCTGACCATGTGCAAAAGACTATCTGGAGAAAGGGGTATTTAGGCTGGGCTTTGAAGGTTGAGTAGGAGTCTATCTGGCAGAGGTGACTTGCCAGCAGATACACATTGTCACTAGCTGAGGACAATACCAGGTCTTGACACAGTTCAATGCTCCCTATATACCCATGCTTTCATAGCCTTCTCATTTTAGGAACAGCCCAGAGGGTTTTGGGTAACTGGATGTCACTCTGCAACCAGCTGTGACTTCTTGGCATAGCCTGTTGCCACCTGTCAGCACTTTAAAGCAAGGGTCAGGGCCAGTCTGGGTTTGTACCCTTACACATGGCACTGAGCAGGGTACAGTCTATATTTGCTGGACAAATAATCATTTCACTTTGTAGGAACTGTTCCCCAAGCAGCAGCATAAACTACTACCATTTGTTGAGTTATTTTGTGCCAGGCACTGTGTTAAGTATTGTTCATGCATCATCTTATTTAATCTGCCCAAAGCTGCACTCTCAGTAAAGAACTATTATTTTCCCTGCTTGACACATGAGGTTAAATAACTTGTCCAAGGTCACACAACAAGCAAGTGGTAGAGCTGGGATTCATGCCCAGGCCTGTGGGACTTCAAAGCCAATGGCCTTAACCCCTCTGCCACCAGCTCCTCTTTGTTGTGGCCTCACCGCCCTCTTTGTTCCCCAGGGAGAAGGGCTGTTGCAAGCAGGCCTGAGGTGCCACAAACCTTCCAGCACATCCTGCCCCTTTGTCCTCCAACATCTGTTTATCATTTCCCGCTCTGAGGCCGCCAGGGCCCTGCCTCTTGCCTTTCCATAACTCAGATGTCAGGGAGGATAGAAGCCAGTGCCTGGTGTCCAAGCATCTGAACTGGCAGAGTAAGGACAGCCTGGTGCACACTCTCATTTGCATTGCCAGACTGCAGCACAACATTTGTCAGAGGCAGCGAATCGTGGAAGCCACCCAAGTCTCCAGGCCTCTTGCCCTGAACTGCCAGACAGCCGTACACTGCTCCGGTGAAAGAGGGTGCCTGCCTCTCACCCCTCCTTGCCAGTCCCCCTCTTCTGCACTCTCCATACCACTGCCTGCCCCCCACTTCATTCTATATAAGCCTCCAGCAGGATGGATTTCCTCTTTCCTTTTGAGCAAGAACAGTGGCAACTCTGGAAATGTCTGGAAAACAGCATTTTTTCAAAGCACATTCTGTAAAACACTGACCCTGAGAAATGTCCTGAAAGAGAGAGAGAAGTATTGGGAGAAGCTGCATACTCTGCTTGCTCTCACAGGTTCCCGGTGCACACCAGAGTCATGTAGGCACTGAAAAGTCCTGCAATATTTCCTAAATTGCCCTTTATCCACAGAGCACTTGTTCTAAATGTGAGAACACATTCCAAGGCTAGAGGGGAAACTGAGGTTCAGGCAGGACACCTCCTTCCAGAAGCCAGCAGGAGGCCCCCTTCTCTGCAGACTTGTGTAGCATGGAGTGTCTCCCCATGTGCTGAACCTCTCTCTGTGACTGCACCTCCTCACCCTGCCAGAGACTCCCTGACTCACTCCACCACTCCAGAATGCACTTGTCCTGGCAATTCAAGGGCAAAAACAAGACCAGTATGGGACAGCTGCAGGAGACAGGAATGAATTCTTTATGAGAATGTTCCACTTATGCAGAGCTGCTCAGGAATGCAGGAGCTCCCTGTCACTGAAGGTGTACACCCAGAACAGGTCACAACAGCCCCATACTGCCAACCTTTCCCCCACAGTTTTGCCACCCACTGATCTGTACCCTCCTTCTCCCTCCTGGCCTTTCTGCCCAAGGCAGCTCCTGCCTTCCCTCCTCCCAATCTCTCTTAGTGCGGGCCAGGAGCCCCTCCAAGGGACAGACTTTGCCTGGGGCACTGGAGCAGAATGTAGTCACCCTCCCTGTTCAACCTGCTACTCCAAGGACATGGAGTAGAGAAAGCGCCCTGGTAGGATGCATGCTTGAGCTCCCCTTGGCCATGTAACTTCTGCATGCAGGAAGGGACATTTGAAACACCCCACCAGGTCCTGAGCTCTGGGCTTTCGTCTCTAATTCTCAATACTTGTTCCTGTATGCTTTGTTCCTGTACCTTTACCCCTAAAGAACTGCCAGTCCTTCCCTAGCTCCCCTTCTGCCTATTCTACATAGCCCAGCAGTCTGCTGTGAGTGAGGTCAAGCACCCAACCCCATGCAGTCGTCACTGAGAAGCCTCACCGAGTTGTGGAGGAATTGGGCTTTGTGGGACCACTAACTCGAGTTTCCAAGACAGGCATAGTTATGTACATTTCTATAGGGTCTCCTGTCTCTGAGCATCAGTTTTTTCATCTGTAAATGAGATAGGCAGACTCAGGGGAGGCACTGGATAACAGTTTGTGGGGCAAACAGTGAGTGCGCACCATGGGAAACACAGATTGGTGACATTGCCTGAGGACACCAGCCACTGAGTGCCATTCCAGGGCTGGGACTGCAGCAAGTGGACGGCATCATGGTTAAGAACAGGGTACAAGCTGGCAGGTCCTGTGCCCGTCACACAATAGCTGGGTGACTTCCCAAATTGACCCACATTGAGCTAATCATTTCTTCTTTGTTCAGCCGGGATGATATTACTCACCTCAAGAGGCACTTCCCTTTGAGGATCAAATTAGGCAGAGCATACAAAGCATAGTCAACACTTAGTACACATGTATTTGTGTTCTCATCATTATCAATTCTGCTGACTCTATCTTTTCAACACCCCATGCAGCCTGTCCAATCCCCTCTGGGATGAATATTCTTTGCATCATTTCGTGAGCAAACTTGCAGTCCAGACCTATCAGTGCAGCCCACTGCTTTAACTTGGAGTCTGGGCTGGTCCCTCCTGTGTGGATACCTCTGAGAAGCCAGTGAGGTCCCTGGAAGGAAGAAATGGGTTGTTTAGCTAGTGGCTTTCCCCTGCTGTTTTCCAGGCTGGCTGGTGGACCTATTAGTGAAACAGCGCAGCCTCCCCCGAGCAGGAGAGGACACCGGGCATGGTAGGGCAGCCTGGAGCTGCAGGGATACCTAGCTGTAATGGAAGGGGATGGCAATCCAAACCATTGTCCATCAACAGTCTGCTGGGACTGAGTGGCTCCCCACAGGTCGCATCTTGCCATCTCCCAATGTCCTGTCTTTGCAGGTGGTGAGCATTTTTTCTTGCAGGATTCCTTGTTAGCACTGATGGGGACACTCATGCCTCAGAAGGGCTTGGCTGCAAGACACAAGGAGACTCCACAGGCTTGGTAAGGAGGGAAGAAGGGGTGCTGTGTGGGCAGTGGGCTGGTCTCCCAGAGTGTAACTGTTGCTTAGTACACAATGACATGGGCTTCACTGGCCCCAGACAAGGGATGAGTGCACAGTAGCAGGAGTCTCAGCCAGTGGTGACATATGGAGCTGGAGAGGTGACAGTGCCATGGTTCGGGGGTTGGCAGAGGTTGGGAGGAATCTATTCAGTTCCAAACAAGGCCTGGATCAGCAAGGGATATGGAACAAAGGCCAGCTCTCAGATGGGATTTGAATGGAACTGGGGTATTAGGAATTTTGACACAGGGGCTGGGAAAGCTCACAGGGGTGAGTAAGGGAGGAGGTCTCACCCCTGCACAAAGCTGAAGAAAATAGCAGTAAGATCTTTTAGAATCACTAATCAATTTCACTGCTTAAAATCTTCCAAAGGCTTCCACAACCCTCTGTGCAGGTTCTCTACCCTATCTTACATCACCCCCCCTCCTTCCTGTTGTCTAGTCACTGCTAGCACCTCTCAATTCCACCAAAGTGCTACCAAGTCTTGCCCACCCAGAGTCCTTCAAGTATGTTGCTCTATCTGGCAGGAAAGCTCTAGCTGCTCCAGGCTTAGATACCAGCCTCTGTGCCATACTTCTCAAAGTCTCGACATAAATATCAACTCCAGGGAAGGACCATCCCTGCCCCCCTTACCTAAAATTATCCCTACTACCCCATTATCTTCTATTTTAGCATCTTGTTTTGCTTCTTATAAGCCTCTTACCATAATTTATACTAATTTTGTTTACTTATTTATTATCTGTCTGTCCCTCCAGTTGAAAAACTCCAGGAGGTTAGAGCCCACCTCTCTCTCTCTCTCTTTCTTTCTCTCTCTCTCTCTCTCTCTCTCTCTCTCTCTCTCTCTCTCTCTCTCTCTCTCTCTCTCTCTCTCACCATTATCTCCAGCCCCAAACATTCAGGAAGCCCTCCATAAGTGTCAGCTCTTACTTCTACTATTTTATTACTGCATGGGGTTTGCTACCATAGACTGGCGATAAATACCACTTTAACGTTGATTGTATATTAACACTTACTCCAGACCCCACTAACTGAGGGGGCTGTGATACAAGAAGTGTGGAAGGCCATGGGTGGGTGGGGGATGTCTCACTGCCCAGTTCCGTCTTCACGGTCTTTTCAGGAGGCCATCTCATCCTGAGGTGGTGGGCACGCAAGCCCTGACCTGAGATCACTCGGGTTCCATCCTTCTTCTGGGCTCACCGGGCTGCTGGAGTCAGCCCGGCAATTTCCCCCCAGCACACACACTGTCATCTCTTCACTGTGAACTGTATTTAAAATGTAAATAAAAAAAGGCTTTTAGGAGATTTAACTGTTTCCCTTGGTATTTAAATTATTCAATTATAACTAAAGCTATTAAAATACAGTTAATTAAAATTGTTAGATTGTTTTCCTTTGCACTGATCACAGCATTGCCCGACTTCTCCCTCTAGCTGTTTAATTCCTATTAAAAATGATAATGCCTCACTTTATTCATAAATGCAGCAACCTTCCCGCACATTCTTCAAGTGATCTCCTCAATACAAACCACACTGTCTCCTTTTCTTCTAGCAGTGAAGCGGAAATTCTGCTGTAGTCTTTAGAGGTTTAATCAGCAATAAAAGGACTCAAAACTTAAACATTAGCATTATGGAGTCACAACAAATAATGCAGCTCCCTGTAACAAAAACAAAAACAAAAAAAACAGTGTCTAATTCTGGTGCAACGTAATATCATTAGAGACCAAAGGAGAACCCTGAGGTTTAATAAAAGGTGGGAGCTAAATAAAGGTTTCATAACTCACAACATAAAATTACCAGATCCACACATTAAATATTTTATTTAAAGGTTTCATGGCATTTCTAGTGGGAATAGCTCTGTAGAGGAAGTACAGATGCGTAAGTGCTGCTGGAACAAGGGGGAGAAAAAGGAAGGCAGAAAAGAAGGCTTTTAGGACCAGTTCATATCTCGTTGAGTTTGGCATGTTTAATATGACGCACCCTGAGAAACTAATTGTTTATAGTATTTAAACTCCTGGCCCATGTGTTCGCACAACAATAATGGCTGTTCCAGGTAACTGTGGGCAAGGTGGCAGAGGAACTCCACTTTCTGGAATGTAGCAGATGCCATCTCCAGCATTTGGAATGATTTGTGAACCACACATGGTGGTGAAGGGGGTAAGTCCTCCTAGTCCCCAACTGCAGAAAAACTGGGTGTAGTACAGAAATCAGCTAGATTCAGACTATGGTGACTAAGTGACTACAAGCCAGAAGGATCCAGTGCTAAGACAGGTATGTGCAATAGTGCCCTGCCCTCCAGGAATTCACAGCCCACCACAGCCTTCATAAATAGCCTATGGGATACAAGTTCAGACAGTGCTGATGCCAATTAATTCTTCCTGTGAAGATGAGGAAGGCTGTAGGGAAGGCTTGATGCCTCCATTGGCTGAGCAGGTCTCCATTGGCCAAGAGAGGGAGAAGCATGAGAGAAGATTAAGGCAGAGAGGCAGAAAGGGGTTGGCAAGTCTGGGACACTGGGACATTTGTTAGCTCTGGAGCATAGGCTGGGTAAAATAATGTGGTAGAAAACCTAAATTTAGGAACTTGATCAAAAAAGGCTTTGAACGCAATTCTTAGGAGTTTTGACTTCATTCTGAAAGTTGCCTACAAACTAAGAACCAACCAAAGCCAATCAAAGACATGCTGGTCACAGAAGTAGGCGCTTACCCTCTGATTGCACCCTGAAGGACTTAGAGAAGAAAGTCTACCTGTCCAGATTGGCTAACATCTGCTACCCAGACCACTGGACATCTTAGAGATTATCAGCTCAGACCAATATAGAGGCTAAGAATGCAGGACCAATTTTTCTCAAGAATGTACCTTTTATATATAAGAATTCTCCATTTTTCTTACTTCTTTGGAACACTCTGGTATTGTCTAGTTATGTCTTCAGTTTTTAAATCCTATGGTCCTTGAATAAACCATTGTCATTTAGTTCTTTAAAAAAAAGAAAAGAAAGCACTTGATGATTGTTTGGTAAATGAAATCTTAGAGTTAGGACCTAACGCATCCTGTTTACTGATCACCAGTGGAAAAGCTCTAAGTTTGGCTACTGAGCTGGTAAATGCTCCATCCAAAGGGTATTCACTGCCAGTAGGAGTCATTGGGCCAATACCTTAGTCTCTAAGTGCCCTGGGCTCTCACACTGTGGTTCTAGTCTTCAACCTGGGCCCATTCATTCCCTTGCTCTCTTCCAGGGACTGAACCTTTTACCTTGGGATTCAGAGAAGCAGTCACAGAGCTTCCCAAGCTTAATTCATGTGGCTCTTTACCCCGAGGGGCAATGCCCCCAGAAAAGTTGGAGAGAAAATGATGTGGTGATAACATCAACACTGCTAGTCATTAGGGAAATGTAAATGAAACCCACAATGAGATACCATTACAAGTCCACTAGCATGGTCTAATCAAAACTACCAGCAATGCCAAGGCAGTCAATACCCAAGAGAGGGTGTGCAGGAACTGGCACACTCACACAACTGGTGCTATAGTCATTTTGGAAAACAGTTAACACACATCTACCATATGATCTACCCATTCTATTGAAGTGAAGACATAGGTCCATACAAAGATATGTACATAAATCTTCATAGCAGCCTTATTCATAATAGCCAAACTGAAAACAACCCAAAAGTCTATCAGCAGGGGAACAGATAAACTGTATATCCATTTGATGGAACACTACTCAGCCATGAAAAAGAATGAACTATCTCTACATGCTACAACATGGATGAATCTCAAAATAATTATATTGAGTGAAAGAAGCCAGACAAAAAGAGTATGTGTTATATGATGCCATTTATATAAAATTTTAAGAAATGCAAACTATTCTATAGTAACACTTGCCTGAACTAAGGGTGGGGGAAAGGGTCATGGGGATAGTTACAAAGGAGCAGAAGGAGACTTTAGGTGTGATGTTCATTCATTATGTTCACTTTCTTCACAGTGATAATGGCTTCATGGATGTGTACCTATGTCAAAACTTATCAAAACATATACTCTAAATATGTGCAATTCATGTGTGGAAAGTACACCTCAATAAAGCTGCTGTTAAAAAAATATTGAAAGAGCCAGGACTTTGGAGTCTTCTTTTTTACAGTTTATTTTTGATATAGTTTCAAATGTAGAGTGGCAAGAATAGTCAAGCATCCCTTGCACATCCTTTACCAGATTCTCCAATTACCACATTTTGTCTCATTCTCTTTACAATTTTATCTCTCTTTTTCTGAGCTATTTGAGAGTAAGTTGAGACATTGTTCCCTGTTATTCACAAACACTAGTATTATTTCTTAAGAACAAGAACTTCTACATTTCCATAGTATATTATCAAAATCAGAAAATTTAACATTGATACTACACTACATTCCTATCTGGATTCCATATTCAATGTCACTATAACATGCTTTATACCTGTCTTCCTTGCACCCCAGGCTCCATTCCAGAATCACACAGTACATTTGGCTGTCATGTCTCTCACCCATCTGACCTGAGCTTGAATCCTGAGTCCATCACTTCCTCATCCTGTGACCTTGGGTATTCTTACCTGGAGTCCCTGATCTGTACAAGAAGCTCAGCACTGACATCCAGCCCCTGGATCCTGGGCAGAGTGTATTAGAGGGTGTCTGGACAGTGTCTAGCACAGTGCTGCACACAAGAAGTGAGTAGGATTATAGTAACAGCAGCCTAGTGCCCCAGAGCCACTGTCCTGGACCCTCTGCAAACACCCATGGTGAACAGGCTGACCCCAGCTCAGCCAGGGTCCTGGGAGCCCACTCCTCTGTCCAGCCTCTCTCCACCCACCCTTTCTGTCACCAAGATTGTCAAGCTGACCCAGCTCAATGAACACTTTTGAGCAGCTCATCGAAGGTAGCCTTCCTCCAATGAGGGAGGCAAGTAGGTTGTAATTTTGACTTTTCAAAAACTTCAGCTGATGACACTTCCTTTTTACATTTGAAAAAAGCACTTCTTAGCTTTTTCTTTTCTATTCCTACTGCATATTACTCATTTCTATATAAAGTTGTCTCAACAGTGAAGGTGCCACCAATCTGATATTGCCTGGGATCACCTGTCTTGCCCTCTCAGAGCATCCATCCCCATGTCAAAACACATGGCCTGCCTCCCTGGCCACCAATGACCAAACCAAGGTGACCTTGACTAGGATAAGCAGAGCTGAGGTCAGCTGCCCATGAGGTGGACTGGAGTAAAATATTTGCCCATTTGGGAACATGGTGGTTAATTAAACCATCAGATCATCTCTCCTGGGTAGTTTAAATGTCAGGAGAGAGTTGGCTGGTTAGCACATGTAAGGACAATGGAAAGACCATCAAAGAGATGGACCTAGGACCACTCAGGCTACAGAGCCATGAGGTAAGCAGAAGCTGTGTGTGGGCCTCGGATGGAGACACAGGAGCAGGGGCATGGGCTACTGGAAGTGGTTAGAGGGTGGTTCAGAGAGTCAGAGGAGCTGAGAGGAGCCAGGGTAAGATGCAGGGGCCGGGGGGCCCACATGTGACAGTAAGGGGTGAGGAACGCCCTGTCCTCCTGTTCCTGTGGCCCTGCTAGGGCTTCTTCTGTATTATTTCATTGCATGGCTATATTCATCATCTAGGGCTAAAATAACAACAAGCTGTCTGGCTGAAAACAATAGAAATTTTCTTCTCTCACAGCTCTAGAGGCCAGAAATCTGAAATCAGGGTGTTGGCAGGGTTGCATTCTTCTGGATACTCTGAGAGAGATTCCATTTCAGGCCTCTCTCCGAGCAACCTTTGGTGTTCCTTGGTCAGTGGACACGCAACCCCAGCAGTGCCTCTGTCTTCACAGGGCTTTCTCTTCCATGCCTCTGTGTCTCTTCTCATTTCTCTCTCATAAGGACACCTGCCATTGGATTTAGGACACACCCTAATCCAGGTTGAGCTCAGCTCAATAGCTTTACACTAATCACCTCTGCAAAGATTTTTATTCCTAGTAGTATCCCATTCTGAGATTCCAGATGGACATAACTGGGTGGGGTCAGGGAGTTGGCAGCCAATCAGTAGTTGAGGAAGTAAATAAAGGTCCTTGGATCCTTAGTGTAAAACTCCAAAGCATCGGCTTGCTTGGATGAGTGGCTATTCTTTGCAACATTGAGAACCTTGTTTTTAGAATGATAAGCCTCATAGGAAGAAAGAGTCATGGGCTTTTCCATGGATTAAAGAGTCTCTGAGCCTCATTTTTCCAGACCTAGGCTTTCCAACAGCCCTGCTTGGCCAAGGCTTTTGAGCAGCTGGTGGAGAGGATATGGGGAAGGAAGAAAGAGTTTGACAGAAAAGAAAAAAAAAAAAAGCTTAGTTCTGGAAACAGAGAAGTGGTTTGTGGGCTGTGAATAGTGCTGAGAACCCAAAGCAAGCAGAGGCCCAGAGGGTTAGTGACAGCAGAGAGACCTGCCCCCAAAACTGGACTTCTTACCAGGCAAGGGGTATTCAACCAATCTTCTTGACTTCTCTAAGCTCCAGTGCCCTCATCCATCAACTTAATTTCACCAGTGTTATTCAAGCAGCTACCAGGTACTAGAACCATGTTGGATGGTGGGGATACAGCAGTAAGAAGGCACAAACCCTGGACTTGACAAGCCCCTAATGTAGGGAAGGAGGCAGGTGCATGAAGAACCAAGGGGATCATCAGGTGGCAAGGACTGCAACAGCGTTTGATAAAAACACCAAGGGAACACTGGAAGCCAACTGGGCAGGGACCCCTGAAGTAGGTAATATCAAGCTGAATCTTAAAGGAAGCAAAAGAATTGGTCAGCAAGACAGGAGAGGCCAGGAATTCAGGGCATGAGCAGAGGGATGGACCCTAGAAGTGTATTCAGAAAGTATATCATTGCCTCAACAGGCTGAAGGGCTGGAGGAAGGTGGGTATGATGGGAATGAGTAGAAAGGAACTTGTAGAGAGAGGCAACAATACTTGGATGCATGGGAGGTGGGACTTGAGTCTCTACCAGGTGGGGCTGTGAAGGCCGCCAGAGGATGAACAAACTTGCAGTGCAGGAAAATCACCCAGGCGGCAGGAGTTGGTGGGAAGGCAAGGGCAATGGGTGAGAAGGGAGCAGGGAGACTGGTAAGAAGCTATTGCAATATCCTCAAGAGAGATGGAAAAGGCAGTGACAGCATGACAGAGAAGAAGGAGTGAATGCAAGAGGCATTTGAAAGGCAGCACGCCCGGGGCTTGGCGACCTCACATCAGTACACTTCTTGGGCTTGTCTGCAGGTCACTGAGATAATGGATGTGATGCACTCTGAAAACTGCAGAGCTCCTTGTTGGGTGTGGTGGCTGGTTTCAGCTGCATCCTGTTTAGGCTTTCATGAAGTGAAGCCTCTCTCCTCTTCCCTGCCTCATCTTGCATGTTCTCTTTCGCCTGTGAGCAAGGGAGAGAGGGGAGGTGTAAAACAGAGACATTAAGTGCCAAAGCTTATGTTAATACAGCATTAAGGTTGAAAATGTAATCTCCTAGGAGTCAGGAAATTCTGAACCAGGGGTTTCCATGGCAACCCAGCCACACTGTTCTGCTGTCCATTCGGGCCCTGTTTTCCTTGTTAAATATGATCCCATCGTATATTACATTTTATTGAGCTAAATGTGTTACCCACAGCATGCAGAGCTCCAGTCAGCAGCACAGGAAATGTTTGTGTGTGTGTGTGTGTGTGTGTGTGTGTGTGTGTGTGTGTGGTGCAGGGAATGGGCCTTCAGAATTCGCCTGATATAACACAGCCACATCTTGGGTCCTTGTATCTAATAAATGGAATGAAAATCCATTAAGAGCAGCTCCTGTGAAAATAAATGAGCAAGGGTGCTGCAATCCTTGTGTTCCGCAGGGGTCAGTCAGGATGCCCACCCTTCCTGGGCCCCTCATAGGCCCTCTCAGCACCCCCAAGGCCTGGGCTGTCACTGCCACCCTGGGCCCCCTCCTGGATGCAGTTCTAAGGGGGGCGTATTGGAATTACCTGGTCCAGTGGTTCTTCACACACACCAGCCAATTGAAGCTCATCTGTCACTGTTCGTTAGCATCCCAGGGTGCACTGGGCACCAACAAACAGATGCAGAAAGGAAATTCGATTCTACTCCGAACCTGCTCTCCCACTTAGGCAGCACAATGGACAAAAGGCCTCCTCAGTGGTAACAGGGATGTTAGGAAGGAATGGAGGGAAATGGAATGTCAGGGAGGGCAGCTCAGTCCTGGAATGTGTGACAGAGAAACATCTGTAGGTTAATGTGGTGGAAAGAGCATGGAATGTTAGAATCAGTCTGCCCAGGACTCGGCTGTCTCCCAGCCATGTGTCTTCAGTGAGTCCCTTAAATTCCCTTTGTCTTAGTTTTTTCATCTGCAAAAATTGGGATAAAATTACCATTAACCTCACACAGGCTTGTTGAAGGATTAAATGGGATAATTGATGCAAAAGCTCACTGTAAACTTCTAAATCCCTACACAAATGTCATTCTTCCAGGGAGCTCTAAAAAACCATACAGGATTCCAGATTTATGCAGAGGGTGCTAGAGATTTTGTGGTTGGCTTGAGAATTCTACAATGGGTTCCAGAATTAACTGGTAGATCTAGAACAGGGGTTGGCAAATTATTTTCTATAAATGGACAGATAGCATTTACTGTATTTTAGGCTTTGAGAGCCATGCTGGTAGTACTCAATTCTGCTGTTGTAGCTCTAAAGAAATTCATGTTCATTGTGTGCCAATAAAACTTTATTTACAAAACCAGGACAGGAACTGAAATTGGCTTCTGAGCTGTCCTTTGCCAGCCCAGGTCTGTAGTTGCCTATGTCGGAAAGCATGTTCTTTTTGGGAATGCTGCTTTTCCGCTCAGAATTTAATTCTCCTTCTTCTCCATCCTCTATCCCCTGCCCCTCCCACTTCCCACCCACTCACACACATACCTCTCTCTTTGTCTAGCCAACTTCTTTACCTTCCAGAATCAGTCAGAGCCACCTCACCCAAGAATAAATTGCAAAAGTCGTTGGCCCTTGTCTGCTTCCCTCACAGACTATGAGCTCCTTCCAGCAGCCTGTTCTGTTACCCCAGGCCCTGGTTTTGGTGGAGGTTTGCAGAGTAGAGATATGAAAAACACAACATCACAGGGAACTGGGACATGGTCATTCTCTGAGGAGGTCTGCGACCTGGGGCAATGACAAACATCTTAGGTCTGGCACCAATCCTCTAATTGTGAGCTGCTCAGTCAGAGCGTCTAGAAACAATCAGAAGTCAGGATCACCTCTGCAGACACAGGCCAATGTATGTGGCCATCTCACAAGTCCAGGAGCCAACCTGCTCCCTTTGCAAGCATGATGGAGCCCTGGGCAAGGGCCAGCCTGGCAGGAGCTAGCCCATGGGAAGGCGACACTCCAAAGCCACCTCTCTGAGGAAGGTGCTCCCTGCCATCGAGCACACGGACATGTGTTCGTGACAGTGCAGCGGTTCCTCACACTGCCCTCAGGGAGACTACCAGCCTGGACAAGTGACATGATCATGTGGAAGCTTCCAGAAGTGCAGAGTCCTTTTGGCTTGCACATGTTCAAGCTTTCCTCATCCTCCCCCTCCTGGGCAGAGCAGACAGCAGAACAGAGTTGTGTAACTCGCCTCTGAGTCACACTTCCCCCAGCATAGTATTTGCTTTCTGCCCGACAGAACAGAGCTTCCTCAGGACAGCCAGACAGGTGACTATTGTTTAGAAGTCGGGGCCAGGTGACAGGCTCTTCTGCCCCCAGTACACCAGCTAAGAAGAAGTCACTTTTCTTTACAGTAGTGGGGGGAGAGATTTGTGTGTGGTGGACATATGTAGTGGGTGTTCAGAGGAACATGCAATGTACATGTATGTGTTCATACCACAGCACACATGTATCTTTAGTGCTGGCTTGGGTGCTGCACAGCCGTGTGATCAATGTATGTATGTGTGTTTTGGCAGATGCTAGTGTGTTTGTGTTGATCCTAAATATGCCTGGGAATGTCTGCTGGTTGGGCATGAGCTTTTGTCTGTGTCTGTGTGTGTCTTTAATTTAGGACTCCACATCTCCTAGAGGACATGAGAGCTTCCACCCTCTGGCCTAGCTGATGAATATTTTATTACCTTGCTTTTGCCATAGTGTTAGGCAGCTTTCCTGTGAAAAGACAGAGAATGGCACACTCCAGGGAGGCAGAGGTGGGGGCTCTGATGTTGGAGCCTCAGAAAGCAAATCACCCCCCCACACTTGTTAGTGTCATTAGGACCTGATGAGTCAGCCCTTTTTCCCGTGTCCCCTGGCAGTGTTCTCTCCAAATGTAACGCTGGCACACCCGCTTTACAGGAGACTTGAGGGAGCTCCCTGCTATTCCTCCTGAAGCCAGACCAAAAATGTTTAATTTTTTCCCAACTGCCTGATCCTCCCATCAAGGAAGATGCTTGTCCTGGACGCAGGAGGTCACTGTATAACCCAGATGGCAAGTGGAAGGTGCTGACTTCTCCCCACATCCTGAGAATGTGGCCAAGGCAGCCGAGCTGAAGAAGAGCCAGGAAGGAACACTGGAGCCAAGATGCCATGGAGACGACACACTCCAGCTGCCAGGCCCCCCGACACCCAGCCTAAGAGTGACCCAGCCACATGCTGCTCTGAGTGGGCTCTCCAGAAGCAGCCTCTAAGACAAGGATTTGGGTGCAAGTAATTTATCTGGGAGGTGATCCCACCCCATGAGCATGGTAGGGACATGGGAGACAAGACAGGGAAAAAAGATGAACAAATAAAGGATGTGTTAATGAATAGATTTTGTCTATAGCTCATTCCTCCCCGGGACCACCTGGGGAGGACACACCTAAGGGCTGTCCCACTGAGGAAATGAGATGTATACTCACCTACTGACATTGGTGGATGGTTGCCTGCCCTATGGGTCAAACTAGCACCCTCTGCCATAGACCCTGGGAAGGCCAGGGTCAAATGACTGTCATAGCCCAGAGACTTGAGTAGCCTGGCCCATGGCTCTAAGTGGCAGGTGCTGACCCAGGCCTTTGGGCTTCCCTCAGCTTCTCTTTCCATCCTCCCTGTGACTCAGATGGTTGTAGAAACTCCCTAGGCTGCCCTCTCCAGAGGAAGGCTCGAGAGCAGGGATTCTTGGTCTGGACACTGGGGGCTGGGCCTGTGCGCAGCAGGGGCTATTAGACAACTGTTGGCTGTGAGTGCACCTCAGAACTTCTATGAGCAGGGCAGCTGGGATGCGGAGAGGAGCTGCTGTACCTGATGCTTCCGAAGCACTGGAGCTGGATGCATCACTCGTTGAGTCATTCATTCCACAGATCGTGACTGGATGCTGACTGCCTGTTCTGGAGAGTCAGAGTGACTGAGACAGAGGGGGCTTTGTACAAGATGATAACAAAGATAAACAGGACAGCGTCGACAAAACCGGAAGCCTTCCTGCATCTTCCCTACCCACCTGTCCTCTTCCCACCCCTGAATCCCATTAGCACTTTATTGGTGCCTCTCTCATAGTTCTTCAACTTAACTGCTCTTAGCTGTCATTAAACCCTATCTGGAATGGTAATAAGAATCATAATTATAATGATTTCTGAGCCCCTACTTTGTGTCAGGCCTTGTGCTCAGAACTCATTAGTTTATATAATCTCCACAATAGTGCAATAAATTAGGTACTACTATCTTGTGTATTACAGAGAAAGAAACTCAGGTTCTGAAACATTCTGGTTCTCCCCTCTGGCCACCCTGCCCTGTGGAATAGATCTGTTTGATGCTGTGCCTGTGAGGCGGGCCTTAGCTCATCAGTCATCTGCTTCCCATGGGTCTGTGACCTCCTTGAGGACAGGGACTGACCCATTTGCCCCCCAACTCTCCACAGCACCTAGAACCTTGTCTAAAGTGGGTGACCCTTGAGAGGAGACCCCTGTTATCTCTTTGTCTGTCTAACCAGGAATTACTGAGTGACAGACGCCTTGACAAACATGTACTGGAAGACCTGTGACCAAGTCCACTCTCAGACTTCAAGACACCCCAGACCTCCCACACCATCCCTCAAAAGAAGAGAGGGGGTCTGCCTCAGTGGAAACAGGCAGGTGTTAGATTCAGACAGAACGGGGATTCAAAATTGATGCCTGTGTGGTTCTGAGCAGGATACTTAGCATCTTTAAATCTCTGTGTCCTTCAGTGAAGGAGTCTGCCTCCTTAGCAGGAATGCTCTGAGGATGGAACTCAAGAAATTCATGTCAGACCCTTAGCAGCAGACAGCCTGACCTTCAGGACACTAGGTAAATGTTGATGCTTTAAATTGTCCCCAGTCTGGTGGTGTTTATCAGGACTTGCCCTAACTCACCAGCCTGTGGGACTCCAACCAGAGAATGGACAATCAAGTGCTTTGCAGCCAAGATGCAGGCCCCTGTGTGTTCTTCTTTGAAATTATAGCCAGTGCTTTCTAGCTCTTTGTCTTTCTTTGGCCACCCTCCTCAGTCCCACACCTGCAGGCCAAGGCTGCCAGGGTGCAGCCCAGGCCTGTGCTGAGTGAGAGCTCGGGGCAGAGGGAAGAGACAGAAACCTGTAGATGCAGGAGTGCAGCAGGGCAGCTCTACAAGATGTCAGGCCCACTTCCAGCTCCCTGCCGCAGCAGAACCACACCCTGCCACCTAGTCCTGAATTCTCCTACTGGCCTAACTCCTGGAGTGAAGGTCCGTTTTCCAGCTGCCAGAATCCCAAGCTGGAACTTCCACTGTAGCCCATGCCTGCTCTCCTCCGGCATTCCTCTCTTCCTGACCCATCTCCCAAACAGTGCAGCACAGTCCCCTACTACCTCACTCACACCTCTTTCTCTCCCACCTTCCAGTTCTGAGATGTTCATCACAGGCCTCAGTGTTTTGGTGCCACAATACTTTTCTCTTCTCTCATGTCCGTTTGATCAAATTTCTCTCCCCAGCTTTAGTCTGTACCATCCTGACTGGACAGCACAGCTCCATGAGGATGACTCATCAGCAGGCTGTTGAAAATTCTCTGTTAGTGTGTGCCATCCATACATCGGGACCCATCTGTGCCCATCCGGAACTCAGCCTGTCTCCTTCCTCCTTCTCCTGGGGCACTATGTCTCTTCTTCCTCCACCAAGTCTGGGTGGAGGGGCAACTGCTGAGCCCCGTTCTTCTCTGTCCACCTACTCCTCCCACAGCTGGGGGCTCATGTGCCAAGCCTGGCACCAGTGGCAGGCGCCATGGAGGGCAGACGACTAGCTGGGGGATGAAAACCTCCATTCACAACAATATCAAATCCCTGGCTCCGGAGAGAGAGACAGGTTTGCTCCCAGTCCAAGACATTGCCTGCGAAGGGAAAGGCGATACCAGGAGAGAAGCGTCTCGTTAATGCGGGCTCTGTTCTTTTCACCTGGCAGGCCAAACACAGCGGCTCACTTGTGCCTCTGAAACCCTAACTGGCTCCTGGCTGGGAGCTTTGGGGACTGCATGGGAGACATCAGGCAGGGTGTGCCAGGCATATACCCAGCCAAAGCCTAGCTTGGCCAGGGCAAGGACTGAAGAGGAAGGCCCAGGGATGGCACCCACACCCATGCCCCTGTGGGTGCTGTCAGGATGAGGCTGGAGCCATGCACTCCACCGACCAGAGCCCTTCAATCACCTTTTTCTTTCCCCTGGACTTCTCTCCAAGTGTATGCTACAAGGTGGGTACAAAGGAATCATACAATATAAGCATGGAGCATCCTGAGCAATTCTTTTATTCTGTTTCTCAACTTTTTAAGGTCACAAACCCCCTTATAAATTTTTTGAAAGCCATAGACTCTCACAAAGAAAAAATGTATGCCCCCAAATTGACCATGTAAGTATTCACAGTCCTCCACAGCCCGCTCAGCTAACCTCATAGAGTCCATGTTAAGAATATTTTCCAATACCTGCTTCAATGGGAAAACTGAGGCCAAATAAGGGGACCTGGTACCCAGGAACACACAGCATATTGTTGACAGTGATTTGATCATATTTAACATTATTTGGTTAAAAATAAATATGACTTCTCACAGAATGTATTGTGTAAGTAAGAAATACCAAACCCAGAGAAGCCAGTGGAATTGTACCACATCTCCATGGATTCATTCTCTCTTTCTTCCACAATGGAAGAATTGTTACCTGGGCACATGGCAGGCTACAATTTCCAGCATCCTTACAGCCGTGGGTGGTCTTGCCCCCAAGTTCAGCCAGAGGGATGTTAGCAGGTGCAGCTCCTTCCCCATTCCCCGCATTCCTCTACTTGGAATGCTGATATGACAATGGGAGTTGGAGCAGCCATTCTGGACCACATGATCAAAGCTGGGTATTGAAGGTGCAAATCAAGATGGAAGGAGTCTGAGTCTCTGGCAATTGTGATGCCACTATACCAGCCTGGGGCTGGCTACCTGGACTTTTCTCTTCTTTGGGCCACTATTGTTTGAGTTTCTCTGCCATAGAATTAGAGTAAAAAAAATAAATAATACTTGAATAGACTCTGCTTCCCCCCTCATCCTATCACTCTCTAAATCCATCAGCAATAAGCATTACAATCTCTCCCAACTCCATTGCCACCTGTCTGCTCCAGGCAGTGTCCCTTGTGCCCTTGAACCTATCCAGAGGCCTCCAGGCAGTTCTCTCTGTTACAGTCATTTGCCATCCAGTCCAGAGCAGCTCCTCTGAAATGTGCACTCAAACTGAAAACTTCTTCAGTTTTTCAGTGGCTCCTTACTTCCTATAGAGTGAAACCCACACCCCCTGTAGTCTGGCCTCAAACTAGCTCAGCACCATCTATTGCCTTTTGCTTTATGAACTCTGTGCCCTTAACAGAGAGAAATGTCTGCCCTTTCTCAAACATTCTGCACCCTCAAAAGCCTTTCCACCACTTCCTGGACAGCCTGGTGTGTTCTTCCTTCAAGGCTCACCTCTTTGGCCAACCGATCTAGCACTTCCCCTCCACCCCTGCCTGTCCCATGCCACCTTGTTCATACCTTCATTATGGTACATAACTCATGTCACTGACACTGTCTACCTCCCACACAAGGCTATCTATGCCAAAGTGCTAGAATGGCTTCCCTAGATCCCCAGGTGTCCACCACACTGCCAGGAATGGAGGCTGAGCTCTAGAAAAATATTGAATAGGAATGTATTGCTGGAATAAGAAATAGAACTCAGCTTTCTTTACACTTCTTTCAGGGCCTATCCTGCTTTGTTGTGCTCTCTCATCCTAGTAAGGAATTTACTCCTTCCCTTCTTCCTTCCTTCACATTCTCTTTCTGCAAGCACAATGCCAGTGCCAGCACAGTGCCTGACAAAAGGAGAAAAGAGCTGCTCAGTAAGTAGTTGTGGAATGCATGAACACATGTATTCACTGGGTGGCTTTTATTTTATTTTATTTTATTTTATTTTATTTTATTTATCTTTTATTTTTGCTGGTCTTTGAGCTGGGCACAGAGAAGACAAAGATGGAGAAGGCTCAGGTCCTCCTTCAAGGCCTTCCCCATCTGGGGGGTCAGAGGAAGCCCTGTCTACAGAGGCGGATGGAGGCCTCATCTCCCCAGCACCTCGTGGGTGGGTCTCTGTAACATTTACTTTGCCTAAGTGATGTAACAGGACCCGAGGAACTGGTCTTCCCCGCTCCCGTGGGCGGGCTGGAAGAGGTGAGAGGTGGAGTGATCCGAGCCTTCTGGCAACGTGATGAAGTCATTTGCAGAAAGACAGTTTTGTTCTGACTTGAGTGTTTTTCCACATGACTTCATCCCCCCCGGCAGGCCCTGCTTGAGTCTGAGTTTTCGATATACCCCAGCCCTGGCTGCCTAGAAAAAACGGCCCCTGAACCCTAACTCCGCGGCTGCGCCAGGACAAGCAAGTTCTGTGCACTGCCTGGAGCCAGAGCCGAGCACCTGGCTATGCCACCCACTGTCGTGTGAATGCCTCATTGCAGGCAGCGTCTGGCACAGCAGGAAAATGTGCTGCAGGGGCTGGAGTTCAGACAGGGCAGAGGTGGAACCCTGAACAGTGTGGCCAGGGGCTCCCTCCAGCCTGGACAGACCTTATTCCAGGACCTTCTCTCTCTGTCTCTGCCCTCAGTTTCCTCACCTGCAAATGGAAGTGAGGCTCAGTCATGGCTCCCAAGGCCACTGGGAGAGTTCACTGGCATAGGGTCAGGTCTCAAGCCCTTGTCACTCAAATCTTGACTAAGTACCTCCTTGGTCTGGGACCTCTCAGTACGTCTACAGACAAAGAAAGTGAATAATGACAAATTGATGTGTTTTGGCTACAAAAGGGTTATGAGCAAAGCTCCGTGGGTACTCAGCTGAGCGGGTGCTCAACCCTGTGATCAGGATGGGGTGAGGTGAATGTCGAAGAAAACTTCTCAGATAGGGACTGTTGAGCTGGGTCTTAGAAAATGAGAAGTGGTTTCCAAAGCAAAACTAGAGGAAAGGGCATTCCAGAGAGTGGGGTGAATGAGGCTGCCCAAGCTTCTGATAGAATGCACCCAGTGCAAGCAGAACAGACCCAAGGATCAGTGGTGTTGGCCAAGGGCTGGTTGTCTCTACAGAGGAACTCCAGAGCAGCACAGAGAACCAACAATGTTTGCACAGATCCAGACATTTCTCAGCTTTTCTTACGTACTCATTTTTTGCCCTTTGTCTGTTATCACATGATTGAAAGATGGCTGCTGCAGCACCTCATCTGCCCACAAACATGTCCAAGACAGTAAGAAAAGGAAGGCCAGACTCAAGGGAATTTTATTCTACCTTCTGTCCCCAAGCTCTCCAGCAAATAGTCCCCTGTCTTAGTCTGTTCAGACTGCTATAACGAAGTATTATAGACTGGGTGGCTTTATAACTACAGAATTTCATTTCTCATAGTTCTGGTGGCTGGAAGTCCAAGATCACACTGTATTAGCAGCGTCGTGGGTTCCAGTGAGAGCCTTATTCGGCTACAGATGGTTGACTTCTTACTGAGTCCTCACATGGCAGAGGGACAGCATTATCTGCGGCCTCCTTTATAAGGGCACTAATCCTACCCATGGGGGCTCCACTCTCATGACATGATCACCACCCAAAGGCCTCACTTTCAAATACCATCACCCTGGGGGTTAAGAGTCAACATACAAATTCGAGGGAGACACAAACATTCATTGCATAACAATCCCATGTTCTCACTGACTTTGTTATAAACTGGTCATTCCCATTGTAAGGAAGACTAGAGGAGTACCTGTTAGGATTACTATAATTGGTTTACACCAGGTTTGCAGAGGGGACTTGATATCAGAGTCTCTGCCCACCACCTTGTCATCACCAGGGTTCCAGTAACAGGGAAGACAGGTGGGTGGAGGGAGGGGGAAAGCCATTGATGGGCAATGAGTGGGGCTGTCACATGTGTGTGGGGTAAGCGGTAAGCATGAGGTCCCACAGAACTCAATGAAGTGAAGAATGTCAGGGGAAGGCTGGTTCAGACGAGAATTTGAATAAGAAGTCTAGAATCTGGAGCTTTAAATAAGGGACAGCTCTTCCAAGAGTTCTGGATCTGAGGTTGGTTTATGTTTCAGAACTAATACTCTACTACTGGTGACTGCTACCTAGAGGGGCAATAATGCCCCAAGAGTGTCTGTGCCATTGTCACTTTCCATCTAGGCAAGACTGTGGGGTTCCTGAGGGTGGGGCTGGGTCCTATTCGTTTCAATGTCCCTATTGCCTTCCACAATGCTGTTCCTACCAATAGTTACTGAATGAATATGTGAAATTCACAACCTCTGCTGGCATCAGTTCCTTCCTCTGTATCATGGGATCAATAATAACAGTTCCTGCCTTGCAGGACTGCTGGGAGAATCAGGTGAGCCTATGGCAGGCATGGTGCTTAATAAACAGGGAGGTTACAGAGAGATGAGAAGAGATGAGGGTAGCTTTGAACCACCCATGGTGGCAAATACAGGCCCCCACCTGCTGGCACCATTCACTCCTAACCACACTAAACAGCCTGGAAGTGCTCGTACGGCCATCCAGGTTTTCAAAAGGGGAGGTGAGGAAACACCTGGAGTGGCCCAGTGAAACCTGCCAAAGAAAGCAATGGGAGAGTGATGACGATATACAGCTGTCTGTCCCTGGTAACATAATTAGGAGCTAAAATATTAAACTGTTTACAACAGGACATAGATCTCCAACATAACAAGCTGCCTCTTGCAAAGTAGCTAGTGTCCTAGCAGGAGGCAGGCAGGCAGGCCTGTACCTCAGACCCAGTAGCCTGTGCAGAGGGCCACAAACACATGTTCCATTATCATGTGGGGTGTTCCCCTTACTTCATTGTCATCAGCAACCTCACCACAGCCCCAATTCCTGAGTTACTGCTATGTGACAGAAGCACCCTCAGGTACCTGCACATGTGCCAAGCCTCTTTATTTTGGGGAGAAAAAACCTAGAGTAGAGGAGGCATGGGACTACTGAGGCTCAAAGATGCTAAATAACTTGGTTGACCACTTTGCAAAAGACAAAACTACTTGGTACGTACTATCGTCTGCAGGAAGCCAAAGCTCCCTCATGGCCATGAGAAGAAGGCGATAAAGTAACTTCATAGATGGAGAGCACAAAACTGGGCTTGTCCTGAGATGTCCCACAGAGCTGGCACCCTGCTGCATCCCTGGGATCCCAGGCACTAGGACATGAAGCTTATTTGGATGTGAAACACCTAGATTTCCAGGCTATTTGTGTGTTAGGGAAACTCTGTCTTGCCACCTCTTTCCTTTGATGGTCGATGACTGATTACTAAGGGGCTTGGAGTTGACACAGATTTGAGATAAGAACAGTGGAATTTCAGGCATCAGCAAAGAGGATACTTCAGAGCATTTCTGAAAGCTTACTTCTTAGGTAACCATGTTTACAGAGCCCTGTCTGTCTAAATCTGTTCCTCCCAGTCCTCGAGTGAGGTTTAAGAAGGAAGATCATGCAGCCCTCACACAAAATGAGAGGATGTTTGCCAAGGTTCTTTTGTATTCATCATTTAATTTTCTTCTTATAAGAACCTTGCAAGAAAAATGCAGTTTCAACCCATTTTATAGTTATGGAAACTAAGGCTGAGGATTTTAAAGTGGCATGCATGGCCCAGGAGACCAGCCCACATTTGCTGAGCATTTCCTATGCACTAAGCCCTGGCTCTAGCAGATATGACGTTTGTCTCTGGTGAGCTTCTGGTATGACCCAGGGGAGAAAGACATTAGAATAGTAACCTTACAAATAGAGAAGGAACTGAAAACTGAGATAAGGGAAGAGCTTATAAAAGGGAAGAGCTAGGTGTTGTTAGAGGAAATAAAAAGAGGTCTAAGTTGGTGGGGGAACACCTCTCTGAGGAGTAATGTTTATGCTGAAGTGGAGGCAGAGTTGAGGTAAAGCCACAGGCACAGGGACCAGTGTATGCAAAGGCCCTATGGTGGGAAGAACCTGATGTGTTCCTGGGGCTGAGAGGTGGCTAAGGTGACTATGGGGAGGTGAGCAAGGCTCATACCTTACAAGGGCGCGTGTGATGAGCTATGCCTTCTGGTGTGGAGCTGAGCTCTAACTCAGGGTTTCTAACTTGAATCTAGAGCTCTCTCCACAAGTCCCCAGGGTCTGCTCAGCCCTAGCTTTGGGCAGCATCCCTTATAACAAGGAACCCCCTATCTGCCTGATGTCTATATCTGTCAGGATCCCCCCATTATGCAGATGTGTTCCCTGCACCTCTCCTAGACCAACCCCCTTCGTGGAGCTGACAAGCAGCATTCCTGGGAGCCAGGGAGTGGGGGCTGTGAGGGGCAAGCCAAGGGAGGGCTGTGCAGGCTTTCATGAGCAATACATCTGGAGAGGGAGACCGGAATGTTTGTGTCTGAAATTTAGCTAATATCCCAGGAATTTCTCCTGGTGTTTCAGAGGGTTCCTAGGGGGACTGCAAAGCTGGGATGTCTGGGTTCTGGGGGAGGGCTGGCCTCGCTCAAAGCCTCTTTGTCTCCACGGCTCTGCCTGTATTGATTTGGCTATGCATCTGTGTGTCTTTGTGTGTGTCTGTGAGTGTCTGATTGTCTGTGTGTACGTCTGTCTGTCTATGTATGCCAGTGCATCTGGTTGTAGATGTATCTCTGTGTATCTGTGTATGTTCTACCTGTGTATATGTCCGTGTATGGTCAGTGTGTTTATGTCTGAGTGTCTCTATGTACCTGAGTATTTCTGTCCATATCGTGCTGCAGCTGGAGTCTCTGTGTCTTTCATTTTCTTGATGTGTTGGTGGGCCTGTCTCTCAGGACATCTGCATGTCACTCAGTCTCTGCTTAAGTACTCGTCCATCCCTGCCCTTTGTTTTTGCAGAGAAGTATGACTCTCTGGGACTTTGGACTTCTACTCCGGTCTCTCCCTCACTACCCTTGGACTGGGCCTGAGCCTTACCCACCCTCCCTGTGAGCAGAGAGTAGACTGTGAGAAGAAGGGGAAAGAGTAAATAAGAGGTAGGTGGGAATGGAAAGGAGAGAGCCAGGGAAACAGGCTCCTCTGTGTGTCTGTGTGTGTTCATATATGAATGTGTCTGTGTGTGCATGCCATGTGTGTGTGCATGTGTGCTCCTGGGTGCATTTGTCTCCATGGATAGCTTTGTGGATATCCCTGCATGTTTGGTCTGTGTATCCATGTGTGTGTGTGTGTGTCTGTGAGCCTGTGTGTTTGTGTGTTTGTACGGCCATCTGTTCATCTGTCTAGCTAGGGAAGGGTCCTGGAGTCCAAGCCTTGTCTTTAGCCTTACCACAAAGAAACAGTGCCCTCAAGCTACTCCTGGGTTCTCTAGGATCTGAAGCCTGCATGATGGTCCACCTTCCAGTCCTCTGCCCTCCACCTATTTGGTCACAAAGCATTTTGGAATATACCCTCCAACTAAGTCTCTCCCTCCCCTTTCCTCCTTCCATACTCTTACTTCCCCTCTCCCAGCTCACTGCTCTGTCCTCGTCTCCCACCCCCAGCCCTAAACATACCAACTGCCATATTGTATTTCATGGAGCATCTCAAGGTTCCCTTGCTCACAGACCATCCAGGGCTCCCCCTTTTGGACCTAATGAAGCAAGCCCACCATATATACCAGGAAGTCTCCCTGGACCCCCCGGCCCAGGGAGAAGCCTCCTTCATCTGATCCTCTTGCATTTCGCCTGCATGCATCTGTGACCATCACTCTTCAGGCTGCAGTCATCCATCTCTCTGAGTCTTCTCTCCCTGTGGATTGGCAGGGACAGTGCATAATTCAACCCTGGTCTCCCACACACTTGGTCTGCTGCCTTCAACACAGTAATCTCCACAATACCTACCCCTGGAAGGGTAGCTAGCTCCTAAGGCCTCTTAAGGTCAATAAATAAGCTCAGTGACTTGATTCCCCACAATTCTCTGAAAGCCACTATCACTTCTGTCTCCTTTAATGCACCCCACCCCCACACAGCACTCTAACGCCCACTTCCAAACTCCGAACCTGTAATAGTGCTCGGCACGTTTCCAAGCCCTAGTGCTGGCCTCCTCCCTGGCAGTGTTGCTGATTGCCCAGCCGCCTCCACTGCACAGTGAGGTGCCTCTCAGGGTCTTTTTGCTTCTTCAGGGGATCTCATCATCCCACCACTCTGAAAACATCTCAAACACATGAGTAGTCTCCATTTTACATTTCTTATTATTTACATGGTATATTAGTTTCCTAGACTATTATAAAAATTAACATAATCTGATGGCTTAGAACAGAAACTTACTCTCTCATGGTTCTGAAGATCAGTGTCCGAAATCAAGATGTCAGCCAGGCCTCACTCCTTCCAGAAGTTCCAGGGAAAATCTTTCCTGCTTCTTACAGCTCCTGGTGGTTGCTAGCAATCAGTGGCATTCCTTGGCTTGTAGACACATCAGTCCAATCTCTGCCTCAGTTTCCACATGGCATTCTCCTGTTTCTCTCTGGGTCTCAGATCTCTACTTCCTTATAAGGACACCAGTCATTTGATTAGGGCCTACCCTAAATCCATGATGACTTCATCTTGAGATCTTTAACTTAATTTCATCTGCAAAGGCCCTATTTCCAAATAAGGAAATATTTTCCATTCACAGTGTTAGGACTTGAGCATATCTTTTGTGGGGACACAATTCAAGCCACTTTATGCAGTAGTGGTGCTAGAAAATTAAAAAAAAAAATAGTGCATTGACCTCTAAGCAGTTGATGAGAGTTACAGAGATTTGAGGATTATCTACCTGTCTCAAGGTTACTATGTGGTCTTGAGCAATCCTGTGCCCATGAAGGTGGGGACTGTTTTTATGATAAAGAAAACAAAAACGTCTAGGGCCTGGCAAGATCAGAAGCAGGCAGCTTTATGTGAACTTTCTAACCCCTAGGAGATCTGAAAGGCAGACCAACAGGCAGGCAAGCCCGTTGTAGTGTGCCTACTGTGTGCCAGGCATTCTGCTAAGCCATGGCCTGCAGTATCTCATTTAACCACGCCAAGGGTCCTGCATGGTGCAAGGGTTAGAAAACCCATGTTTTGTTTTGTTTTTCAGAAGAGGCAAATAGAAGGCTTCTAAACTTCTACAAAGGAGTCACCAAAAAGTGATTTCAGGTAAGGGCTAGGGAGATGAAGATGTTTAGCTGAAGTTCATTCTGAGTCTTGGAGTCAAAATAAATAAATAAGCTGCTGCTTTCCCTGGAGGGGACTCAGGCCACCTTTCATTATTTCATTGACTAAGGAGCCAAAACAGCTGCATTATATCATTACTCAGAAATCCATAAAAGGGATGGAAAATTCTGGTGCTTGGGGAAAAAATGGATGAGCATTTAACTTTAATTGTGGCCCCCACTGCTCTGTGATAGGGCCTTGAGTTATTACCTATTGGGTCTTGGGGTCACCTGAAGAGCAGAGACAGAATGTTCTGCCTCCAGATCTGGAGTACACAATGGTGAGCTCTTCTTCCCAGACTCCTGACCACACCCTGTTCTGGCCTCCTGCAACCTCTCTCCACACTCCCCACATCCAGGTTGCTTAGCAGGGTTGCTTCTGTGTGTTGGTATGCTTGGCCTCCTGCCCCAGTCTGGGAGCTTCATGAGGGCTGGCTGGGTTTCCCAGGCCATCTCAGGCCTGCCCACAGCCTTCTTACAGGATGCTTGCCATTCTGCCCCCAACAGGGGCTTTGCCAGCATACCCAGCTCATCCTCCTTGTCTGGAACAACCAGGCTGCATTTCAAGGTTTAGCCCAGACTCAGGTGGTGACCTGGTGAATCACAGGATGCCCAAGTTGTTGAGTGTACAAGAGACTCCAGAACTTAGGAGCTAGGTGATTCTATAACCTCCATGAGCATGTAAATCTCTTGGAGCCCCAGGAAAGTGCAGTTTCTGATCTGGGGGCCTGTGAATCAAACTGTCCAAAAGGTCCTGGGGGGGGGGGCACAAATATTTACACTTTGTAGACTCCCTCTTGAGTTACAAGACTCTCAGTCATAGATGGGTAAACTGAGGCCCAGAAAAGGGCAGAAATTTGCCTAAGTTTACACCATGAAAGAGAGTAGTTGAGAGGAACTCCCACTCATTATTCAGTTCACTGTTTTAGGATTTTTGAACTCAAATGCCTCAAGGATTGGAAAAGCAAAAAAAAAAAAAAAATCAAGTGCCAGCAAAACTCCCCAGGCTGCTTGCCTCACTAAGTATGTGGCAGGGACCCAGCCTTCCTGCTCCTAAATGCTGGGGCCAGGACAGGTCCTCCCCCACCCCCGTCCCAGCCCTGCTCAAGAGACAGATGGGAGGCAGGCACCCAAGGCGTCAGACTGTGCTTTCTGAGAGTGAGCATGGAGAATGTGGGCTTTAGGATCTGGCAGACTAGGTTGCCAATGCCAGCTCCCTATACTCTTGACTGTAACTTCTCCCAGTCTCAGTTTCCTTATATGTAAAGTGGAGATAATTATAGCAAGGACCTCCCAGAAACTTTGTGCTCACGGAATGAGATTCAGAGGCAAATCCCTGACCCAGCGCAGTGGCTCAACCAAGAGGGGCCCTAATCCTTGTGCCATCACCTCCTGATGGCTGCTGTACACACTCTGCCCACTGCCAGGGGCCCTTAGTGCTGCAGACACTGCTCACTGTCCATTCAATACCAAGAGACCTTTGACCTGGCTAGGTCTCCTCCCCCACCCCCTCCTGACTTCCTGCTTCATTTTTAAGCTCCGGCTTTTCCTGGAGATGTCTGGCTCCAGAACAGCAGCTTCTCAGCCGACAAGGTAAGAATAGAAGATAGATTTCATCTTAAATACAAGCTCTGCTAGACAGGAAGTAGCTGCCTGGAACACTCAGAGAGCAGCTCTGAGACAGGTCCACACTCAGGGGAGGAGGGGTTGTGATCCAAGAGTGATGCCTGCCTTGGGCTCAGAAGCAGGGATTGATGGCATGTGTGCGTGCTACTTTCCATCCCTTGCAGAGTGGGCATGTCATTCAGGCAGCTCTTCTGACAGCTCTTCCCAATCTATTTTATTATTCAATGCCTTCTCAAAGCTGCACTGGGCAGCCACAGATAGCACCACGATGTGAGAGGTGAGAAAATCTGAGACACAGGGAGCTGAAGTGACTTGCCCAAAGTCCCCAGCAAGCACCAAAGGTAGGATTGGAGCCCAGTTTTGTTTAAGTCCCCTTCCCACACTTTGCTTGCTGGCCTCATTTCTCCCCATCTTAGAATGGCCAAGGTCTGGGGCAGGTGGATATCTCTTGTCATGCCCAACACGCCTTGTATAGTGTTTGGGTCCTGACTCTTTAAACCTGTCCACCCATATCTCAGAGAGAGCACAGGCCTCCAGAAACATCTTGCAAAACCTGGGAAGTACCTCTCCATTTCCAGGCCTCAGTCTCCCCATTTATAAAGTGGGGGAACTGGTACGACTTATTGAATTAATGGTCAGATGGAGAATCAGCACAAAGTGCTGGCTTCCCAAGAGACAGCTCATAGCTCTTACCTCTGTCCTCCTCTCCCCTCCCCTCTCCAGCAGTTCTGACCCTTAACAGCTCCCAAAGAGGAGCCTCTGACCCCTCTGTAAGAACCCCCACAATGGGCGGTGGGTTATTTACATGCCTGTAAGCAGCCCTATTCATAGCATCTTGGTGGCCCACAGAAGGGAGGAGAGCAGGAACATCTCACAGGCCCATCCTACCACCCTGGGATTCTGCCAGTCCCACCACCAGCAGGAAAATATTTCTGTCCCCGAGGCCAACCGGTGAGGCCAGGTTGAGTCTGGGCCACTCCTCTGCCCCAGGGTCTGGAGTCAGTACCTTCTCCTGCATGCCTAGCGATTCAAACCAAAGTTCCTACCTTGTGAGCTGTGGCTGATGGCACCTGCCCTATGCCATGCCACGTTGTGGAATAGAGTGAGATGAGATAACATCTGGAAGGGGATCCAGCTGTGGTGAAAGAAAAGCTCTTTAAACACGTGGTTGAGCCTTTGTTTGTTTGTTTGTTTGTTTATTGTTGCTACTCTCAGCCCAGCTCTGCAAACTGGATCATGACAGGGTAGACTCGTGTCTTTCTTGTAGGTTGACTTCCTGTGAGTAGATCCCAAGATTATAGTTTTGGGGGTTCCCAGAGAAGTATAATACTTTGGTTGGAACCTCATGAGGCTAAAGAATGCCTTTGAACTTGGAAAAGCATTAAAGCCACTCAAGAATGTACACTTTGGGCTGAATAGGGATGAAGAGTGTCTGGGAGTAAGATTGAGATGGCAAGGAGAAAAAAATAGAGGATTAATTTAGCACCCATTGTGTCCTAAGTACTGGCTAGAGATTTCACCCTCAGCTCATTTATTCTTTTTTTTTTTTTTAAGGTAGGTGTAAATCTCAGTGTTTACTGATTAAAGCTGCAGTTATAGATTCTTTAACATCACCTGGACATTCTTTTTCTTTTAACCTTTTTTATTGTTGTTCAAGTACTGCCTTTATTCCCCACCCCAACCCCAGCCATCCAATGATCAAATTGGGCTGGCAGGTCTCAATTTCATCTGCCGAGAAAACTTGTATACATCATCAGTGGTTTTTATTTAACAGCTCTGGTTGGGTCCTGGGCCAGAGGATTCTAATGTGCAGTCAGGGGTGAGAACTATGGCTCAAGGCAGTGCTTCTCAAACTGCAATGGGCATGGGAATGGATCTCAGATTCTAATGCAGTGGGGAGTTGGTGGGGTGCTTAGTGGCCATATTTCCGTCCAGCTCTCAGGGGACTACACTTTGAGTAGCAAAGATGTGTAGCCTGTCAACTTCACCACAGCAAATACTCTCATTGGTTGACTGCAAATGCCCCCAACAACAGTAGGACAACAGAACAAATATTTGTGAAAAGGATGAATAAAGAAACAACCTTGGAGGCAGGTGCTGCAGTGGCTGCCATGGTAGGCATGAGAATGCTGAGGTCAATGCAATGCCACAAGGAAAATGGGCTTGTGGAGGAGCTGACCTGCATGTGAGATTCCTCGATGAGTTGCCACAGGCTCTGAGCCTCAGGAATGAAGGATAAGTAAGGGTTTAGGCTCTGGGATTTGACTGAGTTCCAATCCTCTGTTTAGTGCCTACCAGCCGACTTGACCCAGGAGTTGGAGCCAAGCTGAGTGACTGTACCTAAGTCTCTTCATGTGTCATTCACTCCATTTTCATCTGAAAATTGGGAGTAATCATTTTACTTCCAAAAGGTTATTTTGAGGATTAAGTGAAATGACTTACAGATTGGATATTGGATGATATTAAAAATTATTATTTACTTCTTTTTTTTAATCCTCACTCAAGGATATGTTTATTGATTTTAGAAGAGAGGATTTGAGAGAGAGGGAGAAAGAGAGAGAAGAGAGAAACATCAATTGCTTAACCCTCATTTGCACCACGTCCAGGGATTGAGCTCACAACCTAGGTAAATGTCCTGATGAAGAATTAAACCCAAAAACTTTCTGGTACATGGATGATGCTACAACCAACTGAGCCACTCAGCCAAGACTGTTTACTGCTTTAGGTATGATAGTTTCTTCTTTCTTTTTTAAATTTTTCTATCCAGCAGTCATCCATGCTGAGGTATTTACAGATGAATAATAAAAAGCCTGGAGTTTGCTTTAGATGTTCCAGCAGTGAGTAAGGGGAGAGGAGAAGACTGAAATGAAAGAGGAGAGGGAGGCAGAAAGAAAAAGTTCAGAGGGACAAGTGAAAAAAATAATGATGAACATCAATCATTACTGAAGCAGGGTGTTGGGTTTAAGATGCTCTTTACCATCCCATCTGTTTCTGTACAGTTTTCCCTGGGTATCCACAGAAGACTGGATCCAGAACCCCCATGGATTCCAAAATCTATGGATGCTCAGGTCCCTTATATAAAATGGTGTAATATTTGCATATAACCTATAGTGACATATAGGCTACAGCAGGGTGTGCTTAAAAACCGCTTCATTCATGTGAATTGCCCATATGTGGGCAAATTCAAATTTTAGTTTTTAGAACTTTCTGGGATTTTTTTAATATTATTTGTCTGAGTTTGGTTGAATCCACGAATGCTAAAGCTGGAGATCCAATGGTTGTCTTTATTCCTTTGAAGATTTCCACAGTCAAAGGTTCACAATATTATATGAAAGTTATGAAACAGATGACACAGTTGGCTCAGCTCCAGTTTGTAGTAAGCAATCAGTGAACATCAGCTCTTGTTCCTTCAAGATGAGCTCTGATCATGATGAAGATGTGGCAGGTAGAGCACATGTCCCTCAGCCCCAAGTGCTATATACCCTGTGTTCCATTGTGAGCAGGAACAAGGCTGAGATTTGAAACCAGGCCTTCACAGTGCTCAGCCTACAGGACCACACAGCTAGAACAACCATGTTAGCAGTAGGCTAGTGGTAAAAATAATAGTCATGGTTGAATACTGACATGCCGGGCCTTTTGTACACATTCCATTATTTAATCCCCACAAAGCCTTATGAACCCAATATCATCCTTCCCACTCTCCAGATGAGCAAATAAAGACTCAGACTGCTGAAGTACCTGTGCCAGGGACATACCATCTGCCACCGGGTGTCCCCAGCATGCAGGTGACAGCCACTCCATCCACCTCTCCCTCTTCTGCCTTATTTAATTTGTGGCCTGCTTTGGTTCAGGGATCTTACCCTGGTCAGCTCCTGGGGGCACATCCTGATGGCCCTGCTCTGAGCTGTCTTCATTGCCTGCACACGCAGGGTGGACATGCAGTCAATGTCTCTTGCCTGCCTGCCAGGTGTTGGCAAGTTTACCCAGACACTCATAGGGAACAAGCCTGTCCCTCCCAGTCTGAACCCAGTGGGGTGGGATTTCCATCCCTTTCCATTATAAGTACAAGGTTGCCTGCTCCCCTGGGCTGCACACCAACTCCTGCTGCAAACTCCACCATGAATGGCAGCCATTCTTTACCAAAATTTCAGCTCACCACTACTGTGCATCCTGGGAAGAGAGACCTCAGCCTTCCCCAGGCCTGTAAACACCAAAGCCACACACACAGCAGGGCCCCAGCAGCCAATAAATCTTGGCCCAGGGTTCTCTTAAAGAGACAGAGCCCTTGACGGACACCAGGCCAGGCCCTATGTAGCTGCAGTGGCACTTTATAGGAGCATGCCACCCACCTCTCCTTATCCCTACCCCAAAATCGAAAGAATGAAAATATTTAGTAGGCACTTTCCCATCATCTTTCTTCTCTTGCTTTATAACATCTAACTCTTCTTTCTTTTGTTTCCTCTGCTGCTCACCCTGGGATAACAAAACCTGCTGGTAGGACTGAGGACATGTTTCATTTCCTGGAAACTGGAGCCACTGGGTTCACGGTGGGTAAGGTGGGAACCAAGGACTTTAGGTTTTGCGCATGGCAAGCCTCAGGGAAGTCAAGGTGGACAGCTGGGATCAGGTGGAGAGTAAGCCCAACACAGATGCATGCTCCCTGAAAGTAGAGTCTATCTATCCCCTCATTAGGAAGGAGTAGTGACCCACAGTGCTAGGAGATGAGAGCCGGATGTGGCCTTGGAACTGACTTCTTTTTATTCCACCCCAGGAAACATGGGGGTGGTAAAGTCTAAATGGGTGGGCAGCACAGCTGGGGGGTCCACAGCAGAGCCAGATTAGACCTTCTTCCCCCTTTAGAGAAGCTTTGTTTGTGTGTCCTTCAGATACAAATATATCTTTACACGAGGAGTCTGATGTTAAGTGGCATTCTCTTAGAAACCATGTTCAGTTATTTCTGGACTCAGGGTCCCATGTGTTCACAAACCCACCAGACAGTCGCTTTCCCTCACACCCATTTTGCATGGCACCCCCCACTCCAGAAGTGCCCTCTCTGGCAAGCGGTCTGTGCACCCCTTCTCTGCCAACACAGGAGATGTGGCTCACACCCAGAGGAAGCACACAGTTTGGGTGGAAGTCTGGGGCTCTTCAGCCACCCCAGTTATGTGCCCTCTGATTACCTGTATCTGGCACTGGTAGGATCTTCCTGTCGCCTAAAGACAGAGGACAGAGGGGCCAGGGGAGTGAGGCTTCCCCAGCCAAGGGGAGGAATGTGGCCAGGTGAGAGGTTGGGATGCACTGGATTTCAAGAACTAAAAGAAGGGCAGGCTCAGCAGAACAAATAGTATGTGTGAAGCACAGGGCTGGAAAGCCTAGGACATAGGTTCTGGGAAAGTGAGGGAGAAGACAGTATCAGATTGGGAAGAAATGTGGCATGCCTGGTCCCAGTTCACTTTTCTAGCCTTTGAATCCATCTGTAACTACCCCTGAATCCCAAACTCTCATTCTACAGATGAGCAAGCTGAGGTCAGGGTAAAGAAGACAACTGCCCAAGGTCACCTGGCTAATTAGGGTCAGTTCAGATCAGAAAAGGTAGCCCCTAACCTTGACCTGGTTGTGTGATTTTATCTATATGCACGTGGAAATGGGCTGTTTGCTTGTGTTGTGAAGAAATGATTAACTTCTGACCTGCTGACCTTGGTTACCTGGTTTCCAGAATGCTAATTAAATACCTGGATGGTTACCTGGACCAAGGAGGGCTTGAGAAAGGGACAGAACCTTCTGTTCCTGGCCAGACCAGCTGCTCTGATCATCCTCTGCCTCCTGGAACCATGGAATGTCCAGAGAGCACCCATCCCTGCTCAGAACATAAGGCCCAGAGAGAGAAAAGGACCAGCCTGATGTCACACAGCTAGTGGGAGATACACATCAATGCCCTCAGACAGCAGGGCAGATAGCATGTTCTTGAGAGGAGAAATGATCCATCCACCAAGTATCGTTAGCACATCCCTGGCTCTGCCCAGCCTTGTATCCAAGCCTGATGTGTGTGGGGGGAGATGGGTGGGACAGGGGAATAAGGGGTTGTGAGACACAGGAGGCTGTGATTATATTGAGCACTAACTACCCCAAGCTCTGGTGCTGGATTTTCATGCCTGATCCTCTTCATTCTTCACTACAGCTCTGTGAGGCAGACATTGTCATGTCTGTTTTAGAGATGAGGGAACTAAAGATCAAAACTATGGGGAAAGCTCACACATTTTCAAAATGGCACAATCACAGTTCCCAAGGGGTCAGTTTGACTCTGAAGTTTGTTTCCTCTCTTTCTCCCTCCCCTGGTAGTCCCTGCCCCTGAGAATCCAAGTTCTAGCAAAAATCTCCCAACCTAAAGGACAGGGTAAAGCCCTCTTCTGACCTCGCACTGTGCACACCTGGAGATGAGGATTTGGGGGTCAAGAAGCCAGGCTTGGGCTGTCAGATGCACCTCAAGGACAGGAGGCTGTGTTAGGATTTGGAGAGGCCAACTGAGGATGGCACATGGTGACATCTGTTGAGCCACCCCACCCCCTACCCAACCTGTATATTCAGTGGCTTAAGGGGAAAGGTGAGGGTCTGAATCCCTCTCTCCCCCCTTGGATAGCCCCCTCCCACAGATGGCTCTGAAATTCTGTTATAACACTTAAGCACTGGCTAGGAGGTACAGTTCTGGAGGGAGACCATGGGGCTGGGAGATTTGCTACTAGGATCAATACCTGGCCTTGATACACAGAGGCCAGGTCAGCCTAGACATATTATGAGCATGTTCAGTTCTCTGTGTCAATAGTCATGAAATAGACATTGGTCCCTACTACACAGGGCTGTGGAGAAGGTAGAAATGGGATACAACATACTTGTGTACACAGGAGCTTGTGCACACTGTCTCAAGCTGAGCCACCAAAGCTCAGTCCTTTGAGGAAGGTCCCCAAGATAGAAATAAGGCAGATGACCCCCATCCTGAACATTTCATGGGTGTTACTGCTTGGGCATGCACTGTGGCATGGCAAGAGTGATGTAAGAGTCCCTAGAGGTCATCGGACAAGCAGTGGACATCATGTGTTCCTGTTCAATGGCGAGGATGTTAATTATTTTCAGACATGTTATAGAAATTAGCTCCAGTAATGATGACAATAATAATAGCTCTCATTTATTGAGATCTGGCCTATGCCAGGCACAGACCCTGCATGTGCAGATGCCTTCTGATCCTCATTACAGCCCAGTGAGGAAAGTGCTGGCATGACCCTTTGTAGATGAGGACACTGAGCCACCATGAGATGAACAGCTCCTCATGCTGGCACAGGGTTCTGCCTAAACCACTGGGCTCCACTGGGCAGTCTTGTCCAATACATGGGCCCAGTGCTGGCTGGGCTCATCACTACTGTCCACTCTGCTGATGCACAGGCCCCCAAGAGGCCCAATGTCAGCATTCCTGAGGTTTTCAATGCCCCTCGAAAGGGCTATCCTGCCACCTGCTCAAGTCCTCCACACAAATACAAGGTTCAAGGTCTGGTCGGCTCTAAAGAACAGAGGTCACTTGGCAGAAAGGAAGATGGATCAGGAGAGCAGAGTTGGGACAGGCTTGCTCCCACAGTCACCCCACACCTGCCTCACCCATGATGGGGAACTAGCCACTATTTAACTCTGCTTTCTAAAGGTCTGTGCTTTATAAATCATATGGACAGGAAGACAGCCTGTAGAGAACAATGGATGGGTGGGTGTGGGAGGTGAGCAAAGAAAGCACTTGTTCTCAGGCTGCCTCTTCCCAGGACAGAGAGAAAGAAAGCCTTGAGAGCAAGTCAAAAGTGGGCAGGATAGCTCTGGCCCTGGTGTGGTTCAATTGATTGGAGCACTATCCTGTAACCTAAATGTCAAGGGTTTGATTGTTGGGGCACATACCTAGGTTTTGGGTTTGATTCCCACTCCTGACATGTAGGACTCCCACTCTGGGTGCATACAGGAGACAACAAGTCAATGTTTCTCTCTCACATCAATATTTCTCTCTCTCCCTTCCCCTTTCTCTGAAAACAATGAAAGAATGTCCTCAGGTGAGGATTTTTTTTTAAGTGGACAAATTAAAGGGTGGCCTTTGTGTTCTTGTGTAAACAGAAGGGGTGACAGGACTTTTTCTCCCTTGTTCCCTTCATCCCTACTCTTACCAGAAACAGAAACATCTGGAAAGGAGAAAAATGCCCTTTGACATGTAGGACTCCTCATGTCCAGGAGTTTTCAGCTGTGACAGGAGACCCGATTCAGAGTCTGGCTAACCCTGAGAATCCAGCACAATACCAGTACCAACCAGGGGACAGAGCATCTCTTGAGTCCACAGTTCCCAAATTTCAGTTGCTCTTCAGGGACCCCTCAGATCACTACCTGGCCTCTTACTGACTGATTAATTTCCACTAAGCCAACTTATTTTTAAGCTTCCATAAATGCATTTTAAAAGATTGCATATCACTATCATAAAAGTAAATCTAGTGTTTTCTCAAAACATTAAAATAACTACCAATCTATTAAAATGCTTGAAACCATTTTCTGCTGGCCAGTTCACTGTGGGAAGGCTGCTGCTCCAGTTCTATCTATTTCCCCTGTTCATCCAACACCTCTGCCATGTTCGCTGTCCTGTGGCCCAGACACCTCCATAACCAGGACTCCATCACACTTCTTGATGTCCCTCTGCTCCCTGTGAACCTGCCAGTCCTAGATAGAGCCTCCTCACACCCTCTGTCTCACAGCCTCTCCTCAGGAATGCTGTCAGCACCAACCAAGTTCAACAGTGGGGTCATGCCACTGTTTACCTTGTAGGGAGCACTAGGGCCACAGCCTGGGAGGGTGGCTGGAGGCTGTGCCTGGCCCTCTAACTGCCCCTGGCTCCATACCCAGCCCGACTCCATCATTGGGACACATTCAGGAGTTCACCCTCTACAGACTTTTTCTCAAGAACCCACTTTCACAGCTCAGTTCCAACCCAAATGTATTCTCCCTAAAGCATCTCTAACACTAGCTCCAAAATTTTCTCTACCAACCATATCCTGCCAAGATAATCCTTGGCAATCTTTTATTATTTGCTTTACTTTAGGAAAAAAGTTCCCTAAGTAGTTGTTTCCCCCCTTTACCTCTCTTTTTGCCTCCCTGTGGTCAATGAGAATCCCCTTTTCCACTTTCAGGAAGCGCCAACAGACATCTTATAGTAAATCATGCTGTTGTCTCCTTTCTAATCCTGTGGAGCTTGTCAAGAGAACAATATCTGGTGAAATGTTTGAATGAATGAGGATGCCCTCAGGTGAGCCCCCTAGCTCCTTTCTAAGGTAAGCAAGCACAACTGGTCAAATAACTAGGAATAGTAAGCTAACTTGGAGCACCTATCGTATTCTAAGAACTGAATGGGACTTCTCTCACATTGTTTCACAATTTCCCACAACAACCTGGTAAGGGGGCTTTCAAAATATATCAAGATCCCTCCCACTTCCCACCACCTCCTTCTCTCCCTTGTGGTCCAAAGCATCATCCTCACTTCCCTGAAGCATGGCGATAGCCTCCAAAGTGTCTCTCTACCTTCACCTTTGCCTCCTACACCTTCCTTTTCTTAACACAGAGGTCAAATATTCCTGTTAAAATGTAAATGAGATCATGTCTCTTTAGTGTAATAAGCTCCCATAACCCCCTAACTCTCCCAGAGAAAAAGCCAAAGTCCTAACAAAACCCTGCTTGACCTGTCTCCCCTGCCCTGCCCCTATCTCCCCCCACCTCACTCCAATCTGTTCTCATCTCTTGCTCTTCTCCACCTCATTTACTCCATCCCAGACACATGGGCTTCCTTGCTGTTCCCACACTTGGCATATTTCTGCCTGAGGACTTTGCCATTGCTATTCCTTCTGCCAGGAGCCCTAATCCTCCAGGTACACACATGGTGCACAACTTCTCCAACTCCTGGTCTTAATGGCTCCTTGTCTGGACATTTTTCCTGAAGTGGCACCCAACCCTGGCATTTTGTATTTCCCTACCCAGATTTAGTTTCCTTCTGGTCTTTAGCACCATCTGATACTAAGGTGTGTATTAACCAGTTCATTATCCATCTTCTCTACCGTCCCCTCCCAGCTGGCCCCTTCCTTTTAAAATATCAGCCCCCTCAAGGGCAGGGACTTTTGCCAGTTTTGTTCTCTGCGGTATCCTAACACATAGTGAGCAACTGGGACTATGGCACCATTTTTTTTTAGCAGTCTAAGGTTCAGAGAAGTTAAAAATTCTGCCCCAAATTACACAGCTAGTAAGTGATGGGGCTGTTACAAACTCTCTGGTCTATCTGTCCTCCATACTACTCTCCCTCTAATACCCATGACAATGGTTCTGCCAACCATGGCTTTGCATGCTTCAGTCTCTATGCAAAGCAGGAGAGGAAGTTGCAACCAGATTCCCCCAGGACTTGTTCTCCCAGCATCACAGGTTTCCAGGATGAGAGGTCCCTTAGTGGCAGCAACTGACAGGGGCCAATAACTCAGTGCCAGTTGCTGGGAAAGTAAGACTTTTTTTTCTTGCTTGTTTTGCAAGAAAGAAAAAATGCCATTTGGCCTTGGAAAGATGTTCATGCTGCCAAACACATGATTTTTGCACATGGTGAGGATGTGTGATTTTTACATATGTATTTTTTTCCTTTTTTCTCTTTTAGTAAAAACAGATTCATCTTGGGCAAGAGGGTGCAAGGAAAGGAGTGTAAGAAGATTGCCATAGAAAACCATTACTTTGACATTACAGAGACCATGAGCCAAGAGTTTGCAAGTTCCATGGATGAAAGGGAATTAAAAAAAATAGGAAATGAGGCAAAAGATCACCAGTTTGTGAAACAAGAGCTAGATTTGGTATTTGGGAGCGGGGTCCTATGTGTCCTTTCTAAAGCATCTCAGGTCTTCAAGAGTACTTAGATAATCATAAACTTGGACATAGTAAAGGGCAGGAGTGATGCCACTCTCTATCTGTGCCCAGGGCAGACATTAATAATCAATCCCAGTATTCTTTATCACTAAGCAGGGAGGCTGACTCGAGACTCTAGAAACCTCCACCAATTGAGTTGGAGTTGGCAAGTAAGGTGAAACAAGTTTGCTCTTCTACCCTAATCAACACTTTTGTTACACAAAAGAAATGATTGAGAAACAGAGAGAAGAAGCAGCCTGACAGAGGTAGCACTGAATGTTCACATTAGTAAGTCCTCTTCCAGCTTTGCTGCTTCCCAGACTACAGTTCATTTCACTAAGCCCTCCTGTCTGGGTGTCTCTGTGAGAAGTTCTGAGGTTCCTGATTATCTGAAAGAGGGTTCAGAGAATTATATCTGGGAGCTTTGATTTTCTGCCACTGCAGACGTTCCATCAGTTTTTATGTAACGGGCCACCATTTTCTATGGAGTCACAACAGGACAAATGACCATCTTAACGGAACAAACTTCACCATTCCAGCAACATGGACTTTCACATGTTATGAAGATCACTCTTAAAGAGAAAAGCTAATAACTGGAGAGAGTCAGCATTCCCACAGGAAACTGTTACTACTGTAGAGATGGTTCTTATATATTTTTCCTCAATTGAAGGATGACGTTTTCTATTAGATTAGCATTTCCAAAGTGCTTTATGGGAAGCACATTCTCAAGATGGTCTAGAAGATTTTCCGCACATTAACATAAACTGAAATACAAATAAAATTAAATAGAAAAGATCTATGGCCAAATGGACAAACTCAGCATAATACACCTCTTTTTTTGAAGCACATATTGCATCTTAGAATACACAGGCTCTGAGAAGCCCTACAGTAAACTCCTGTATATTGATTGCATTTCTCAATATTCAGCGGGCCACAGAATCTGTTTATTCATATCATTCATTAAAATTCTGCTGGACTTTCTTTCAAAAACACCAGTTTAGTCGCAGCGCATTAAAGGGGAAGGAATGCATAAGTCAGATTTAGAAAAACTCAGTTTGAATCCTGACTATGTATCTTGGACATTTTATTCAGTTTCTAGGTAATGGGAAATCATCTAGATTTAGTTTAGGTTTTCAAATACATTTATTTGTTAGAGATCATATAAATTCATTATGGAAAATTTGGATAATATAAAAATGTATAGAAAAAAGATTAAAATTGCTCACAGTTTCACCATCTAGAGATAACCACTGTTAAAATTTTGATATATAGGGGTGGGCAAAAGTAGGTTTACAGTTGTTAACAAGAAAATCAGTTTATTCTTTTTTTAAGATATTACTTATTTATTTTTTAGAGAGAGGAAGGGAGAGAGAAGAGAGGAAGAGAAACATCAATGTGTAATAAGAGGCACATTGCCCTTGTGCCCCCTACTAGGGACCTGGCCTGCAACCCAGGCATGTGCCTTAGGCTGGGAATTGAACCCATGACCCTTTAATTTGGCTGGCAGCCAATCCACTGAGCCACACCAGCCAGGGCCACAGTTTATTGTTGTATTGTTATTTATTGTACTATTTTCCATATGATCAACTGTAAACCTACTTTTGCCCCACCCTGTATGCATAGTTTTATGTTCTATTTTTTTTGTTTTAATAATAGAAAAAATGTGATAAACAAAATATCCAGCAATGCTCCCTTAAAACATAAATTTAAATGATGTTATAGGTTTATATCATCTAGTCCCAAAAACTTTTGGGGCCAGATGTTTCAAAAATCAAAATTATTTGGATTTGAGAGAAGATAAGACTGGGCAAAAATTGTATATTATTAAGCTCCTGCAATAGGATCTTCACAGCAGCCTAAAACCAAATATAATATTGTACTTGGGCAAGAAAACGTTTGAATAATCATACTAAATGAAATAAATAATGGCTATTAAGCAGCCTCCTTTAAGTTCAAATTAGCTTTTTGCCACCATTGAACTTGCAAAGAAAATCTGTTAGCTCTAAGGGTTTTGTGGATTATAGAATCATACACACAGGATTGGAGGCCTGTCTGTGAGTGGCAACCAAGCCAACCCTTTATTGTTAACTGTTTTGGTCATTTTCTAATTTAAATTATTGTAAGTAATGCTGCAAAAAGCTTTCTTGCCCATAAATTTTTGTAAAACCATGGTTCCTTCCTAGGGATTATTCCTTAAAATTGACCTCCTGGGTCACAAAGAATTAACATTCTTAAAGTTCTTGATATATCCACTAACCTACACTCCAGAAAGCTGACAATTTATGCTGCCTGCATCCCTATGTGAGAGGGGCTAGTTCCCCTCCAGTAGCAATAATATTATGAGTGTTTGAGGAATGAATTCCAATTTGAAGAACAAAAACGTCCATCTCTCTTTGAGTTACATTCCCTTTTTATTAGTGATATTCAACCTTTTTTCAGATGCAAATTGAATGATTATATTTCTTTTTTAATTGTCTTTATATTTCCCATGCAAATCTTTTTATTGAGGTATTCATTTTTTTCTCTTGACTTGTAAGAGCTCTTTATAGTTAAATATATTAATACACCTTGAAAATCCTATGTTGTGATATTTTTCTCATTTTGTCATTTGACTTTTAATGTTATTTATGTTTTAATAGTTCCCCCAAATTTAAAAAGTTAAATATGTGATACATGTAGAATACAAAACACTTTAGAAACATATAAGAAATCAGACTAAAGAGTTTACCTGCAATTTGGCCAACAAGAAATAACCACATTAATATTTTAGTGTAAACTTTCTTAATACCTACTGCTTCTTGCAAACAAGGGTATGCCCAATTGTATGTGGTTTCATAGCCAGCTTTGCTTTCACTTATTCTCATGAATTTTTTTCCCATTTTAACAAATACTCTTCTATAACTAGATTTTTATGATCACATAGTATCCCATTGTATCCAGCCATCATTTATTTAAATATTCCCTGGTTTTGGATACTCAGATTGTTTTCAGTCTTCGTCTTTACTTGTAATGCTATGTTGAATAGCCTTGTACCACCATCTATTCTGACATCTCTAGTCATTTCTTTATTTTAAAAAATTCTCAAATTTCTGGGACAAAGGGCAGGTGCATATTTAATTTTTCATTGTTTGCACAGTAGTTGTTATTTGTTAAGGAAATTTTAAAAATATTAAGTAGTTTTAAGAAAATAAGAATCATCTATAATTTTTCCTCCCAGAAATAGCTGCCATTGAAAACATCAGACTTTCATCTTATCCTTTCGTTATGTACATGATGTTTGTATAAACATAATATAGATTACATTGTACTTGCCATCTTCTAAATGCAATTGCTTAACTTTGCTATATTATAAATACCTTTTGGGTACATATGTAGTTTTAAACTAAGATACTTTTATTGATCAGATAATATTCTGTTGTTTGGCCGTACCATGATTTCCTTAACTTTTCTTTAAGAATTTTGAGGTTAAGAGAATTGGGGGGGTTTTGTTATTTACAACACTGTGACAAACATCATTGTCATATCCTTAATTTGTTCCTCAGGATACATACATATGTATGTTCATTCCAGTGAAACCAGCAAGTCAACAATATATACATTTTTGAGGATTTTAATACACACTGGTAAATTACATCATGGAGTTTAATTTGATTTACACTCTTTCCTGCAGTGGGTAAGACTTTCCTAGCATGCTGACCAGTAAAGGGAAATAATCTTTCAATTTGGTTAAATGCGGTGTTTCATTGTTATTTAATGTGCTTAAAAAAACCCCAGCAACATCGAACATTCTTTTATTTGTTTACTGGCCAGCTGTTTTTCTCTTATGTTAATTACTTATTCCTATTTTCCTATTTGAGTGTTTACCTTTCTCCCATTGTTTCGTAAGCTTTCTTTATAAGTTAAGCTTATTAACACTTTAACATGCCATAGTTTTGGAAGTATTTTTTCCAGTTTTACACTTGCTTCAGATTTTTAAAATATGTCTGCAGCCTACGATAGCAATAATTTTATATAGCCTGACCTATCAGATTTGTCTCTCTAATATCTTTTTTAACATTTTCCTTAGAAAGACCCTGTCCCGCCTCATGTGTTGTAAAGACTGACCTACATTTTCTTCTAGCAGCTTTGTGACTTTATTTTTATAGACATATCTTTAATTCACTAGGAATTTATTTTAATTTATTTCAGTTTATGACTAAGCTAAGGATTGAAGTTATTTTTTTCCAACGTCATTTATTGAATAGTCCATCCTTTCCACCAGGATCTGAAATGTCACCATTATCACATGCTAAATATTTATACATACTCCAGTCTCTCTCTCAGCTTGCCACTGTGTCCCATCGATCTCTCTGTCTTCTCGGGGGCTGAGGGGCGAGGGATTTCTGGCTAGAATAAGCAGGACTCGATAACTGATTAGACATAGGGTGTGTTGAAGATGACTTCAAAGTTTAAGACTGAATAACTGGATGGATGGTGTTGCTATTAATCAAGAAAATGGAGGTGGGAGAGGGATCTCTCTAGCCCAAATCTTTCCTTTCTTCAATCCATCACATTTCAGGCAGAATAAAATTTTTAATATATATTTATTTAATATATTAAAAATTAGTGCATGCACATGATAAAAAATATTCAACCATTCCAAAAGGTTTACAATGAAAAGTAACTCTCCCTACAACTTCTATTCCAAATTCTCCTAGAAACAACACTTAATAGGTTTTTTTTGTGTATCTTTATAGAAATTATTTTAGATATATATAATCATAGATAGATGGATACCTTCATGCATATGCATTCGCACACATCTTTCAAATAAATGGAACCATATTACAAATACCATACAGCTCCCTGATTATTTTAACCTCAAGATATATCTTTAAAATGGTGCTATATGAGCACATATAGATCCACCTTGTTGTTTTAATGGCTATTTGAATTTTTAATGGCTATTTGAAGTTCCACTGAATGACGCACCATCATTTTTTTTTTTACCCAACCTGCATAGAGGGACACTTTGGGAATTTGTTGCAATTAATTTTTCTTTTAAAGCATAGAGTTGACTATGTTTCTCTTCTGGTTAAAATTCTCCATGGCTTCTCTCTACCAACAAAACAGAAATAAAAACCCTGTCTGACTACTGATGTCCTCACAAAGTGGCCCCCTTCTCTCTGAACCTCATTCTCACTTTGGCCCTCTGACTCATCACCTCAAACTTCTTGGAAGTCCTTCCATACCCCTATGGTTTCTCATGCCTTTCACCCTTTTGGATATGGTCCTTACTGCCTCAAAACTCTTCTTCGCCTTGTCCAAATGAAGAACTCTTATTTTTCCTTTAAATATCATCCCAGTAGACACCTCCTCTGTGAATTTTGCCTTTCCCTAATACCCCCTCACCTCCTTAAATATATGCACTTCACATACACACATACAAAGATAAAGAGAGAATCTTAAAAGTACCAAGAGGAAAGGAGAGAGCTACCTACAAAGGAGTTCCTATAAGATGATCAGCTGATTTCTCAAATGAAACCTTACAGGCAAGAGAGGGCTGCAAAGAAGTATCCCAAGTCATGAAAGGCAAAGACCTACATCCAAGATTACTCTGTCCAGCAAAACTATCATTTAGAATGGAAGGGCAGATAAAGTGCTTCCCAGATAAGGTTAAGTTAAATGAGTTCATCATCACAAAGCCCTTATTACACGAAATGTTAAAGGGACTTATCTAAGAAAAAGATCATGAAAACTATGAACAGTAACATGACAACAAACTCACAACTATCAACAACTGAACCTAAAAAAAAAACAAAAACAAACTAAGCAAACAACTAGAATAGGAACAGAATCACAGAAATGGAGATCACATGCAGGATTGTCAGTGGGTAGGGGAGGGGAAGAATGGGGGAAAGGTACAGGGAATAAGAAGCATAACTGGTAGGCATAAAATAGGGGGAGGTTAAAAATACTATAGGAAACAGAGAAGCCAAAGAACTTATATGTACAACCCATGGACATGAACTAAGAGTGGGGAATGCTGGAGGGTAGTGAGGTACAGGGCAAAGGGGGATAAAGAGGAGAGAAAAATTGGGACAACTGTAATAGCATAATCAATAAAACATACTTTAAAAAAAGAAATTGAATACCACATAACATTATTAGGGTTATAACTAAAATAACAAGAATTATAAGATAAACTTTAAAACCTAAGAAAATGTTTTAATATACAATTGTAATAAACTGAATATTAATTTAAAGCCCCCCCCCAAAAAAAAAGAACATTTCCCAAAAGGTGCATATAACACAACCCACTGGCCAGAACTTACTCACACGTCCAAGCCTACTACAAAGGAGGCTGGAAAATGTGGTCTTTATTTGAGACTGCCTTAGGCCAAGTTAAAATAAGAGGCTTTTAAGCTGGCCAGGTAGCTTAGTTTGTTAGACTATTGCCTGATATGCCAAGGTTTTGGAGTTCAATCCCCAGTCAGGGCACATACACAAATCAGCCAATGAATGTGTAAATAATGGAACAACAAATCAATGTTTCTCTCTCTCTTAAAAATCAATAAATAAAAATGTAAACAAATAAATAAATAAATAAATAAGATTAAATTTTTAAAAACAAAACAAAAAATACTAATTAATTAATTAATTTTAGAGAGGCTCTTTAATCAGAAATAAAGAGGAGACTAAGGGGACAAAGAGCAGTCATTTCCACACTCCCTCTCCACCCTGATCACGACCATGCTCCCATCAATTTCTCCTCTGGTTACCACCTGATTCATGCCACATTCCCTAGTTACATGAGATGCTTTCCCCATTGCTACCTTTCTTCTCTCCCATTTCACCTAATTCACTTCTAATTGTCCATCAGAACTCAGCTTAAACTTTTCTTCCATAAGAACCACTCTAGCTAAGTAAAATAATGAATTAGTGGATTTCAAAGACTCATCTCTCTCTCCTTTAAAAATAGTTGTCAAAATTCCAAGCTTAAGCTTATTTTCAAGATTATTAATATCTTTCTTCACTAGACAATAAGCCCCACCAGGCAGATAGCATGTCTGCATTTTTTTCACAATTCTGTCTCCAGCACTAAGTACAGGGTTTTTTCCTTAGTAGGGTTTCAATAAACTAGTAAGAGTAGATTAATAAATTGTATTATACTGGGAAGTATGAGGTAAAGCTCAGGGGCTAGGAAAAAATATTTGGCTAAAGGTCTCAATTTAGTAGATGTTTGCATAAAAATGAATAAAATAATATCTCCATTTGACAGATATTTGCACAAAAGTAAATAAAACCATGGGAGTAGTTCAGATTTCTCAGAGAAAACAAAAATAAGCACTATTTATATTTGTTGGATAGGTATATAAGGCAGATGAATAATAAAGAAAATAAATATAAAATAAAAAGAAAGAGGAAAGAGCACACATTTGTCAAGCCCTGAGCTGGCCTTGCTGTTTGAATTAGTGACATCATTCCTCCTTGAAATAGCCCTGAGACTCAGCTCTTGGTGCCCCAGTGAAGAGGGACAAACTGATGCTTAGTTAAGAGATAGTGTGACTCAGGCAGGATACAGATCAGGGCTGTCTGATTCTAAGTCCACATCTCTTGATGGAGATATTCTACTGAGGATGTGCTGGTGAGGAGGAAGAAAAGGATGAGAAGGCAGTACCCAAAAAACTAAGGATACAGAGTCTGAAAGGTCAGGAAAAATCAGAGGGGCCTTCAACAGAGAAGCAACCATTGGCTTTGCCTAGTGGTCACTGTGGGTGGAGGCTCAGGAGAGCTATGGCAATCCCCAGGACAATGAGAGATGGGTGGTGCTCAAGTCTACATTTCTGGGTTCTGGGTCTCCTTAAGAATTTAGTAGTAAAAAAGAACAGAGAGGGATAAAGGCCTTGGCTCCAATGAGCAGGTAACCAAAGCTAGCTAATGCACCTATAGAACACCCAAATCTCAACAACTTAACCCAACAGAGTTGCACCTCGCCCCCTCCATAGTCTGACAACAGCTTTGGCAACCTAGTCCTTCTACAAGTGGTAACTCAAGGACCCAAGCTGCTTCCACTTTGCACTCCATCTCAGAGACATTAGATTCCAGTTGCACAAACAGGAGAAAGTATGTGGAGAAGGTTCACTTGTTCTTACCCACTTCTAACCAGAGGAGGCACTTCACTTCTGCTCACTTTCCATTGGTGAGAATCAGGCCTATGACTGCTCCTAGATGCATGAGATCTGAGAATATGCTATAGTCAGGTGCCAGGGAAACAGAAATGGCTCCATAAACACACAGCATTTATCTGCCACACAAAGGCTTTCTAGACGGTAGTAGAATTTGGCTCATTTATAAGCAGAGGTAAAGGAACTAGCAGAGAGGGAGATATGAAGGCAGAAGAGAATGGGTGAGGCATGGTGAAGGGGCACTTGCCTAAGGAGAGGAAGTTTCCATCTGAGATCAGAAAACGAGAGAAGGGCCAGATCCATCTCAGGAGCATATTTTCATGGAGGTTAGGTGCTCAGGGTCTAGAAGCAGACTTTTCAGAAGAAAATGCTCCCTTCCCCATTAACCATCTAAGTGATCTTGCAAAAGTTATTTAATTTTTCTGTGCCTCAGTTTTATCTTCTATAAAAAGGGAATGACATTGCAACCTGTACCACAGTTGATTAAATCAGTTAATTTATAGAATACTGAATAAAGTACCCAGCATATATAATAGCTCAATAAATATTATGTATCTATGCTATCATTTATTCATTTTACATACACACACACACATACCCCTTTATGTAAATGGGTTTACAACCCACAAAATACTCTGGAACTAGTGTTTCCACTTAGAGGCCATGCACAGTTGCCCATTTGATTGCTTGTGTAGCATTCTGTTGCCCACACACACCACCATTTATTTAAATAGTCCCCTGCTATTGAGCATGTGACAGTTTCCAGTCCTTCAGGGCTATTAATAATATAAGCAATGTTCTAGTGAACATCTCAGCACTGATGTGTTTGAGCCCATGTGAAAGTCCATCTGTTCCACAGGTAAAATCAGTAAATTCAAAGGAACATGTGCCTTAATTTAGAGACCAATTCTCCTAAGTTCTCTTCTGTGAGATGGTACCTTTCAACCCCTTCCAAGAGCCTTGAATGAGGGTGCCAGCTTCTCATGTGATAGATGCCTGTTTAACAAGTAAGCAGAAATGTTTTATACATTTTGTACCATAAAGCCTAGGATAGTCTTAAAAGATGTGGAAACACACACACACTCCAAATTAAAGAAAGAATACTGCAAACTCAAGAAGAATAAATATTTAATTCAATTACCCCCAAACCAGGAAGTGGCTCTATAAGAGACAAAGAGTGGAATCTGTGACAGGCATGGGCTGCCTTTGACCTCTGTGCTCTGGTACTCATGACCTGAGCAAGCCATTTGGGTTGCATGAGCCCAAACTGCTTCCTCTGCAAGATGGAAATGTGGACAAGTCCTACAGCATGGGCTTCTGGTGAGGTTAAGGGATAACATGCATACAGGTAAAGCACCTAGGACCATGCCTGACAGATAGGAGGCCCCAGTAATGTCACTTCTAATGTCCAAGGTCAAGAAAGCATCAGCAAGTCAAGTCTTACGTGGTTAATTAAAAATTACATATATTGTAGGATACAGATGCAACTCAATATCCTGATACATGAGGGGCAGTTCCACCAGTATGAAGATAGCCCTGGGCCCTGACATATCCATATGAAAGAACTAGGGGAAAAAACAAGGAAATAAAGACAAAGAAAAGGAGGTGATGGGAGAGTGAGAGAACTCCGGTCCTGTAGTTCCTGCTCACTGTAGAGAACCCAAGCCCTGTTCTCATTTAAAATATGGGAGTATGACTGGTGAATTAAATGAGGGTTGTTATGGACTAAATTGTGTCCTCCCAATTCATATATTAAAGAACTAACCTCCAACGTGTGTAGGAGACAGGGTCTTTGGGGAGGTAATTAGGTCACAGGTTTAGGGACATAATCCAATGGGACTGGTATCTTCATAAGAAGAACACACTAGAAGGAATAAGAGGTAGGCTAGAGGAAGCAGTAGACTGAAACAGCAAGCTGGAAAACAAGGTAGAAAATACCCAATCAGAACAACAAAATGAAAAAAGACTGAAAAAGAATGAGGATAGTTTAACGAAGCTTCAGGACAACATAAAATGTAACAACATTTGCATCATAGGAATATCAGAAGGAGAAGAAAAGAAGCAAGGAATAGAAAATCTGTTTGAAAAAAAATAATGACCGGAAACTCCCCTAACTTGGTAAGAGGAAAAGTCATACAAGTTCAGGAAGCACAGATGGTCCCAATGAAAATGAAGCCAAAGAGACCCACTCCAAGACACATCATAATTAAAATGAAAAAATTTAAAGACAAAGAGAGAACCTTAAAGGCAGCAAGGGAGAAATAGCTAACAACATACAAGAAAGCTCTGATAAAGCTATCAGTTAATTTTTCAACAGAAACACCACAGGCCAGAAGGGATTGGCAAAATAATCCAAATAATGAGAAGCAATGACCTACAACCAAGACTATTCTATGCAGCAAGGCTCTCATGTAAAATGGAAGGTAAAATAAAGAGTTTCCAAGACAAAAGAATGCTGAAAGAGTACATATCCACCAAGCCAGCATTGTAACAGATGCCAAAGGAACTGCTGCAAGAAGGTGTGTGTGTGTGTGTGGGGGGAGAGAGAGAGAGAGAGAGAGAGAGAGAGAGAGAGAGAGAGAGAGGAACAAAGGTGTGGAATAAGTGGTAATTAATAACTACCTATCAATAACAATATTAAATGTAAATGAATTCAGTGTTTCAATCAAAAGACATAGGGTAGCTGAATGGATAAGAAAACATGACCCACATATATGCTATCTACAAGAGACCCACCTTAGAACAAAAATCTATACAGGCTGAAAGGGAAGGGATGGGGAAAAAAATTCCAAACAAATGGACATGAAAAAAATAGGGGTAGCAATACTTATATCAGACAATGGACTTCAAAACAAAGGCCATAAAAAGACAAAGAAGGTCACTACATAATACTTAAGGGAGTAGGCCATCAAGAGAATATAACACTTATGAATATGCATGCACCCAACATAGGAGCACCTAGATATATAAGGAAAATCTTAGAGGATTTCAAGAAAGATACCAGCAGCAACACAGTAATCATATATTTTAGCACCTCACTTACAACAATGAGTAGATCTTCCAAACAAAGGATCAACAAGAATATTGTGGCATTGAACAAACCTTAGATCAAATGGACTTAATTGATACATACAGAACTTTTCACCCCAAAGAAGCAAATATATATTCTTTTCAAATGCTCATGGAATATTTTCAAAGACAGATCACAAGGGAGGACACAAAACAAGTCTCAACAAATTCAGGAAAATTGAAATCATATCAAGTATGTTTGGATCATAATGGCTTGAAACTAGAAACCAACCTCAAGGAAAAACTCAAAAACATTCAAATACGTGGAGACTGAAAAACGTGTTATTAAACAATGAATGGTTAACAATGAGATTGAGGAAGAAATCAAAATATACCTGGAAATGAATAAAAATGAACACAAAACAACACAAAACTTATAGGACAGAGAAGGCAGTCCTGAAAGGGAAGTTCATAGCAATACAGGCCTACCTAAAGAAGATAGAAACTCTCAAACAAACAACCTAACCCTACACCTACAAGAACTAGAGGAACAACAACAAACAAAGCCCAGAACAAGTAAAAGGAAGGAAAGAATCAAGGTCAGAGCAGAATTAAATGACCTAGAGACTAAAAACATAATTCAAAGGATCAATAAATCCAGAGGCTGGTCCTTTGAAAATATAAACAAAATTGGCATGCCTTTCACCAGACTTATCAAGAAAAGAGAGGACCCAAATAAATAAAATGAGAAATGAAAGAGAAGCAGTTACAACTGACACCACAGAAATACAAAAGCATTGTAAGAAATTACTATGAACAACTATATGCCAAGAAATTGGACAAACTGGGTGAAATGGACAAATTTTTAGAAACATACAATCTGCCAAAACTGAATCAAGAAAAAGCAGAAAACCTGCATAGACTGATAACAACTAGTGAAAGTGAAGTAGTAATCAAAAAATTCCTGGCACACAAAAGTCTTGGACTGGATGGCTTCACAGGTACGTTTTGCCAAACATTTAAAGAAGAATGAACTTCTGTCCTTTTCAAACTATTCCAAAAAAAAAAAAAATCAAGAAGAGGGAAGACTCTCAAACTCTTTCTACAAGGCCAGTATCATCCTAGCCCAAAACCAGGTAAAGACACAACAAAGAAAGAAAACTACAGACCAATATCTCTGATGAACATAGATGCTAAAATCCTCAACAAAATATTGGCAATCCAGATCCAGTAATCCATTAGGAATTTCATACACCATGATCATCCCAGGAATGCAAGGATGGTATAATATTTGCAAATCAATAAATGTAATACACCACACAAAAAAACAAAGGACAAAAATCACAAGATCATACCAATAGATGCTGAAAAAGTATTTGATAAAATCCAGCACCCTTTTATGATAAAAGCACCCAGCAAAGTGGGAATAGAGGGAACATACCTCAACATAATAAGGCCATGTATGAGAGACCAAAGGCCAACATTATACTCAAGGGGCATAAACTGAAAGCTTTCCCCTTATGATCAGGAACAAGACAAGTCTGTCTGTTTTCACCACTCTTACTCAACACAGTATTGGAATTTCTAGGTGTAGGAAACCATTCTGTGTGGCATGGGCTCAGCTCCCACTCAGAGATACACAGGACCCCCTCACACAGATAGGTTCTCCCGTGGGGAATCAGGCCTGCAATGTGCCTAAGCCACTTTGAGTCTTGCTTTTGCTAAAGGCTCCCTTTCCCTGAATTGAGACAGATAGTGCTTATTGTAACTTTTCTAAAATCCATGCTAAACCTTCCTAGGATGAGTGTAATGGGTTTGACCACTTTTCCCTTTTTCATTTGCAAATATCCTTCTTCTGTAATGTGATTAGCAGCATTGGCTCCTTTGTTGTCTGTAAAAGGTAACCCCCTAAAGCGAACCTGTGCATAGTAAATGAGGACCACTATGTGATGTGGGGACAAGCCCAATAAAGGGTGGTCATGGCAAGGGCCAAGGCTTTTGCTCCCCTTGAGAGAAAAACCATACTGTCCCTTTTCCTCCACCAGACTCGGTAGTCCATGCGAATGTCTCATTTCATCCATAATGACGTGGACACTGCGGGCTGGTGTCCGCATCATCTAGGCACGGTGATCAGACAAGGAAAAAAAATAAAAGGCATGCAAATTGGAAAAGAAGAAGTAAAACTATCATTATTCCCAGACAACACGATAGTGTACATAGAAAACCTTATAGTCTCCACTAAAAAACTACTCAAACCTAATAAGAGAATTTAGCAAAATACTGTGATACAAAGTCAATATTCAGAAATCAAAGGCAGTTTTGTACACCAAAAATGAAATATCAGAAAGAGAAACAAGGGAAAAATCTCATTTACTATAGCAACAAAAAAAAATAAAGTACCTAGGAATAAATTTAACCAGGGAGACAAAAGACCTGTACTTGGAATGCTATAGAACACTGAAGAAAGAAATTAAGGAAGATACAAATAAATGGAAGTATATAACGTGTTCATGAATTTGGAGAATTAACGTCATTAAAATATCCATACTACCCAAAGCAATCTATAGATTCAATGTAATTTTTATTAAAATACTAATGGCATATTTCACGGATGTAGAACAAATACTTCAAAATTTTATATGGAACAAAAAAGACCCTGAATAGCCCCAGCAATCTTGAGAAAGAATAAAGCAGGAGAGATCACAATACCTGGTATCAAACTACACCACAAGGCCACTGTAATCAAAACAGTCTGGTACTAGCATAAGAACAGACACATAGATCAATGGAACCGAATAGAGAGCTCAGAAATAAATCCATGTCTCTACAATCAATTAATATTTGACAAAGGGAGCATAAGCATACAATGGAGTAAAAATAACCTCTTCAATAAATGGTGTTGGGAGAAATGGACTGGTACATGCAAGAAAATGAAACTGGCCAACCAACTTATACCTATACCAGAATAAATTCAAAATGGATAAAAGACTTAAATATAAGTCATGACACCGTGAAAATCTTAGAGGAAAACATAGGCAGTAAATGTCAGATATCTCATGTAACAATACTTTTGCCAATATATCTCCTAGGGCAAGAGAAATCATGGGAAAAATTAACAAATGGAACTACATCAAATTAAAAGATTTCTGCACAGCTAAAGACAACATCAGCAAAATGAAAAAGGAACTTATTTGTTAATGATACATTGAGCAAAGGTTTGATCTCCAAAATATATAAGAACTCAATACCAGGAAGACTAACAATTCAACTAAAAAATGGGCAAAGGTCCTGAATAGACACTTCTACAAGGAGAACATACAGATGGCCCACAGACAAATGAAAAGATGCTCAATATCACTAACCATCAAAGAGATGCAAATTAAAACCACAATGAGATATAACCTCACTCTTGTCAGAATGGCTATCATTAATAAATCAACGAACAAGTTCTGGTGAGGATGTGGACAAAAGGGAACCCTAGGGCACTATTGGTGGGAATGCAGACTGGTGCAGCCACTGTGGGAAACAGTACGGAATTTCCTCAAAAAACTAAAAATGGAACTGCCTTTTGACCCAGTGATTCCATTGCTGGGAATGTACCCTAAGAATTCCAAATCACCAATTCAGAATTACTTACGCACCCCTATGTTCATAGCAGAATTATTCACAATAGCCAAGTGCTGGAAACAGCCTAAGTGCCCATCAGTAGATGAGTGGATCAAAAAAAAAAAAAAATGTGGTACATTTACACAATGGAATACTACACAGCAGAAAGAAAGAAAGAACTCCTAACTTGTGACAGCATGGATGGAACTGGAAAATATTACGCTAAGTGAAATAAGCCAGTTGGTGCAAGACAAAAACCATATGATCTTACCTATAAGAGGAATTTAATGAACAGAATAAACTATCAAACAAATTAGAACCATAGGCATGGAAACATGGAACAGACTGACAGTGACCACAGGGGAGGGGTTAAGGGATAATGGTGGAAAGAATGGGAAGGGACTAGTTAAAGAGGATGTATGAAGGACCCAGGGGCATGGACAATAGTGTGGGAATTGACTGTGGGAGTCGGGGGTAGGATGGGCAGAGGAGGGAAAGGGGAAAGAATTTGGGCAACTATAACAGAATAACAATTCAAAATCTTTAAAAAAAATTAAAAAATAAAATCAAGGTAGCTATATGGTTGAAGGTTAAATTTATCTTTGAAAAACAGGATTCAAAGGTATATATGTACATGGGGTTATTTCTATTTTAAAAACTGTACATAATATAAAAGACTATTAAAAATACTCTAAAATATTCAAAAAAGAAGAAGAGACACTAGAATATATGTGATCTCCCTCCTCCCCATCCCCAGCCCCCATGACACAAACAGAGGAAAAGCCATGTTAGGACAAAGTGAAAAAGCTGCTGTCTGCGAGCCAGGAAAAGAGTCCACACCCAGAAACCATCTCTGCTAGGACCTTGGTCTCAGATCCCACACTCCAGGACCGTAAGAAAGGCATGTCTGTTAAGTCCCTCCCTACAAACTAATGAAAGAAAGAGCACAGACTAAAGCAACAAGGGCACCAGAGAGGCTCCCATGTTGAAGATGTGCATGTGTGGAGCTAAGGGTATGATTAGCGTTTGCAGTAACACCAAATCACACGTGGAGAGAGTCACTGTGTTTTCAGTTCTCTATCAATTCTTCTACGACTACGTGTTATCTGTATGTAACTAACTTATGTTTGCCTTCTACTGCTCAATGTCTGCCCCTTCTAACACAATCCTTGAGGGCACGGATTTTTGTCTGTTTTATTCACACAGGGCATGTCCTGTGTGCTTAGGAATACCTGGCACTTAGAGGCCTCTCAATAAACATTTGTTAAATGTAATGGAATAAAACAGAAAGTTTCATCTGGGAGCTAATATGTCTTTAACAACACTTCTAAAACCTGTTAATCTCCCTTTCAAATGAAAAAATTAAATGAAAAACAGGTATTCTCAGGCTAAGAATTTCCCGCAAGAATCGATGTCCCTTGCTTGGGTTTTGCTATAGCTATTATGGTCACAGGGCCATTCCCAAACATTTCAGTGCTCCTCTCCTTCCAGGCTGGAAGGGTGTGATTGCACGCTAGCCCTCTTTGGACATAGGCAGGCCGGCCGACTTGCTTTAGCCGATGAGATATGACCATAGGTGACAGGTGTCACTGCCAGACAAGTCTGTAAGAGTCAGTGTGTAGTTTAAGAATCCCCTTCCTTGCTTCAAGGATGGTGGGGGTAGGCACCAGCCTGCGGCCCAGAGTGACTGTGAGAAGCAGAGTCCCCTTGCCAACTGCCTTTGTATGTGTATCATGTGAGGGAAATGCAATTAGCTACAGAGAGGTTGTTTGTTGTCACAATGAACCTAGCCTGCCCTGTCTGACACCAATTCAGTGAAGAATAGGAAATGACAGCGGAAAGGCAGATGGATTGTGGGGCAAGTGGAGGACACCATGACTCAGAAACAAGAGTCCTGGGCTCCAGTTTCTGCCATGGGCATGACACGTAGGGCTGTCCTATGTCTGCAGATGTCCCAGGAGGGCTGTAGCCAACACAGAAACTCGGAGAAGAGAAAAGATGAAATCCAGGGTGTCCCAGGGTGCCTCCCATCAGAGGACAGAGCTGAGGATGGAAGGATGGATAGGATTTCTAAGGGCAGGGACCCTGGCACAGCCATATAACCCCTCTGAGTGTCTAAAGCAGATCCTTACCCATAGATGCCTAGCAAAGTTTGGTGTATAAATAACATGATTTCCAGCAAGAAACCTAATCATAAGCATTTTGGATTGTGAACAAACCTGTGCTCAAAACCAGCTACACAATAAACTACATGAGTGACCTTGAACAAGTCCCTTAAGCAATCTAAGATTCACCTTCCTCATCTCAAAAATGCAGATGAGATTAACATCCAATCATAATATTGGTGAGAGTTAAATGAAGTAACACGTGCAAAGTGCTTCACTTAATGCCAGCACATAGCAAACACTAGATAAGGGTGAGCAAGGCGGGCTCTGGAGCCAGGCGTGAGTTTCAGTCCCAATCTGGTAGTTACCAACAACATGACACAGGCCAGTTATTTCTTCTTTAAAGTCCCTTAGTGCCTAAATGAAAACAATGCCATCTAATTTGCAGTCTGGCTGTGGGCATTTAAAGCACCTAGAACAGTGCCAGGACCCTCCCTCCTTCACACATTCCAGGGGAATTCCAGGGGAGTTCAGACTCAGAAACAGAATCCTACAACACATACCAGGGTTCTTTTCCCAGTTCCCACTTATCCAAAGTAGCCATGCAGGGATTTTAAGGGGGGATGATGGGTTAATGTGTAACCTCTCCTGGGGTCAGATTCAGAGTAGAACACCATGACCCTTGAGCGGATCTCTAATGGTTTTGCTGGGGCTCTATCAAGAGGCCAGTGTGGCAGGGTAGCGTACTTAATGGTGATCCATATCTCAGGGCTGTCAAAATGAGGCCAACCAGGACCCTTACTTCTTTGTGCTGACCTTCAGTGCAGCTATCCTAGAGATGCTGGTGCTCTCACCCAGACAGGGAGCTCAGGGCTAGAGAATGCAGAATGGGTGTGGAAGACTCTCAGGACTTAAGAACTTACTCTTTGCTTTTCTCTTGCCAATAGATCATTCACAAGCTAATATCAGTTTGATATCCAGATGTTCTGGAAGGTGCTCTATTTTCTATTAACATTAATTGAGCACCTACCATATAGCTATGCTTGGCACTTCCCCAAATGCCATTTTATTCAGCCCTTCCAGAGACTCTGTGAGTTATACAGTGTTAACCACATTTTCCAAACAAAGCATTGAGTTTTGTAAATAATAGTTAAGTTGCCTCCAAACTATGGGGAAGATGATGTATATTCTCATCCAGGCTCAAAATCCAGTTCCCCTTCTGTCTTGCTACCTTGCCTTTCTTGATGGTGCAGAAAGTAAAGAAAACCTGCAAGGATGATAAACTCAATGTCTGACAAAAGCATGGTGGAAGTGCCAGGGGGCTCTTACCGGTGGCATCTTGGCCACTGTCTATGCTCAGCAAGGGGAGGCACCATGAGCAGAACCCTTCAGTGATGCTGCCCAAACTCACCACCGAAGGGATTTGAAAGCTGCTCAGCAAGACTGAACCATCTCAGCATAAGAGCTCCTCTCCAGGAAAGAAAATATCTGACGCACCTTAGAAAATTATTATCAAACCCTAAAGCCTAACCCTACAATTTCAAAGGAAATCAGCAGTTTCCCTGTAGCACTGGGTGGGCCACGGAGCAAGGCCTTGACCATCCATCCTGGATCACAATAGATCCTGTGGAGGCTGAGTGGGGTAGCCCTGCTCTATCACTCTGCCCCTCCTCTGAACGACTCAGAAGAGGGGGCTCCCTAAATACCCAAATAGCTGGGATGCAGTCACTGTTCAGTCTTAGTCTAGTAGTGCTGGTGTCCCCCTCTTCAGCCCAGTACTGAGCCTGGTTCTGGCCCCTGGAAGCTCTCCTGGAAGGTTGCAACTGCCTCCCTTGCTCCCTTCCCAGCCTCCTCTTCTCCTACTCTCCCTTGAAAAATTACAGGTGAAGAGCCAAACAATGAGAGGAATATTTGAAGAATGAATCTGGAGCCATTTGAACTGTGAAAGAAAAGATTCAGGGGCATAATACCACTCTCAACTTGACTCTGACAGAGGGACAGGCCAACTCCAGGGACCTAGGAGGCAGTGCCAGTACTCACTGCCAAGCTTCAGGGACATGAGGGAGGACATGCTCCATCGCACTTGGCTTTCCTTCCAGCTCTGAAGATCCCCCTGTACAGGAACAGCAGAGGTTTCATACTAAATGCAGCAGCTTGGAGGGAGGTGATAGGGAGGACTGACTGAGGCCACATCCGGGTTTGGAGCGAAGGAGCACCATGACCCATTCAAAAGGGTGGGGAATGTGAGGGGACCTGTGCCGTAAAGTTGTTATTTCTGGCACAGGATTACTCTTTGCACTAAAGGAGTCTCAGAAATGGTGTGTGAAGGGGAATAGAATTGCCTTGTGCTGAGCTACATGTACCCCATCATTCCAGGAGGTCTTCTAATGCAAACTGCCAAGCCTGTGAGACACCCCTCTTGCAAGTAAGTGGGTTCCAGGAACAAACCAGGAGCCTGCAGGGCATCAAGTTACATGTTCCATGTGTGTACACAATTGTGCTGTCATCCATCTAGAGAGAACCATTCATGCTCCCTAATAGAATTTGAATGCAATATACTGATAGCTGTTGATTTCAGGTATGCAGATTACAGAGTGCCTTTAGACAAAGTCAGTACAATAGAAGATGGAAACCAGAACTGGGACTTGAGCGTCTGACTAACCTATTTTTGAGTCCCAGCTTTGCCATTTCCTCTGAGGTGTTCCCTCTGTCACCCTCAAGAGCCTCATCTATAAATAGGGCCCAGTGAGAAAACTTGCCTTACAGGTTGATGTGGGGATTGGAGGGGGTAACACAGGTAGATTGCTTTTCCCAGATCCTGCCTGATGTGTTTAGCAAATGATTGCTATTCTAATTAATAAAGTTTTAATAAAATGCAGCACCCTGGGAGCAAGGGTGAGTGAAAGGGTGGTAGGCATTTGTGATCAACCTGTTGCAGTGTCTATGCAACTGACTCCCTTCTGAAGAGCTTAAAATCACCTGTTGTATGAAGCCATTGAAACATCTTCCTACGGATGTGCTTGCACTGTTTTGCTGAACTACACCTATCTTCAGAGGGGAAGGCAGCACAGCCATCTTCTGATTACCTGCTATGGATCAGGTAATCTCACTCCCAGCCTCTCAGTAATCCTCTCTTGGAGCTTAGCTGAAATGGATGTGCTATCATCTCCATTTTACTGGCAAGGCACAGCAGTTTCCCTGAGGTTCCAGAGCTGGAAAGTGACACACCAGGGACTGGAACCTAAATCCCTTTCTTCATCTAAATCACTTTCCATTTCCCACAGCTGCCTCTAGAGAGAGGCAGGGTACCCCTCATTCCAGGCTGTGCCCCAGAACCACCCAGCATCCTAATCCAGGATTCAACTCTGAGGTTTTCCCTTGGTTTCCAAGCTAGTCTAAGTCCCAAAGAAGATGCTGGACAAAGGAGGGTGTCCCCTTCTTCTACTTGACAGGTTTGCTGGCTGAACAACAGAGCTGCTGGAAGTGGATGAGTGGGGAAGTCGCCTTTGCAGTCTTCATGCTAACCTGCAGAAAGCAGGTCTTATGAAGAGAGCAGTTGAAGATATCAAAGGAAAGATGGGATGTTAAATTTTGAGTGATCAATGTTTAATAGTCGGGAGTTGTAAGCTGTCAAGAGCAATGCTCTGGGAAGAATTCCAAAGGAATTGCAGGGTTTTTTATGCAATGGCTGGGAGGACCAGCCCTCAAGTCACTGTGTGTGAGTGGGGAAAGCAGATGGAGCTCTGGTCTGGGGCCCAAACCCCACCAACCAGCCAAAGACCTGTTTTGAGGGCTTAACCAGAGCAGGGACATGGTGAGGAAAGAAAGAGTAAGAATATGGCCTCCATCTGCCCTGGAAGCAATCCTTCATGCACTGGTTCATTTATTCAACAGGTGCTTTACATATAAAGAGGTATAGGTGGAGGGTAGGGTCCACATTGCTAAAAGAACCTAAGGATTTAGCACTTGCTAGGAAAATGCCTATTTAATTTTTCACCAAAATTTCTTTGGAAAGAGTCAGCCTTGCCAGGTGGCACCAAGGGAAGAGGTAGATGGCACCTCTGTGTTAAGGCCAGAGGCACTACAGCTTCAAGGGAGATGGTGATGCTGGTGTGGAGGTGGGCCCACTTACGGCAGTTAAGAACTAGAGATGTAGAGCTAGTTTTCCTCTCCCTCCTGGATATATTTTAACATCCAATGGTCTCTGACATTTACTCGAATAGCTCAGAAAAAAGAAGAGATGCCAAATCTCCTTACCTTGTGACTACTAGCCCCAGCAGATAAAGAATAAGTCTTCCCAGGGCCACGAGAACTGCACTGTACCCACCCTTGTCAGCTGTGACCACAGCAAACAACACGGGAACTCTGGTTCTGCTTCTCCTGGAACTCATGCATTCTCCGGGAGGTCCAGAGCCCATGCATGGGAGGAGCACTCCCTAAAAGCTTTTTTGGCTGCAGAGCAAGAAACAAGCTGGGATATCCCCACCGGCAGACTTCTTCTGTTCCCAAATTTAGGTCCAATGAGAGGATCAGGAGAGGCTTAGCATGGGTTCTGGGAGGTCCAGCTGCATGCAGGGACAGTGGGGGATCACCCAACATGAGGGCAAACCTGGAGCACCAGTTACCTGCCTCAAGAAGTGGTCGCTGGACCACCCGTGGGTGCCTACCATTTCCTCAGCAAAATACAATTTCACAACTTTTGAGGACAAAAGATTTTATTTACTTCATTTCAAAAGCTTTGGATTCTTCCTGGATATCAAATAACTGCTGCAAAAACATGCTGATGAGTAACGTGGAGTGAAATAGAACTAAGTGGGCCTGCTCACCCTGGGCTATGCACTGGAGAATATCACATCTGTGACTTGCCCTTCCAAATCACACAGTTTCCAGAGGGAGGAGCAGGGTCTTCTGGACCTTGCCAGGAGATGGGTACATGCTGCTTGTATTCCGGCCTTATGTAGAGGAGAAATGAAAAGGGGCCCCAGTATATGTGCCTGACAGGCAATAATGGCTATGAGGGGTCCTGGGGCAGGGACAGGGGTCATGCAATGGGCAGTTAGGATACCTCAGTGTAATGTAGAATCCTATAAGACCTTGTGAGGGTGACCTCACTAGTTGCCTGAACAGTATCTAGTCCATCTTTCTTTCTTGAAAACAGAGCCCCTGAATTTATACAAATCAGCTAAAATCCCACATTTTTCAGGCTCCCTTTCAACCAGGGGAGACCTTATGACAGACCTGGCTGAAAGCAGCAGACATCTGAAAGGAATATTTGGAAAGCTTTCTTTCCTCTATCCCATACCCCTTGCCACTTCCTTGACCCCCAGCTACGTAGATGTAACCCCACACAGCAAAGATGGTGGACAGAAGGAAGAAGCCAAGACCTGGATGACTTAATGCAGCCATTGCACCATCATTGGCCTGTCTCTCTCTAGACAAATCATTTATTGAAAAAAATAAATCACTAGCACTAACTGGTGTAGCTCAGTTGGTTGGAGCATTATTCCACAAAGCAGAAGTTTGCCAGTTTGATTCCCTGTCAGGGCACATGTCTGGGTTGTGGGTTAGTCCCTGGTAATGGGAGGTAATGGATCAATGTTTGTCACATACGTTTCTCTCCCTCTCTTTCTACCTCTCTTCCCTTCTCTCTATAAACAAATAAATAAAATCTTTTAAAGATAAAAAATTTCAAAAAATATATCACTATACAGTTAAACAGGTGTTTTAGGATTCTGCATGATAGACAGTCCAAAGGCAAACCTTATACCAAGACTGGCAGTTGCAGCAATGTATAGACTTTGCTAGTCTCCTCTCCCCTCTTGAAGCTCAACTTCCCCTCCTTACCCCCTCTTCAGCAGCCATGGATCACCTCCAGTCCCAGCTCCCATAGGGAGTTGCATCTCTGTAAGCTTAGTGTCATCAGGCCTTCCCATTCCTACCCCATCTGAGACCTTCGGCCACAATTCTCTGCCCCACCCCTACACATTTTCCCTTCTGAGGTCCTGTCTCTTCAGGCTGAACCAGGATTTTAGATTCATGAATTCCCTAACATAAGGTAACAGTCACCCACTTTGTCTCAAACTGAGGAATTTCAGCATGGGACTTTCCAATTTATAACATTCAGGGCAAACCAGGATGACCTGGTCACCAAGATGTCAGAGCTACAAAGGAACTTGGGGAGCTGGTCCACTGGTTTTACATGTGAACTCTTCATAGCAAAACTATTTAGAAGGCAAAATCTTAGGTGGAACCCCAATATGTAAAACTTCCCCCAGTGATACTGCTCTGGGAAAGCCCTGGGGATTCCATTGAGCATTGTTGGAAATCACTATGGCCTGGAGGGGAAGTAACTTGTCCAGTCACCCAGCAAGCTAAGGGCAGAGGAAGGAGTGGCAGCTGGGGTGACTAATACTCTAGGTTTTCGTCTCTCCAAAACCAAAACTCAGAGACTGAACCATGCCTGTCCTTCTCGCTTCTTGCACTGTCCCCTCCTCTCCTGTTCCCCCAAAATTCCTCTTCATTCGCCCACCCAAATTATCTCCTCAAAAATGGCTCTAATAATGTGTCTCTCCCATTTAAAGCATTTTTGCTGTCCTGGTGGGTAGCTCAGTTGGTTAGAGCATAGGTCCTATATGCCAAGTTTGCAGGTTTGATTCCTAGTCAGGGCACATACAGCAATCAACCAATGAATGCATAAATAAGTGGAAAAACAAATCTCCCTCTCTCTCTCTCAAATAAATAAATAAATAAATAAATAAATAAACAAACAAACAAATAAATAAAATGTAAACACTTTTCCTGACCCACCTTCAATTAACATTCAAGGCCCTTGCCTTCTGCTTCCAACCTCATCATCAGGCTCATCTTCTACCACTTCTACCCTCTGATACTTTGCCTCCCCTTGTTCCATCCTGAAGCTCTCCTCTTCCCAGACCACAGGGTGTGTGCCCCTTCATGATCCTAAGCCTATGCACAGGCTATTTCCCTGGCCCTCTCTTGTGTACCCTTGCCCTGGTCAGCCTGAAAATTCCTGCCCCTCCTGGCCTCTTATTCATGGCCCAGTTCATATGCCACTTCATCTATTGAGACTTCACTGACTGCCTCCTTTTTAGGCCACAGTGCTTAGAGATCACATTTGGTATTGTGGCACTGAGCCCACTGCCTGTCCCTGTGTGTTTGCTCACCTGGTAGGAGCACCAGACTCCAGTTCCTAAGGGACTGCCGTCATTATGTTCCCAGTCCCTGACTGTGTCTGCACATAATTGGTTCACAGTCAGTTTGTTGAATGAATGAATGAATGAATGAATGATTGAATGAACAAACGACTAAGTTTCCTCCAAGCAGAGCATGCATTATTTTGATTAAACAATGGTGGTGCACACTCACCCTGTTTTCCTCTCACTAACTGCAGCCTGATTTCCTTCTGGAATTTGCCTCTTCCCCATTGTGTGCGGTCTTGGTAGAGGGGAATTCTAGGCTTCTGCTTCCCATTATAAAAGCCAGCTCCATATGTCTCCTGATCTACCCCAGGGAGCAGGCACATGTCCTGACCTCTCTTCTGGGACTTTGCGTCTGGAGTGAGGGACATAGGGTGTCAGGCAGGCTTACTGGTTGCTGGCAACAGAACCCTACTCAGTCAGATTGAAGCAAGGAGAGGGGGGCGGGATATTCAAAAGGAAATAAGATAGCCCACAGGCTCACTAGGAAGCAGACACAGAAATAGGTAGAGTCCAGGCCACAGCTAACCACAGCCAGATTGACTTCATGAAGCCAGCCCAGTGAAGACATCACTGCACCACCAAGCACAGGATGGCACAGCTTGCCCCAGGCACTGAGTACAGATACTACTTTTCCAAGCAGCTGTGCCTCTAGAAGTGGAATTTGTTGCTGCAGTTACTGTACCAATCTCCTGCACAGATGTACTCTTCCTGTTTCATGGCCTTGCTTTGGACTTGCTTATTCCTGGCTCACTGTGTGAAAGAGGGGCTTTGACAGTTAATGAACCTGGGTGTGTGCCTGTCTCCTAGCTGCAAGGAATGATGGGTCTGCTCAGATCCACAGCTCTTGGTCCACTGTGGGAGGCTGAGTCTGCTGAGTCCCCCAAAGACATTTAATTAAAAAACTATCACAATCCTAGGAAGGTGGGAGTCATCAGATGATGGACAAATGAAAAGAATGGCAAAAGCCACTGCACCCAGAGACAGAGGAGAGGTTAGAGATCCAGTCTCAGTCATAGTGGCATGTGGATCAGATGTTTCCCAATACCAGATGGTGACTGTAGTTCAAATTCCTCTCCCTTGGGAGGGGCCTGAGCCCCCACCCCTCCCTGAGTCTGCTTCTCTGGGCTCCTGTCACTTCTGTGAGCTCCCGACATCCTGCCAATAAATTCCTTTTTGCTTAAGTTAACCAGTGTTAGTGTCTGCCGGCTGCAGCCAAGCAACGCTAAGTGAAACCACATGTAAACACAACTCCATGCTGCTTGTAAAACACCAAGGCAGTCTTGATAAGGCCTCAGGCCTCCAACACCCGCCTCTCTAACATTCTTCCTGGAGGGAACCATTGTATGAGCTGGACGTGTGTATCCCAGAGCTTACTGGTCATGCTTTCATGCATATGTCACCCTAGTAAATATTTCCTGGAATTAATATTGTATTTCATTGTGCTTAACATGTCTCCAATTGTAAGATGTGCCATTTTTTATGTGCTACCAAGAAGGAAGAAAAGTTGCAAATGAAACTATGACCCAATGTTAAGATCTATTAATTGTATAGTATATCTCCATTGCAGGTTTAAGATGTGAACAGAAGGGGTTTTAGAATAGATGAAATATGGTCATAGCAACAACTAGTTTTGTTTAGCTCTTACCATGGGCCAGGCACTCTCACAACTACTTTGCTCATCTTAACTCAGTTAATCACTTACCCATATTTTACAGATGAGCAAACTGAGGTAAAGCAAAGTTAGTTATTTGCCCAATGTTACAAACCAATTAAGTGGCAGAACTAGGACTCAGGGAAATTCCAGATTTAGAGAGTTCTCTCTTGGCCACCAATACTATTAGTGTTCTGTGTGAGTGCACATGTGTACATGTGTGTGCCTGTATGTGTGTGCACGTGTGCATTGGGTGCCCGTGTGGACATATTTCCCTGTGTCTTCCTATGAGTATGAGTGCATGTGAAAAGCCATGTGTATTTTTTCCTGAAGAAGTATCATACTGTGTATACACCCCACACCTTGTGTTTTTTTAATCCAGTACTCTCCTGGTGACCTTTCTGTGTCAGTAAATAAGTGTCTTACTCATTCTTACTAACTGCTGCAGTAGACATGCCATGAGGCTGTTAGCCCTTCTCCTACTGATGGTCATTAAGGTTGTTTCCACTTCTGACTCTGCAATAAATGTCCTTGAACAGGCCTCCATGAGTCCAGGATGAGTGTTCCTCTTGGGCAGAGAGAGAGAAGTGGAATTACTACATCATAAGGTATGTGCATTCTGAACTTTAAGAGATAAGCCAGCTCTCCCACCCCACCAACTGCCCCCACTCATTTGCACTCCTGCCAGCAACTAGCATGGATGCCTGCATAGATTTATATCCCAGGCTGCTGCTCACCAAATCTACAGGCTGTCTCAGACCTCACCCTCCTCAGCATTGAGGCATTTATACTACAGACCTCCTCCTCACCCTGGAAATTCTCTCCCTCCCTTGGTGTCCAGGAAAATTCGCATCCTTGATTTTGTCTCTACACTTTAAGCCTTGGTCACTGACTTCTCACTTTGTCCAGCTGGTCCTAGCCTCACAGCCATGTTGTGTACAGGTAAACTTCTTAAGAGGCAGAGCACAGGAGCTACAAAGAACTCTGAGGAGAGAAGAAAAGGCATCCGTTGTCATGTTAGTCTGGTAGACACTGGGAAAAGTAAAGTTGCTACAGGACTTCCCAGGGCTTTAATTGAGTGAGCCAACATGTAATCACCATCTCCTCTGAGATGTGCACAGAGGAACAGCCCAACTGATTCCATGTACCAGTCAATAGGTATGCACCCTGAGCCAGCCAGGAGTAGCCACAAATCAGAGCCTTCTGTCCTTCCAGCTCCCCACTGCAGCCAGCCTCCACGGGGTCCTGTCTCCTGCCCAGGTCGGTCTGAGCCACTTTCCACCCTCAAAAACCTGCCCTGAGTAATACAAAAGTGAGAGAGTTGGCTGGTCACAGAAGACCTCACCATCTGAAGCTCAAGGCCTTGGACCAGTTACTTAGCTTCACTATGCCTCAGTTTCCTCACCTATAAAATGGGGAAGAATAGGTAGAAAAGTGCTTTGCAAGGAGCCAGGCCTCAGTGCACCTTTACTGGCAGGAAGGCAGTAGAACTGGGTTCTGGTTCTCTCCATTGCCCATTGTGTTTGTCCCTGACCACACCACCATTTTCCTCAGTATCTCTATGTCCCCGTTCATTAATGGATGCAGCCGGACCACATCAGAAGGTTGGGTGATTCCCTGCCTTCAATGGATGCAAGCCTGTGTCTTGGTCAACTTTATGTCTCCCAGAGCCCAACATAGACACCACAATGGAGCACTGCTCAGTGAGTGTGGGGTGAGCTGTACTGAATACAGGGCTCCCTAGACAGAAGAGGAAGCACTGACCTAATTACAGTCAACAGGACACTGTGGTACAGGCTCCAAGTGAGGGGGGAAATGGGGAAAGGTGTGCCAGGCAAGGAGCTTACCTGGCATGCATGAAACACTCAAGGATGCCACTAGGATCACTGGAATCTAGACAAGGAAGGAAGAATTCAGGAAAGGTTGCATGAATAGAAGGGACTGGAATGATGGGTAAGATTTTTCAGGGCTCCAAAAGTGATATTCACAAAACAGTCACAAGTGGAGAGAGCAGAGGAGGGGGTAAAGCCTGAATGGTAACAATTCAGGCATCTGTGCAGATGTCTGAGGATCCTCACTCTGCTGGCTCTGCCGGTGCAGAGATAAGATCAAGCTCCTGGTGAACAAAGCCAGATCTCTTGTCCCCTCCCCAGGCTTGCCACAGCCCTTAGTGGGCTGCACGCAGCACTGCGGACATAACCATCCCCCAGAGAAAGAGGGAGCCTCGACAGAGACAAATGAGACAAGACATCCTCCTCGCTCAGCTGCCTGGGAAACCCAGACACCTCTCACGCCCATTAGGAGCTGCACTCCTCTGCTCCCTCATTATCTCTGCCAGGGTGTCCTCAGGCCAAAATAACGCACCCAACCCCTGCCTCTACCTGTGTATCGTTATGACGACTCCCACTTGAAATTATTTGTTTTTCTCTATTGATTTGGGTTCGACACTGGGAAAATGTATTCTTTGTAAGGCATTCCCAGGGGCTTAATTTGTCCGTGTTGGAAGCCTTTTTTAATAGGATTCTGCCCCATTGTTTATTCTGAACATCGAGTTCCGAGAGCCAGGATTCAGCTCTTTTAATAGAAACTCATTACTGGGGTCCCTCTGCATCAGAAAGCTGATACTGGCACTGTGAGGAGGAGACAAATTAGAAGGCTGCCAAGAGCCCGTTTGATCAGAAGGCCCCTTGGGAGACGGAGTCACCATCCAAAGCCCTCCACCCTCCTCCTGTTCAGGAGACCTGGGGTTGACAGCCATTAAGCTGGGCAGAGAGCCCACAGGCCTGTGAGCCTGCACCATAGCTCACTGGTGACTCAGGCAGCCCCTCCACCCCTGACTAGCTTCTCCTCTCAGAAGCTCTTCTGACCTTGAGTGAACCCTAGTCTCTTACGGTACTGTTTCTCAAAGTGTGACCCACAGTACCCCTGCATTAGAATCTCCTAGGGTGCAGGTATAAATTCAGGTTTCCAGGTCTCTTCTTGACAATACTCCTTACCATAGGGCCCACACCTCCAAGGTTCCCTGCTTTGAAGAGCCTTCTTTGTGTCCATGCCTGGAGCTGGTCCTGTGTGGATCCCCATTCTCATTTGTTTCTCTTCCTCAGAGACTGTATACCCCCTCTACCTCTGCCCCACTGCCTCTGAGGGTTGACCAGAGGCCCCAATGAGCTCCAAAGACTCATGTATATGAGGTCACCCCAGGACCTCAATGGTCGAATCCCTGTGCCAGGCAGACAGCATAGCTAGTGAATTGCTCCCACTAGCCAGCAAAGTATTTCTTCCACAGGATAATATGAGATTGGGCCAACAGAATGGTGCTCACATGATTCTGAGTGACTCAAGTATTTTGCCTAGCCTGAAAAAAAAAAATACTGGCCTAGGGCCCTGTACGCCCTAAGGGCTTCCCTGACTCCAGACTAATAAAATAGAAGCATGAAGGATAAAGCCCAGGAATCTGTATTTTGTAAACATCCCACAAAGAGTTCAGTGAGAACTCTGTTCCTCACTGAAGTTTGGAATCTATTGGAAGTGTGTTGATGGAAGAGAGTGGTTTTTAGAGTTACTCAGAACTGGGCTCAAGCTGTGATTTGCAGCTAGCCAGGTGGTGACTGAGAGCAAGATATTAAACCTCTCTGAGTCTCACCTTGCACTCAAAAATATTTCATTCTAGGATAACTTAAACAGCCTTTAAACAGCAAGGCAGCCTGTAAAACATGCATGTATAAGGCTAGGACCATGCCTCTTACTTTCCCAGTTCTAAACTAGGCATATGGCAGGAGTCTAAGCACTGATGCCTGGAATCACTCAGTCAGTCAGTTAACAAGTATTTATTGAAACCCTACATGTGCTAGGCACTATGCTCCACAGTGGTGAGACAAAACAGACTCAGTCTTTGGCTCTTATAGGGAAGACAGATATTGAACACACCAAAGAATTCACAATCATTTACTTAGTTGCAGTGGTGACTGGTCCTATGTGCAGCATAGCAGTATGGCATGGAGAGCCAGAAACATGCTCATGTAACTGTCTGAGGAAGTGAGGGTGGGCTTCTCTGAGGAGGCAATTATTCTACTGGTACCTAGAAGTGGAGCAGGACTTCTCAAGTGAAAAGAAGACAAGTACTTCCTGATCTAGTTTCTGCATTTCAGAGACCGTTTCCTCCCCCTGTGACAGCTTTTTCTGAAAATAAATAAAGATGATTGATTTGACAGCTGCTCTGTACAGAATCCATATAAGCTCAGTGGATTTGCAGAGGGCACTCAGGCAGATGGGTGGCATCACTGAGACCTGACTGTGTGCCAGCACTGCACTAAGTGTGTCCCATGTGCCATATCATCAGATACTCACAGTAGGTCTGTGTGGATTTTACCACTAACCTCACTTAACAGATGAGGAAGCTGAAGCTCAAAGAGGATAAGTTACTTGTCACTGAAGTAGAGTCACAGAACTCATAAATGGTAGAGCCAGGATCCAAGCCTGGGCAATGTGACCTCTCATGCCCTTGGGCTAAGGTCTCAACTCCCCACCTGTAACACTGCCTTCAGAGGGTCACCTTTTCTGTGTAAAGAGAGACCAAACACACTGGAAAGTTACTTAAGAAAGAGCTGACTTGAATGATGTGAAAACATACAAAAAAGTTGCAACCATTCAGAGGATTGGAAGACAATAGCCCTGGTAGCATGTCTTGACAAATCCCAGGATGACTTCAGGCTTCAGTAACCCCATTTGCAAGATGAAGAGCTTAGATCAGGGCAGGGGTTTTCCAGATGTGCTTCTCAGAGCTCTGGGTTTCCACATGGGTGTCTCAGAGCTTCCTTGGGTGGGTACTGGCCATGCACTCACCAGTGGCCCCCAGATAAACACTGGGTTTCCCAGCAGTGGTTTGTTGGAAAACAGTCTCTGCGAATGGGACAGCCGTAGCACAGATGGTCATGATGAGCTTTCATTCTTAAGTTAATCTACATGAATGGAGCACACATCATACTGTGATCTAGGTGTGGAGGATCCTGACAGGTCACTGCTCTTGAGAAGCACCTAAGCCAAGGAAGAGGATGTCAGGGTAATCAGGTGTCCTGGACCACCAGGAGGGTCTTTTCCCAACTTGGGTGGGAGCTCAGGGAAAGATACAGACCAAGCTGACATTTGAACTGGCACCCAAAGCCATGTTTTCTCCCCACCCTATCTGCATCAGGAAAATTGATTTAGGCATCAATAAAATGGTCATTTAATTGAGTAAAAACATGTAAGTAGAGAGACTCAGGGCACAAGTGAGCTGTAGGAACAAAGGCAAAGAGGGAAGGCAGGTGCTGAATCATCAGACCAAAGCAGAGGATTGGGGCAAAATCCAAAGCTAAGCTGAGTTTAAACCAGAATTCTTGATGGTCATGGCCACATGACTGCTACTGGGGGAGGCTGGATTGCCAGGGAATTCTACTAATATGTGATAGTAACAGTCTTACCAAAAACATTCGCTAATATTTATTGAATACCATACTAGTCAGGAGAGTCTGAACACTGATGAAGCAATAAGCAGCTCCAAAGTCTTAACATAACAGAGATGTGTTTCTGCTCACACAACATTCATTGCAGATCCCAGCAACTCTCCCAGGTTGGTGACCTCCATGCAGTAACTCAGTCACATGGCCAACAGGTCCTCCAGCATCCAAACTGTCCCCATCTGCAATATGTGGCCTTCTTGGTTGCTGCTATAGGAAAGGACTAGAGAATTTTGCACCAGATTTCACAACCCCAATTCATAAGCGACACCTGTCACTTCTGCTCAAATGTCATTGGGTCTGAACTGGTACTTGGTCAACTCAGCTTCAAGGGGAATTGAGGTGGGAAGTGCTACCTTCCATGTATCTGGAAGGGGGAGAAGCAGAGTTGGCTGAGCAACAGTGATGTCTACCCCAAGCACTGACTCTGCCAGGCATCCTGTAAGTACCTTACAAAGATTATTTCACTGGCTTTTTACAACACCCCTGGTACATATAAGGAAACTGAGGCAGAGAGAAAATGAACAGAAAGAACCTACCCAAAGCTACACAGCTAGTAATGGAAGACTACTAGTTGAAACCCAGAAGTTCTGGGGGCTTAACTTTCACTCTTCCTCCTCCCAAACTCTCAGAAGTCATTGGTGCAGTGGTGCTTCAGACATGGTCAATCCATTGTCAGAGTACAATCTTTCCATGAGCTCAATAAAGTCATCCACATCCTCTTGACATGAGATAGATGGGGAGAGGAACACCATGCTTCCCAGTGACTTTGGAGACTAGCCCAAGCCCCTTGGGATGAGAAGCCAACAGATTTAAGATGTTTCTAAATGAGGAAGGGAGGTCAGTGCCACAGAATTGTGAATCTGCTGCGAGTGGCTTCTGATGTGGAGAGAGAGAGAGAAAGAGAGAACAAGCAAGAGTGGGAGAGGGAGCTAGCTTCCTGGAAACTGTGCAGCTTGTCCACCAAGTCCTCAATCAGAAATGCCAAGTGCAGGGGTTATAAACAGATCATCGCTGTGGTCCAGTCCATGCATTGGCGTCTAAGATTTCCATTTCAGGGCAGAGGAAATAATAAGTAACCACTGACTAGCATTTCCAGGTTCATTGACTTGCAAGGTCATATATTGATGGACAAAAAGCCAAGGTCAATATTTGATTTTGAGGAACAATAAATCTTGATATCCATGGAAAGAAGCCATCAATGTAGGTGTTGTTGGGCAGGTACAGAGACGCACTCTTGCATGAAATATTGGGAGGGAGGCCCGCTCGTGTTTAGCAGTTTCTAGGTAGCTCTGGGTAAGTGCATGTTTTGAAGAAAGTCCACAAAAAAGGAAAGCCTGTACTGTTTTCATAGGACTGGCAGCATGGTGCCATCTCTGCCCTGTCCACGCAAATGGAAGGAAAACAGCTACCCTGCACCCTCTATCTGCCACCTGCCCCTCAGCCTGCCAGTATTTGAGATTTACCTCCGCTCTTGCTCACTTGGGATGTGGATAGAATTTCCCCTTATCTGCTTTCCAACTCTCTACTCACCAATCTTTGTGTCCTATTCCTCACCTCTCCATGCCAATGTGGGAAAATTCCACAATGAGCCTTTCCCAAAGAAAGGCATGCGCTGAAACCAGAACTGATGTAGACACAGCAAACTCTGCCTTATCCCGGGGCCTTGCTCCATTCTTCTCCATTCCAGTCTCTGCTGTAGGGCCTGCCCCACCTCACACACTGCTTCACAATGGGCCACTGGACCACTGGCCATACCCACACAGTCAGCTGTCTCAGGCCCTTATCAGTTTGCTTGGCTGTGTTGCCAGAAATCTTTTCTCCTTCCCTCCCTCTCTCTGTACTCCTCCACCTGGGGAAATGTTGCTGATCCTAAAACCCCTATTGGACATTGTCTCCTTTGTGAAGCCCTCTCTACTCTCCTCTTTCTATCTACCTACACTGATGCTGTAGTATCTGCTACATCCTTTGAGCCATTTTTGCTTGCATGTCCATTGCTCTTCATTTTCCTGTGACTGAACTCTTGAAGGACACAGCTGGTCCTCACTTAACTCTGAATCCCCATTGCCTGACCATGGTAAATAGTCAGTATGTTTGCAGAATGGATGGTTGAATAGCAGGAAGAACAAATACAATAGATAAGGGACTCGGTGCAGAGCCTGTGCAGGTGGAAGGAGGGGTGACTAGGGCCTGCAGAAGCCCCCAAGTAGGGGACAGGCTGGGCTGCTGCAGAGCATCATCCTCTCTGCCTCCTCATCCTCACCAGCAGCTGCCCTGACAGTATTAATCAAGGTCCGAGTGTGTGGAAATATCAGTCCACTGTGTTCTATTCAAGTTCCCTGGAACTAAATTATGTTGTCAGGATTGGACAGAGTAGGAATGGAAAAGACCAGGCTGGATGACATGGGGCTGTTAAAAGGAGATGAATGAGCCCAGTGGTTTCCATTCAATTTTTCAAGGTTTCCCAAGGCAAGTCTGACAAATACCACCTTATAATTCCCAGGCACCCTGCACAGTCTCCTCTACAGTCTCATTTTTTTTTATTTCTGCCAATCAGTTTAGAAGGACAAGAGATTCTTCTTTATGTCTCACAAAAGGAGAAATGGAAAAACTGGGGTGAGGGGAACACTTTGACCAGGGTCAAGGTCGGGCCAAGGTCAAGGCGTAAATCAGTGACACAGTCAGCAGGAGGTTGCAGAGCATTGAGTTCAGAAGGCAATGTCCTCTCCATTACCCCAGCTTCTCAGTTTCCTCTGCAAAATGAAGGTGGCCAGACCCATCTCTCAGGGCTACTGCAAGGTCTCAGGGAGAAAATGCACATGAAAACACCTTTAACTGAAACATTCATTCATGCAAGCAGCATTTATTGAGTGCATACCATGTATCAGGCCATGTTAGCTCTTTTTACTTAAGAGCTGCCAAAGGGGCTGAAAACTAGAAATGGATATACCTTGGTTTAATATGTGCCTTGCCATTTGGTAGCTGTGTGACATTGGGTAGGACATGAAGCCTCTCCAATTCTCTTCATAAGGTGGTTGTTGAGTCTAAACTAATTAAGATATGTCAACACTCAGCACAGTCCCTTACAGGGAATAAGTTGTAAAAAAATAAGAGCTTTTTGAACCTAAATGTGTCCTTGCACAAAAAAGCAAGTGCTCCTTCCCTGCCTGTAGAAGGCGTGTCCCTGCAGAATGGGTGTGTGGACCTAGCTTTGGCTCTGCAATGCACTGCAGTTGAGCACATATCGCAGCCCAGTGGTGAGTGAGCCTCAGTTGTAAACAAAGGACTAATTAAATTAGCATAAATGATTTTATGTAAATTAAAGAACCACATTGTGGCTATTTATTGGTAGCAGCATCAAATCTTGCCACTGCACATGCTTGTTTAAAATTAATGTGCATTAATTCTCCAAATATCATATTATTAATACTGATAATAATGTTGATGAGGATGATAATAATAAACACATTCTCATAACAATGCCTCCCAGCTGACTCTAAAATCACAGCAGGGAGCGTGCTGAGTATCACAGCTCCTCCTCAGGGAAGTAGCCAGATTACACAGCTTCTTCCCAGCCTCCCTGCCCTCACTCATGGGGCCATTTGGCATCTTCCACTGGGTTCAGTTCACTTCCATCCTCTTCAAATCCTGCCCATCCTTCAAGGACTTACTCAAGGTCATTTCTATGAATCAGCCCAATCAACCTGAACTATAGAGACCTCGCCTTCCTATCAATTACTAAAACAACTTTTCTCCATCATTCTTTCCATCTACTTCCTCCTTGGACTCACCTCAGATCTGTGAGGTAGGTAGCAGTGATATTTATGGTTCCCATTTCATAGATAGGTTAATAGATATCAGAGAGTAGAAGCTACTCAAAGTAACATAGCTAGGAAATTACAGAGGCAGGACTAGGACTGAAGTGCCTAAGAGTCTGGTGTATAGTAGATAATTAATGTTAGAAAGGAGGGAGGGAGGACGATGAGAATGAAGGGATGGGTGAATGAAAACATTGCAGAGTGAGGTCCTTAAAATTTTTTTCAATATAAAAATGACCTTTCCTCTTTATTGTCTATCCAAGAGTTACCCCATTAATGAAAATGTTTGTTACTGAAGAAACTGACTGCACATTGATAAGCACCCACGGCATCTAAGCCCAAACACAGGCCCACCTCCTTTACACAGAGAAGACATGCCCAGGCTGTCCCTAGCCCAAAGAGCACATTTGCAAGAACTTTAAAAATACATTGACTCCCCCCAACATAACCAAGCTTGGTAACTGAACTAGAGTTCACCTCACTCTCTCAACCAGTTGCCAACCCACACAACTCTATGTGGTGGCCCTGGTTTTAACAAGGGCTTTAGAAGGTTAAGTGACTGAGCATCACTGCCTCCCTCAGGGTTCCCTGTCACTCTTTTTCTTCATGATAACACTGGGCAGGGATTGATTTTTCTAGAGGGGTGAGGGAGAGAGAGAGTCAGTATGTCTGCATTCCACTAGACTGTGAAATTCTAAAATACCAGTTATCAAGGGGTTGTAGTACAAATGCTGGTTTCTGAACCAGACCAACTTGGGTTTGAATTCCATCTCCACAGCCTCAGAGGTAGAGTTCTTGACATAACTCAAGTTCATGACAATACTTGACGGGAACTTGACATACTTCAATTAGAAAATGGAAGCAATAAACCACAGTAGTATTGGTAATATCTGTAGTTTTTGTCACCAGTAGAAATTACAGGTATCTTCCAATTCCATTAAAGTTGCTGCAGATATTTCAAAATATTAAATATAATAGGGATCAGTGAAACTTTTCCTGTAAATGTCCAAATAATAAATATTTTAGGCCTTAGGGGCCAAGCATTCTCTTGCTACTACTCAACTCTCCTGTTACAGCTCTAAAGCAACCATAGACAATAAGAAAATGAATAGGTGTGTCTGTGTTCCAATAAAACTTTATTTACAAAAACAAGTGGTGATTTACATCACAGTTTGCTGATGCCTGATATATACAAAGTTATTACCTTAAAATTCTAATAGTTATCACAATCTTGTTATTTAATGCCTTTATTAAAAAACACATAAATTACCAATCAGACTATTTTAGTATTTTAAAAACTGTATTTCAATATTATTGGTTGTCCCTATGAGCCTATGTATTTTATTTATTCTTTAAAAAAATTATTTTGAGAGCATTCCAGCCAAGATGGAGGCATAGGTAGAAACCCTTCGCTTCCTCGCACAACCGAAGAAGGATAACAACCAATTTAAAAACAATAAACAACCAGAAATGCCAGAAAATCAAACTGCATGGAACTCCAACAACCAAGGAGTTAAAGAAACATTCACCCAGACTGGTAGGAGGGGTGGAGATGGGAAATGGGCAGCCCAGAGGGGAGGATGAGCAGCAGGGCAGTGGACCATGTGGGCAAGGCAGGGTTGACTTCACAGGAAACTAAAGACTCAAAACCTCTAGTTATAAAATACTGTGGGGCTGTGATAGTGGGAGAAACTCTCAGTCTCACAGGAGAGTTCATTGGAAAGTGGTGCTACAGCTGAGTGAGTGGACAGCATTGTTCTCTCTCTGACTCCTCCTCCCACAGACATCACCACAACACAGCAAAGAGGATTGTCTCACCCTACACAATACCTAAGGCTCTGCCCTCTTGCAACATAACAGGTATACCAAGACAAAGAAATAAGGCCCAAGTGAAAGAACAGATCAAAGCTTCAGTAAAAGAGCTAAGTGATGAGGAGATAGACAACCTATCTGATGCAGAGTTCAACACACTGGTAATCAGGATGCTCACAGAACTGACTTAGTTGCAAAATGAAGGAAGAAATGAAGGCTACCCAAAGTTAAATAAAGCAAAATATACAGGGAACCATCAGTGAAATGAAGGAAACCAGGACGTGAATAAATGATTTGGAACAAAAGGGAAAAATAAACATCCAACTAGAACAGAATGAAGACACAATTCAAAAAAAAAAAAATGAGGAGAGGCTTAGGAACCTCCAGGACAACTTTAAGTGCTCTAACATCCTAGTCATAGGGGTGCCAGAAGGAGAAGAACAAGAACAAGAAATTGAAAACTTATTTGAACAAATAATGAAGGAAAAATTCCCCAATCTGGCAAAGGAAATAGACTTCCAGGAAGTCCAGGAAGCCCAGAGAGTCCCAAAGAAATTGGACCCTAGGAGGAACACACCAAGGCACATCATCATTAAGTTACCCAAGATTAAAAGATAAAGAGAGAATCTTAAAAGCAGCAAGAGGAAAGGAGAGAGTTATCTACAAGAAGTTCCCATAAGACTATCAGCTGATTTCTCAAAAGAAACCTTGCAGGCAAGAAGAGGCTGGAAAGAAGTATTCAAAGTCATAAAAAGCAAGGACCTACATCCAAGATTACTCTATCCAGCAAAGTTATCATTTAGAATGGAAGGGCAGATAAAATGGTTCCCAGATAAGGTCAAGTTAAAGGAGTCCACCATCACCAAGCCCTTATTTATATGAAATGTTAAGGGACTTATCTAAGAAATAGAAGATCAAAATTATAAACAGTAAAATGACAACAAACTCATAACTATCAACAACTGAACCTAAAAAAACAAAAACTAAGCAAACAACCAGAACAGGAACAGGACCAGAAAAATGGAGATCACATGGAGGGTTATCAGTGGGGAGGGGAAGGGAAAATGGGGGGAGGAAGGTACATGGAATAAGAAGCATACATGGTAGGTACAAAATAGACAGGGAGAGGTTAAGAATAGTATAGGAAACAGAGAAGCCAAATAACTTATATGTACAACCCATGGACATGAACTAAGGGGAGGGGGATTACTGGAGGGTGGGTAGTTGCAGGACAGAGTGGGGGATAAAGAGGGAAAAGATTTGAGAAAAATGTAATATCATAATCAATAAAGTAAACATAAAAATTATTTTGAGATAAGGTTCATAGACTACCAATCACCAATCTGCTGAGGGGTCTTTGGCTCACTGACAGTAAAGAACCCTTGTTATTTAAGCTCTCTCAGCTTCAGTTTCCTCACTGCAGAGTGGCAAAGCTAATATGATAATATCCGCATCAGAAGGTTTTTGCAAGAATTCAATGTAGCTATGGATAAAGATGTGCTTTGTTAACTAGAAAGAACTATATAAATATAAGATATGAATATCTTCATTTCTCCAGTGATGCCAATGACAATCCTCTGTACACAGTAGGTACTGAGTAAATGTTTGTAGCAGTCAAGTTAGTTGAGCCAAGCCTGGTGTCCCATCCTCCAGAAAACTTGAGGGTAAGTGAGAGAGAGAAAGAGGCAGAGATTCTGGAGAATGTTGGCCACCTTGAATGTTATTTCACAATTGCCTATGCAGAATTCTCAACCACCACATCTATTTAGAAACTGCATTGGGGAATGAAAGAGAGAGGGGGAGAGATGGCCGTGCTCTGAGCGGAGACTTCCTGCTGATGCGGCAGGTTTTAAGAGCACAACTTGCACAGTTTGTGAAAGCACATGAACCTTGAAATAGAAATATGGACCTCTTAATTCATCTCTCCATTATTTGATAAAGTATAAAATAAATGAATGCAGAACATTTTCCTTTAATTACACCAGAAGAAATGGGGGAATGAGAAGTGGGGGGAGCAGAGGATTGAGAGTGAGAGCCAGGGTGAAGCATTGTGCTTCCAAAGCAATTATATAGTACAGAGACTGTGTTAGGGCTTCTCTGAGATTTCAGTTGTACAGAAAGAGGCTGAGGCTATGGGTTATGATGAGACCTACCCCAGTGCCTAAAGCCTTCCAACTGGAAGGCATTTTGAGATGGGTGGTGGAGGAGGGGGTCTCTACTCTCAGAGGACTTACAATTCCATTGACTAAATAAGTCTGAAATGCATAAAGCAGACATTGAATTATTTTTCCCTCATGGTTAAGACTATGTGTTCCAGCCCCATCTCTACCTCTAGTCATTACTAATGGGCACCAAATATTTCCAGTTCTGCTCTCATGGAGTTGATACCCAGCATGGAGATAGACTATACAAATGAACCATCCAAATAAATAATATGTCAGACTTGGAGCCTAGGGTCTAAACCCTTCTGCTCATCTTTCTTCAAATTCTCCTGCTATCCATCCCCTTCAAACCATTGCAGGCAGTTGGTTGCTCCAGTGAAAGTGGACCCAAGACACAACCAATTTATGTGGAGATAGTTCAGAGTCATGGTGTCACATTATTATTTAAAGCTACAATAGTTCCTTTCAGCCAGCCAAAAAAACATATTTTATTCCATTTATGATAATGTGTTAAATCCACTATTGTTCTGGACAAGAAGAGGATAATCCAAGTGTTAGAAGATCGGGGTTTGTGGTGAGCTGAATTATGTCCCCCAAAATTTATATGTGGAAGTCCTAAATTCTAGTACCTGAGAATGTGACATTAGTCAGAAACAAGGTCACCGCATATATAATGAGTTAAGATGGGGTTACGTTGGAGTAGAGTGGGTCCCTAATCCAAAATGACTCGTGTCCTTTTTAAAGGGGAAATTTTGATATAGAGATGGGCGCATGGAGAGCTCCATGGGAAGATAAAGGCAGAGATTGGGGTGATGTCTACAAGCTAACGAAGGCCAAAATTGCCACCAAACCACCAGAAGGTAGCAGAGAGCCATGAAACAGAGTCTCCCTCATGGTCCCCAGAAGGAACCAACCATGTCCACACTTTGATTTTGGACTTCTAGCCTTCAGAACTACAAGAACAAATTTCTGTTGTTTAAGCCTCCCCATTGTGGTATTTTGTTATGGCAATTCTAAAAAACGAATACAGGGTTCTAATTTGGCTTCCCACATGCTGAACGACTGAAGCAATGTACTCCTCTGGGCCTGATGGGAGAGAGAGCACGAGGCAGTGTTTGAGGTAGGAGCTTGGAATCTACCCACCTGACCCTGACTCCCAGTTCTGCCACTTACTTGTTGTATGATCTTAGACAAGGCCCTCAACCTCTCTGTTCCTCAGTTTCCTCCAGAAACTAGAAGACTAGATGTTCTCTAGGTGGCCTCCCAACTCCAATACTTCATAAGTCAAACACATGTACCTTTAAAATAATAATTAAGAGTTAGCAAGAAAAGCCATTCCTGAGATACTAGGGCCATCCTAACAGAACCCTGAGAAGAAATGGCTTTGTGCAGAGGATGTGAACTGAAAGGATATGCCAGGCAGACACAGAAGATATTTTGCTGATACAGCTTATTTCAATCATACCGAGAATGTTCGAGACCCAGTTCAGTTACCACTGGGCCTGTAAGTGAGTAGAGAGCTGAGGGTTGGTGAGCACAGCTCCCAGTGTGGGGCTGTCAGGATGTTGTGGGAGGGAGCGTGGCTGCCACTGCGTCATGAAGCCAAGGACTGATGGTTTCTCAATTGACCATATGGTAATGAGTGTGACCTATCCCTCTGAGCCCAGAGGCAGAGGACAGGAAACTGCAGTTTGATTATTCAAAATGACTCTTGCCCAAAGAGTTTTTGTTATTGAGTAGTAATTCCAAATAAATATTTTGTTATTCTAAATACTCATTCTGTCCTGAAATTTAGAAGTGGCTCAGATCCCAGGCCTTTCAAGGGCCCAGGGTGTGTCCCTCTCTGCACTGCTCTCCAGGAAGTTCTCCAAAGCAGCTAGCTTCCTCCTGTCACTCCCAGCTGGCTGGACAGCCATGCATAATTAAAATCTTGGTGGGTTTCTTGCAGTATTTACTGCTAACTCACGGAGGAGCTTGTTGAGACAAATTCTTCGTGTTGTGTTAGGAGAGTCATATGTTTCTATTTCTCCTTGGGTGGTGGGGGGAAGAGGAGGAAAAAAAAGAGCAAAGAAAGAAATTCCAGCAACAGCACAAACTACCCAGCAAAAATGCCAGCTGTTCTTGGCATAAAGCTGCCTGATCCCTTAGAGTCAGCTGCTTGGTGCCCAGCCCTGGACCAAGTGCCATATGGGTGGCAGAAGAGATAGGGCAGCCATTGAGACTTGCTCAGGAAACCCTGAAGTTTGCCTCCGCACATTCCTACCTGAGCTATGCTCAAGCTGCAATTTCAGCAAAGAACAACTGAGCTGGTGATATCAGGGAAGATAAACATCCTGTAAAGGACCAGCCAGTTCACAGGTGGTGAGACCTTGGGCAAAGCATTTGGTATTGTTGAACTTCTCTCTGCACATGGATACAAGTTACACATTGTCTTCCATCTCCTGAGTACTTGACCTATACCATAGATATCGTAAACCCATTTCTTATGACTAGAAAACATATTGAACACCCATTTTGTTCTGAGCACTGTTATTGGTGTGGGAACAGAATGATAAATCAGTAAATAAAACAGTCAATAATTCCTGCCCTCATGGAGCTTATATTCTTAACAGTTAGGGTGGAAAGTGACAAAGCAATCTGCAGAATTTATACTATTTTGAGGACTCTGACATCAGCTTACAATGTGACTTGTTATGTCTTTGTCCCTCTTCTGGGCTTCAGTTGGCTTGTCTGTCAACTGAGACAAGGAGGCTAGCATACTCTTGAGAAGACCCTGGTGATTTGCCATCTAGGTTTCATTCTTTGACTAGCTTGTGACTTAGGGCAACTCACTTGACCTCTCAATGCCACAGATGCTTCTTAGGAGTGTTGGGGAAACAACTGAATTAGTATAGGTAGGTGGCTTTGCACAGTGCCTGGCACATGGTGATACTCAGCAAGTGTTACTATTATTGAAAACAGAGAATTAAACCAAGTGAGCATCACTCCTTTCTCCGCGGTCTCATCCACAAGAGCTCTCCTTCTCCCCAGAGAAAAGGATTACTACAGGCACCTCTCCAGGGCTCAGGGTCTCTCTCCCTTCCCCTGACTTGACCCCAGTGACCTGTTCCTCCACACTTGATACTCCCAGCAGCAAGAAGCAGCCAGCCTTGGGAACTGCTTCCTGGAGGAGGCACACTGACCTAGTGGACAAACAGCTTGCTCCGGGACAACCTACCTAGGTATGAATCCAGGCTCTGTCACTTCATTGCCCATGACCTTTGGCTGGTTGCATAGCCACTGTGCAGTACTGCTATGAGGATTAAGTGAGAGAATGAGTTAGAGTACATAGGAGGGTGGCACAGAGAAAAGGTCCAGTCAGTGTTGGCAATGGTGATAATATGCCCCTTAAAAGACCTTCAGCAGAGAAGGGATAGAGGTGTTGTTTCCTAACAGGACTGAGCTCTCTCTGCCACTCCAGGGAGGAGACAGTCAACCCCCAGGAAGGTTGAAAGAAGCTTGATGAACACTTTCATTAGCAGCCTAAATAAGGACATGGGAAGCCAGCTTATCAAATTTGAATCTGACACGAATTCGAAAGAAAAGATGAATGAATCCAATGAAAGTCTGATGTGAAAGTCTTTCAACAGGTAGGAATGATAAGTGATCCCCCAAAAGCTGACTGTACATGCTTGATAAAGGACACGAGATATAACAACAGCAAGGCTTTGAAAAGATGGGTAGTTTTAACCAAGGGTGAGTTTTAAAAACTCCACAGTGTGGCATGCCTGCAAAAGATTTGTTGCTAACTTAGGTCACATTAATAAATGTATAGTGTCTACAGTAGGTGTGGTGAGAGTCTGCTATTCTACCCTGAAAAATCAGAGCTCTATTTCTATTTTATAAAGCATTTGTCAAGAGAGACACTGATATCCTAGAACATAAACAGAAAACAGACAGCAAAGATCTCAGAAAACTGCTGTTGTAGGATAGGTTCATCAGGACACAGAGATTTCTGTGCAGGAAGATTATTAGGTAGTGCACTCAACACTGAAACCTGAGAAGTTGTGAAAGAATCAAATTTGGGGAAAGGGAGTAGAACTGTGTTGCAATTTCAATGAAGTCCTCAACCAACACACAGGGAATTCTGGTGCTGGCTTGTCCATTCAGAGTTGTTCTGGATTGAAGATGGACCTTAGTACCCTACGTCAACAAACTGTTGGATGTGGACTCCTCCCAGAGAGGAAGCATGACCTCACACAATAGCTCCTTTTGGCCAAGGGCAGCTCCCAGGAAGGGACCTGTCTGGGAGCCATCAGTAAATAACACTCCTGGCAGCTGTGGAAATGAGCTCAGCCTTGGAGGAAGCTCTGAGCAGTGCATTGCAGTATCCACTACAGTCCACCTCTTACAATGGATGGATCCACTTGTTTTATAGAATAAGTTCCTGGAGCAACTTATTCTGTCTCCAGGATTCTGGTTCTTTTTTCCTGGGGAAACTTATAAGAGGAAGGTTAGTGGGACAAACTGCAGATATCACTGCTGCAGCTGATACTCATAATCTCATCCTCTACTTCCTATTCTGAAGTCTCTTCACTAGCACCTAGCACCTGTGCTGGTCCCTGGGGCTCATCTGGTGTCATGAGCCTGACCCTCATCCCTGAAGAGTCTGGATTCCTGGTTGCCATTCTCTCTTAAGCCTCTCAAAGATCCCTTAACTTAGCCAGGGTAATGATTTTCCCCTTGTTTTCCAGTCTTTCAATCTAAATAAGCAGCTCAAAGAGATTGGGTAACACCATAGCCTAAAGTTTAATGTGACTCTTCTAGTGTCCCCTGGTGCAAACATGTCCCCCCCGGGAACCATGATTTCTAGACCCACACAAAGTTTAGTATTGTGGAGACAGGAAACACAGATTCCCCAAGTGGGTCCCTGGGAATGACAATAAGCAGAGACACTCCCACTTCTACCTCTCATCCCCCACACACATTCATTCTACCCGCTGGGACAAAGCATCATAAACTGGTCATTGATTTAGGATACATACTGCATCCTGCAGGATGCTATCCTATGCTCACAGGCATCATCTCCAAACTGGTGCCCCAGCTGCACTTTCAAAGACTATTCCATCACTCTATCAGGTGGCAGTGTGTGAAAGGCAATATGTCACAGACTCAAAGTGTTCTATGGTCATAAGTCCACTGCCACTGCTCCTTTATTGTAAAGTGGCCCTCTTGAACCATGTGATTTAGTGTTATATGTCCTGTGTTGGTGGATCATTGACTTCATAAGCCATCAGATATGGTGCAGGCTGAGGCCCTATATGCAAGAAAGATAAACCTATACCTAGAATTTATGTCAATTCCAATCAGAAGGGATCAATTTCCCTTCCAGAGTGAAAGAGCCTCAAAGCAATCAACTTACCATCAAATGGTGAGTTGATCTCCTTGAAGAATGGTACCAGATTGATGTACCAGCCTTAGTCTGTTACTATCAGGGTAACAGACACCTGGTTAACAGGGTAACCTAGGTACTGCCATTGGATAATGGCAGTACCTAGGTTGGTTTTGATGAGTAGGGACCCATGCTATTGGAAAAATGTGTAGCTTCTCTCCTTGCCCTGTGATCCCCCTATTTATAAATTCATAAAGATGGCTAATGACAAAGGCTGGCTAACATAACAACATCAGCTAACCGAGTCATTCTCTCTCCTTGGTGCCTCTTACATGGTGGATGTTTTCTAAAGGGTGTTGACATGTAGTAACATGAGGTAACAAAGACCTTCATGACGCCTTCCATAGTTTTATTGAGATGACTCTTCCCTGGACATTCTTATCATTTCCCATCTTTCTCTTTCCAAGACTGTGACAAAAAGCTCAGTTTTTCTTTGCTTCCCATGAGTTCAGATACATTCTACTTCAGGATATTCCTCTGACTATACAAAATTGATGACCAGGTACACTGTGGCGAGGTCTCTGCCCACAGGCAAGATTTCCCTTCTCTGCTTGTTTTTAGGGCCACTCTTGCTTGGGACTGTAGTGCAGCAGAAGCTTATTTCCATCCACTACCCATATACAGGTCAACATGTCCATGAACAGGGCTTTCTTTTTTTCTACTCCATCAGCTAGTCTTAAGGAACCCCACCTACGGAGGCCCAGATGGGAGCTGAGCCAGAGTAGTGAAAGACGCAGGGTTTTGGTCTCCTTAATGGGCAGCTTACAAGTGTCATCTGGCTCCATTATGCTTGATACCAGATGTACCACTTCTAAGTTACATCAACCATATGACTTGGTGGCTCTGTATGAACCCAGCTCATGTTCAACAGTTTTGGCTTCATGGTCACTTGATGTCTCACGGTCAGGGGCTCCATCTGTACCAGTGCCTGGTAGCATGCTAAGAGCTATTTTTTGAATAGTGTGTAATTCTGCACTGCAGATGGCATGGCCTTGTTCCAGAACCCCAGAGGTCTATGCAGTAATTTTCCTTTTGGAGCTAACCATGAACTCCACATAACTTCTTTTTCCATCACAGATACCTATAACACTATTCATGTGGCTTACATTGCAGGGCTGCATGCACAGCAACCTAAGTCTGCTGCCAGGCTTTCCTACAAAGTTAAGGGTCTTCCATGTCTCTCAATTAATGGGTTGGAGCAATTTTTCCAAGCCTAACACACTGACTCCAGAAGCCAAAGAGACACACTAGGTATTGTGCTTCCTTCTACATGGTGGAAGGTTTGAGATGCAGTAAGTCCTTTTACTTTGGAAGGGATATCTTGGAATGCCCCAGAACACCCAACCCCTAAAAACTTCACTGATGAGGTGGCTCTTTAATCTTTGGTTCATCTCCCACTGCCTGGAGCACATGTCTTATCAAGGCCTCTGATGCCAATTCTCACTCACCCAATTTTATTGACAGAATTTCATCAATTCCACAGACCAATGCAACATCCTACAAATTGTCTAGACAGTTCTAGACCTTGATATAATGATAGAAGACAGGAGCATTAACTAACCCTGGTGCAAGACCTTCAATGTGTGTGATTTTCCACTCCCATGAGAATGTGAACTTTTTGGTCCTCCTTCTCGATAGAGATCAGTGAACATGCACCTTGTACTCAGAGCTGTCTTTATCTGCTCTAGCAGAATCCCAACAGCTGCAACAGGAGCTACTACTTGGTCACATTATAGTAGTCTCCTCTCACCCTCCAAGATCCATCCCATTTTTATATCTTCCAGATGGTGAATTAGCTGGTAAAAGAGTGGGGACCACCACCCAAGCAGTCTTAAGGACTTTAAATGTGACACTAACCTCTGCAATATTGTTTTTTAAATTTTCTGTCTTACATGAGGGTGGGGATGGAATAGTTTCAGAAAATTCCACTTGGCCTTTCCCACTAGGATACCTTGAACCCCACAGTCCAAGGAACCAATGTAGGTGGTCTGCCAACCATCAGCCATGTCCATTACAATTGGACATTCAGGGACTGGAGAAATATCCCCAGGGTGGCTGTGTGGATGCTGTAGACTCATGTGAGTCAGATCTGTGCCAGGAATGTATTTATAACCTAACCCCATATGCACCCTCTCTGACAAGGGCAATGATGACTTCAGGTCCCTGTTCATTAATGTCAACTCTGGGTATTTGCCATTCCTCATTATAAAAGCTCCAAAAGACCTGGGGTAGTCATCACTGAACCCAGTCACCATGGTGATGCAAGGTCCTTCCTCATGGAGACTGAGATGCTCCATTAGTCACTGGATTCTGAGCCTGAAAATTGGCTCAGGTCCAGACACTAGACAAGGAATCGTGGGTTTTGTGTTTTTGTTTTTAGGGGCTTTTTTGAGGGGTGCCTTTTATTAAAGTGAGACGGATGGGACAGATGCTTTTAGCATCTTGATCATCTATCTTTGATTTCCTTTGATTTTTTTTTTAGATTGAGCAGTGCACTTGTTAGCTGTCTATAGGGTAATGCCATGAATGCACCCTGGTTTGAGGAAGACTTTCTTGATTCTAGAGCCACAAGGCTCCTTTTCCAGCAATCCTCTCTGTATCAAATAAACAGCACAGTTATTCACTCCACCCTGAGGACATTGTGTTCTCCAGTCTTACCCATAATCCTGCAGGTCAGGCCTGGGTGCCACTCTGAACTTATTACTGCTCATTGCAATCATTGTGCCCACCTTGCTGCTGACAGATAACTACCTGGACTCTGTTCTTTCCTAGGATCCCAATTGCTAGCAGGAATCTCAGGTCTGTAAGGACATCTCCTATGGGCATGCCTGGTCTGCAAACAACAGCCCCAGTGAGCTCCCTGAAGCTTGTACCTCCTCACCAACGCATCTCCCATTGCTTTGCTAAATGCTGTGTTGCCTGAGCCCTTCTGTGGGACAGTCAGTTGGTACATTTTCCAGCCTTACACAGAATATTCTGTCTAGCATGCTCACTCTTCTGAGTGTTTTGATTCCTTCTCCTGCCATCTGCCATGGTTATTCTGGCATTTCTACTTCGCATAGTATGGGCCATATCTCCTAAGTTTCCAGGAGACAACCTAGAAGCCCATTAGCATGATCTTCCTGGGTCCTTGTCAGGGTATGAAATCCCATATCAAAGGAGAGGCTCCCCAAATGATAAACTCACTCATCCAATTTTATATTCCGTCTCCTGGTTCAGCACGCTCAGTTTGCCATGCATACATACATCCCTGGACGCTGCCAGTATGGATGATGGGTCCTATACCTCCTCCAGCAGAGATTTCCTTTCTGCCCCTAGAAGGCTCCCCACTTCTCCACCTTGTTTTTGTAATGACTTGGCCCCAGTTATTGGCCCAGTATTCTGGGGGTGGGGGTAGCTCCTGAGTAGAAAAGATGTTGCTTAGTGAGGTGGAGGCCTCTATATCATCTTCAAGCAAGGAGAGGAACACTGAGCTTTAATGGCAGGGAATGCTGAGGGCTCAGCAGGCCTGGGGTTTCAAAGTTCTCAAGTTCCTTGACACAGATATCATCTTCCCAAGTCTCACTGTCTCATTCCTTTCCAACCAGGGCCGTGACCTGGGCATAGCTGACTTACTCAGGCTGAGAATTCAGAATGCAATCTTCTATGAGTTCCACCCTTATAATTCACTATGTGTCCTGTATCTCAGCTTTCTTTTCTCTCCAGCTGCTGGAGAAGGGAATCTCTTTATATATAGCCAAGGAAGCCCACTGACTTTCACACGTTGCTTTAAATAGATAATTAATCACCTACAGCCTTTTATTGTTTTTTTCCTGACCCATCGATTGCACTCAGCAAGAGCTATCCAATTCCATTGTCCTTATAATTACTAATTTCCCCAATCCTCTCAGCTTCATGAAATATGCAACCTGCCCTGCATTCCCTTCCAAAAGGATCCCATCTCAGTTTTCCCAGCAGAAAAAAAAATCCTAACAGTTGCACCAACCTGTCCTCACCACAAGATTGACAAATGCAGAAGCTCTCAGTCCTGCATCCACTGCCCATGATGGGTCTTCATTGCCCACTAACCAGCAGAGAGCCAGTTCAACAATCCCACTTGGATTTCACCCCCACGGCCCTCTCCTAGTTCTAATTGTCTTTGGTCTTGTTCCCTGAGACATGAAGATTTGCATGCAAGAAGTCTTTTGGGGTGTATCCCTGAATCAACTCTTATGGGGACTGAGAAATGCAGGGTTGGGCAGAGGAAAAGGTTGAACTGCCATGCAGTTGCAACAGAGCCTCAGCCCACCCTGTGGAATGGTGTTTGATAAGTGCATCTCCCAGTCATTTTGTGTGGCTGCTCTCCAGGGAGGGCACACGTTGGGTGAGCCAATCCCTTGGCCCAGGACAATTCCTGAGTGAGGGGCACAGTCTTGACCCATCAGCAGCAACATTCCTGGCAGTAGGAGAATAAGGTCATTGGTCCTGGGAAAGTTTGGGCAGTGCACCCCTGCATCCACCACACAAGCCAGGGGACAAAGCTAAAGGAACCAAGGCCTGGAAAGAGAATGTTCCAGGAATGTCATGCTGTGCTTGGAGCTCTGATGGACTCTCCTGTGCTCCAAATCAGACTTTTTCTGTGGGACCTCAGGGGCTGGTCCAGCAACAGTGGGTGACAATTATAAGAAGGCAAATTTCACCTCGATCAATGGAAGACTTCTGAGCAGTTTGACTCTTTGGAGATAGAGTGAGGCAAACTCCTGAGGTACTGAGCTCCCCATCTCTAAGGTATACAATCAGAGACTATTCCACCAACTGTTAAAGCTGCAGTTGAAGAAATTTAGGAGTTGGAGTGGGACAAAATTCAACAGTCTATGAACACATCATTTCAGTCATGACCTCTGGAGACTCAGGGACAATTTCTGTCTTAACAATACACCTCTGCTCTTAAGCATCCATGGCAATGTCCCTACTCTGGGACCTATTTTATTTTAGGGTTCCAGGTGAGATGCTAGATGGGTTTAGAGAGGGAGAGGACAGGATGGGTGGATTTAATGCCTGTGCAGTGAGCTGTGGAATCCAGGGCGACGTGGCTGTCCTCCAGAAGGATCCCTGTGAATTCTCCGAGCCAAGCCTCCCTGCTGTCACCGCGTGCCCCTCCAGCTGGAACGTGCGTCCGCCAACGCTGTGCCCAAATGGGTGCGTGTCCCTCTGTGTGTACACAGACACGCACGCGAGCTCTTCCTAACACAAATATATATTTAAGATTTACTGTTCTGGAAAACCTAGTGAATAATGTAAATGATGAAAGCCCACGTCTGGCAGAAAATATTGTTCAGGCTGCCTCATTGAAATTCAGCCTCTCATGCACACTTGGTAATACACACGCTGTATGAATTATGGATTCCGTGGGCTTTATCTCTCACACGACACATGAATGTTTGATAAAGATTGTTTCCAATATTATATTTTGTCAAAATGCTCATCTAAAATTCAGTCAAAAATGCTTTCCAGTAATTATGCACTGACTTCACAGGGATCAGAGAAGGGGAGGTGGAAATTGCCCCTTGGTGGGGTCATTTCTATGAGTGTGTGCTGTGTGCATGTGTACGTCTTCTCCGCACCCCCCACCACCAGTGTTTTTGCTAAAGGGGAGAGTGAGGCCGACAGCGTTTGCACTGAAATTCTTTATTCTTCCTGCACACCCTCATTACAGAAGCAGCTACAATAAGATCTACCCTTTGCCTTGCAGACACTTGGTAGTTCATTTGTTCCTTCAATATTTTTAAACTCACTGCTGTCTCATTGGTAATGTGGCCTTAGTCTGGCCTCCCAGCAACTCAAGCTCCCAGAGCTACCAGCTGAACTGCTCCACAGTCTCTCTGAGCTGATCAGCCCCCAGCTTCCTTCAGTGAGTCTGCATCTCTCACTGCCGAGATGGCACATCTTTAGTACCCAGTCTGCCAGCTCTCCTCCTATAGCCACAGCAGGTATCACTAGTGATCCTCTCACTCTTGCCCCAACTCTACTCCAGAATCCTTCTTAACACATGATCCAGGCATCCACTATCAACTACATGACAACTGCATACAAAAGGAAGCTCATTTATACTACAAAGTCAAGTGCAACTTCTAGACCATGACACTCTAGGTATCCTGTGTACATTTACCACAGCCTCTCTTCCAGTCTCATCTCAGGTCATTCCCTTTCCACCCTCTCCAGCTTGCCTAGCCCCCACTCCATGCCTTGTTCCTGCTTTTTCCATCTACCTGGAGTGCTCTTTATCCCACCCTTCCCTACCTCTATGTCATGACCTCTGTATGTCTCCCCTCCTCCCTCACCAGGATACTCTATGTTCTGTGATTTCAGGGCACTCTCTCTGTAGAACTCTCTCCACATATTACAGGATGTGATACCCCTAGGGAAATTTACTAGTGAGGTGAGAGTTATGATGTGCTTAACTCAGTCACCAGCACTGACTCAGAAGGTACATGGTGAGTCACAGTATAAAGGACAGTTAGGTTCTGTGTTCACAACCAGCCTTGGCCTTCGTGGAGCTATAGCATAGAAGAGGAGATATTTACAACACAAATATGGAAAACATTTCGCCTTTTCATCCCTCAAAATTACTATGGTTTCGGTAGTTATGGCTTTAAGAAAAGCAAGGCATGCAAGGTCTATGGAGACAGCCAGAACAATGCCATCATCTTCACCAAAGTGCTTCTTTCCTCCGTGGAGCCAGACACCCCTGCACCCCTGCCCCTCTGAACTTACTACTCACCGGGACACCCTTTGAATCCATCCACCTCCCCCCTTCTGCAGCCCCACCATGTTGCAAGCTACCAGCATCTGTCCTCAGGAAGACTGGAGCAGCTTCCCTGCTCCATCGTGACTCCTCCAACCCATTCTCCATCTGCAGCCAGTGTGAGCTTTCTAAACCCAAATCTGATCATCTCACTCCCTGAAAAGAACCCTTTGATGTTTCTCCATTTTTCTTAAACTTTCTTCTATGGCTTGAAGCAGTGTTTATAGTAGTGAGTGCTCAGGAAGGCCTGGGCATCTGCCCATCAGAAGAGATGCAGGACAATCGCAGAGGCCAAACATTGAACATTAGCTACAGGTCAGCAGGAGTCTGAGCCCTGGGGCCAGGTCCTGTCTAGACCACTTTCTGCAGCCAGGTTTCCCTCCCTCCATTCTTCCACTCTGTCCTCTAACCCACTCACTCTCTTACCTCACTGCACTTGCTTTGCTATCCAGTTTTCTGCTATCCCTTCACCAGAGAGGACACCATGTTACAGCAGAGAGATGGGGGCAAAATAGGTGTTTTAATAATTAGCATTGGATTTAATGGGAGGCCAGGATATGCAGCAGCCCCGGGAGCCCGTCGGGAAAGTCAGCCACAGCAGCAAGCCAGGCACTCGCATATCAGTCAGGCGTGAGAGCTGGCTCTGACAGATACAACATTGGAAATGTGGTGGCATGTGAGGAGGGGTGCTGACAGCTCCTAAGCCATGCCCTGAACAAACGTTGTTCTATAGCCACCAAATATTTCAATATAACTCTTGTGTAAGAGTTTCAGCCCCAGATTTCAGCTGCTCCCAGGAGGACTGAGAACAGTATGCCAACAGGAAAAATCCCTGTGAGAATCCCTGGGAAGCTTGTTGTGCAGTTTGTCTGTATCTACAGCCTTCCTGTCTTTCCTCCACAAACATTGCCTGCCTGCCAGCTCTGTACTGGGCACCACGCTGAGAACTGGGAGTACAAGATGAAGACAACAGCCTCAGCTTCCACAGCTCTCCCATGCCAGTGGGTAAGTCAGCTTGGCCAGCAGACAGGTGCTGAGGAGTCAAGAAAGGTTAGCCAGGCTTGGACAAGAACCGATAGGTAGAGAATTCAAGCCTGGCTTTCTGTGGGGACATCAGAAATTCAAGTTTCCAGAAGAAGGGGCATTGAAGATAAGGCCTTAAGAATGAGTTAGAGTTTGCTAAGTGGGTTTGGAGGGAAAGGACTGAGAGGCATTTTAGGCTTCAGAAGCAACATGTCCAAAGATCCAGACATTGGAGTCAGCATTGTGGTGTTGATAAATCTTCAGGGAGTTAGTTCAACAAGGCCAAAGCCAGGGGCCACATGAAAGGTCCTATGTGTTCACATTAGGAATATGGACATTGTCCTGAGGTTTCAAGAGGGCAGTGTGCACACAGGTCAGAGAGGTAGTCAAAGCCAGAACTGGACCTTGAGCCCATGTGTAGGTTTTGCAGTTATTTCTTATCTTGTCTTCAGAAAGGAAACTCAACTCCTCCCTTCCCTGTATGTGTATATCATTCTCCTAAAGAGAGGTGGAAGTCCTCTACCCATTGAATCTAGGGGATCTGAGGATTCTCTGACAAATGAAATTAAGTGGAAGTAAAGCTATGCCAGGAAATTTCCACTTCCTTTTTTGGTACACTTGCTAAGAGGGAAGTTAACCGCCATGTGAGGAGTCCGACCACCCCAAGACTGCTATACTTTGAAAAAGCCCAAGCTAGCCACACAAAGAAGCCTCATAGAGAGAGAATAATGCCAGACAGAGCCACAGTTATCACAACCCAAGCACCAAACATGTAAGTGAAAGAGCCATCTTGGACATTCTAACCCCAGCAAATCTAACACAAACTCTCTAGTAAACTGGCTCTAGTAAACTTGCCACAACCATCTCCATTGATTCACCAACATGGAAAAGAGTAAAGGCATTCCTTCTGTGCCCTGGCAGAATTTCTGACCCAAGAGATCATGAGAATAATAAATTGGATGTGGAGGTTTTATGCTCCAAGTTTCAGAGAAGTTTGTCATCTGTAGTAGATAACTAAATTAATGATGAGGTTATAACAATAGGAATGTGTTGGGCTCCATGTAACAGAAAACCCATTTGCAGTGTTTTAATGGGTATTTTCTTGCACACATGCACATACACAAAACAAAAACAGAGGAAGGTGGCTACTCAAAGCCCTTATGAAATCAAAGCCAGCATCTTTAAAATTCTGTTGGCCTTTCCCTGAAGGTGACAAAGTAGCTGCTGCAGCCCCGGGTAGCATGTTCTAATTCCAAGAAAGAGAAGGCAGAAGGTAAAGGCTATACCAGCCATATTAATCCCTTTTTATTGAGAGAGCCAAAGTAGTCCCAGAACCATCACCAGCAGACTTCAACTTAGGTCTCTTTGTTCTTACTTCGGTCATATGACCCCTCACAGCTGCAAATGAGGCAGGAAGAGTGGTTAATGAAATTATCAAGAGTGGCTTAGACCATGATCCCTTTCTACCGGAACCCCAAACAAAACTGGGGTTTCATTAAGCTAAAGAAAGGGAGAACAAATATTGGACAAGGAGAAAGCCAAGTTTTTCTTATCAGTCAAGTCTTCTTTTTCAACTGCTTTATTGAGGTTTAATTGACATACAATAAACTATATGCCATATTTAAAGTATATGATTTGATAATCTTGGACGTATGTTTAACCCATGAGACCATCACCACAATTAAGATAGCAATCATAGCCATCAACCCAAAGGTTTCTTGTGCCCCTTTTAATTCCTTCCTCCTGCTCTTCAGCCCTGTCCCCAGGAAACAAATGATGTGCTTTCTATTACTGGAGATCAGCTAATATTTTCTACAATTTACATAAATGAGTAACACAGCATGTACCTTTTTGTCTAACTTATGTTGCTTGGCATAATTATTTAAAGATTTGGCCATGTTTTTGTGTGATTCATTCATTCCTTTTTATTGATGAGTAGTACCTCACTGTATAAATACACCACAATTTGCTTTTCTATTCACCAATTGATGAGCATTTGTATTTCAGGCTATTTCAAATAAAGCCGCTATGAATATTTGTGTACAAGTCTTTGTGTGAACATATACTTTCTATTTTCTTGGGTAAATATCTAGAAGTGGACTGGCTGAACCACATGATACGTGTGTGTATGTCTAAATATTTTTATTATAAATGTTTAATAACAGTTGATAAACAATATAATATTAGTTTCAGATGTACAACATAGTGTTTAGATATTTATGTAACTTGTGAAATGATCACCCCGATAAGTCTAATACCCATCTGACATCATACATAGTTATTACAATATAGTTGACTATATTCTTTATGCTGTACTTTACATCTCCATGACTGTTTTTACAACTTGAAATTTGTACTTCTTAATCCCTTCATCTTTCACTCATTCCCACAACCAATTCCCCTCCCATCTGACAACTATCAGTTTGTTTTCTGTATCTATGAGTTTATTTCTGTTTTGTTTATCCATTTCTTTTGTTTTTTAGATTCTATATTTAAATAAAGTCATATGGTATTTGTCTTTCTCTGTCTGATTTATTTCATTTAGCATAATAGTTGTTTTAATATTTTTAAAGCTGCCAGGCTGGTTTCCAAAGTGGTTGTACCATTTTACATCCCCACAGTGCATCCCCACAGTGTGTAGGAGTTTAGTGTTTCCATGTCTTTGTCAACACTTGATGTGGTTGCTACTACTCAGTTTCTTAATTCCCATTAGGACTTCAGTCCAGGCCACCTTTGAAGAGATCCTCCACTGCCCCAGTTGGGTAAAATCACTGAGAAAAGGAAAAGGAAACAAATGTATTCTTCATAAAAATTAACTTTCATGTGCAAGACACTTTCACATACATTATCTCATTTAATACTAGCAACAACCCGTGATGGTTGTTTCTTTTTCCCCCACCTTACAAATGAGGAATAGGCCCTGAGAGAGCTGGTGTCATGCTTCTAGGTCTGCACAACCCCAAAGCCCTTGCATTTTCTCCCTTTCTTTATGTGGCTTGGACCCACTCTATCTCCAGAGAAGACTTCTTTCTGGAAGGCAAAAGAGGGGTGGGCTTCAGAAAACAGCAATAGAAGTAGAGCTGGATTTGGGATAAGAGGCTCCCCCAAAACAGGCATCAAAATCAGACCAGGGTGCAGGTCAGGAATAACTTCCCAAAGTGGGTAAATCTTAAGCCAATTTTCCATGCAGCAGGGAGGGAAAGTGAGAAAGCAATTCCAAGAAGAAACGACAAAGCAGATCCCCGGAGATACAGACTGTGTTCAAGGGAATTCAGGTCATTTGGTGACTAGGGAAAGGTGCAGATAGGCAGGCCAAGGGGTGGTACTTGAAAAGGCTGGAAAGATCCAGGGCATGAGGGTCCTGGGAAAAAGCCAGGATGGTTAACTTTGATCCAGAAAGCCACAGGAAGCCATTAAAGATGTTAAGCAGAGAAATGAAATGGTAGACCTGTGATTTAGAACATTCCCAGGGGAAGATATATAGAAAGAGGCTCTCTTAGAGCAGGGGGGCCATGGAGGAGGTTATTTCAAACTCCAGGGGATGAAAGGAGAATAATAATGTCCAGAGCCAAGGTGCCTATGGAATACCCAAGAGAACAAACTGAGAAAACAAGAATGAATTTTTGACTGGGGCTGCAAAAAGAGCACAAGGAGTCAGCAGGTAGGTGGTCATTTAAGCCACATGTGTGGACGTGGTCACCAAGAACCTTGTATAGATTGACACGTATTGAGTAAGCAGAAGAAGAGATGTCAGCAAAGGACACTGGGAAGAAACAGAGAAACAAGAACCAAGCTAGAGGAGGAAGTTTCGGGGAAACAGGGTGCAGAGTGAATTTCAGGAAGGAAACAATGGTCAACATTGGCCAAGGTCAGAGGGAGTCATGAAAGGTAAATACAGGTCAGTGCCCATTGCCTTGGCTCTAAGGCAGGTCATAGATGGCCTTAATGACAGCTGTTTAAGCAGGGTCGTGAAGATGAAAGTCAGGTGTGGTCTCTGAGGAGTAATTCTATGGCAAGAACATAGGAAGTGCACTCCCAGGAAGCCTTAGAAAATAAAGATAGCAGTCAGCTGCTAGAGGGGGATCTTGGGCAAGGAAACTTCAAGATGAAGAAACTGAAGAATGTTTATAAGCTGTTAGGAAAGACACAAATGAGAGAAAAGGGTTGGAAAATCAGGACACCAAGAGAATACAGCATGGAAGGAAGGAGGTGGCCAAGACAAAGCAGAGGTGGTGGATAAGCCTTTACAAGGGAAAAGAGACAAATGGAAGGGGAAAAGCGGAGAGTGAGTTTTGATAGAAATATATCTGTACAGAGTGGAGCAAATTTTTAAGAAATAAAATGGATAAACAACTAGTTAAAAGTAATCAATAAAAAGGCACAAGTACGTATAATTAAAAATGAGAATAAGGAAATAACCACATACAGAGGAAATTAAAAGAATTATAATGGATTACTCAGTTCAATGCTTTGAAAATAAATTTGAACACATGGATAAATAGGTGTTTTTCTAGAAAATATAAATGATGGAAAACTAACCTCATAAAAGATAGGAAATCAAAACAGTCCAATTACCAGAGAAGAAATCGAGGATGTTGTCAAGGAGCCACTATCCATTAAAGTACTAGCCTGAGACAAGTTCACAGGTAAAATCTATCACAATTTCAATAAGCACATAACTGCAAAGATGTTTAAACCACTCCTACATGTTGCAGAGAGGGGGAGGGAGACTTTGAAATGAATCTAAGAATCCAGTGTAATAATGAAAACAAAATCCATAAAAGGACAAAATATACTATAGTCCTATGCTTAAGGCAACATAAATGCAAACAAGTAGCATATATACGTAGTTTAAAAGGATAATACACCATCACCACAAGGAGATTATTCAAGTAATTCAAGGATGGTTCTCCATGAGGGAATCAATTAATATAATGCATAATATCAAAATATCAATAAGAAAACTATGTAATTCTCCATGTATACTCCATGTAAGAAGTTAGATGATAAAAATTCAATTTTCATTGTGGTAAGCCAGGAGATGAAAGACAAATACCATATGATCTCACCTATAAGTGAAACCTAATTAACTAAACAAACAAGTAAGCAAAATATAACCAGAAACATTGAAATTAAGAACAAACTGATAGTAACCAGAGAGCACAGGGGAGGGAAATAAGGGGGGAAAGAAAGGAAAGGGTTGTCAAGGAACATGTATAAAGGACTCAAGGACAAAGCCAAAGGAGGGTAGGATTGCAGATGGGAGGTGGAGGTGGGTGGGGAGAGGGAAAGTGGTGGTGGGAAAATGGAGAAAACTGTATTTGAACATTCATAAATAAATTAATTAATTAAAAATTCAACTTTGATTCTTGATCAAAAACTTTTAATAAAATAAGACAAAATGGAACTCCCTTAATATGAATTGGAATATATGTCTCATGATTCAAGCCAAAAGTCGGATTTATTTCTCATGGCAAACCACTAGAATCCCTTCCCGTTAGAGTCAGGAACAAGCAAAGAATGCCACTGTTGTAATTTGTGTCACTGCAAGTCTTTGCCCCTCCTTGTATCCTCATCATTCGTCATGTGATTTTGAAGTTTATCCTCCTAAGGACAGGAGATATATCCCACCCCAATGATGACGAACTTGGATACATGACTAGTTTTGCTGGCAGAAAGCAGGCAGACAGGCAGAGTGCCAGTTTTAAGCACTGATTTAAGAAGCATCAGGTGTTTCTGCTCATCATTCTTACCTTTCCATTATCACCATAGAAGAGGAGGCCATAGTTTGCTACCTAGTCAAGGAGAGTGAGAACACATGAAGCCTACCTAGACCAAACCTGCAGTCTGGAGCCAAGTTCAGTGAAGCCTGGCCTTGACCAGCCCACCCTCCATCCACCTGCAGACACATGAACAAGGATAAATGCTTGTTTTTAACCACTGAGCTTTGGGTGGTTAGTTATGCAGCATTATTGTGGCAATACACCCACATTCTGATACACCCTCTGTCACAACTATTATGAAACATTGTTTTTTACCTACTAGCCAAAGTAACTAAGAGAAAGAATCAGGAGGCATAGCACTGAAAGCAAGATGCAAAATTATTATATTTATTGATCATCTGATTATACATTTTTAAAACAGGCAAAAAACAGTTCTTTGACAAGCTATTCGAAATACTAAAAGGCTTTACTAATAATTAACATATATAAAAATCAATAGCTTTCCTATATAAAATAACCAATTAGAAAATAACATGGAGAAAAGACCCTATTTAGAATAATTTTTAAAAGATAAAATACCCAGAAATATACTAAATGCAAAACATGCCTAATCTATAGGAAAAAAATTTAAACTCTAGTGAAGGACATAACATAAGACTTCAATAAATGCAAATACACCCTGTTCTTGGATTGGAAGAGTTGTGTTGGTTGTAGAGATTCCAATTCTCTCTAAATTAATCAATATCAGTGTGATCCAAAAATACCAATAGCTAACCACAGTCATGTGACTGAGGATCTGCCAGCCAGATGTCCCCACGTGAGACCTGGATTGGGGAGAGTACCATGTGATCTGAGATTAATGGGTGAGGTGGCAGAGATACCTCTCCCCAGGGCCATCAGAGAGAGCTTCGAATCTGCACCCAAGATGGGGAAGCAGCAGCTATGGTCTCTTCCCCAGAACAGCCCCCTGGGGCAAGGAGCACAGGCTTCCATGTCTGATTCTCTGGCCTTCCTGGAGAAACTGTGAGTCGCCCAACAGTCTTCAATAAATTCCTTTTCTGCTCCACTTGGCAGAGTAGCTTTCCTTGTTTGCAACTCTGAATCCTGACTGATACACAGACTAACTAAATAAATATAAGGTCCAGGAAAAGATCAAACACATCTAGAGGAAATATCAATGATTGTTCACATTTATTAAGCATCTACACTGTGCCAGGCAATGTTCTATATGTTTGTAATTATCTCATTAGCCCTTACAACTACCCTATGTTGTTATTCTTACTTTATATCTCTGGTAACCAAGGTACAGAGAAGTTTCTGAAACTTGTATATAGTCAAGTTGATCTTTTAGTTCATTAGGACAAAGAAACATCACTCAAATAATTTGAAGCTAACTAGCCATCTGTAAAAGTAATGTGGGTCTCTTCAGTCCTTTCACTAAAATTAATTCCACATGGAACCAATTGAAAAGAAAAAAATAAACAATAAAAGAAATAAAAGAGCCCTGGCCAGTGTGGCTCAGCTGACTGAAGTGTTGTCCCATAACTGAAAGGTCATGGGTTTGATCCCCAGTCAGGGCACATACCCAGGTGGTGGGTTGTTCCCCAGTCAGGGCACATATGAGAATGCAGCCAATCAATCAATGTTTTTCTTGTGATGATGTTTCTCTCTCATGCGCTCTCTCTTGCTCGCTCTCTCTCTCTCTCTCTCCCTCCCTCTTTCTCCCTCCCTCCCACTCCTTCTAAAGCACTGAAAGAGTGTCCCTCCCTGGGTGAGGATTTTAAAAAGAAAATAGAACATTTTAAAATGTTGGAGTAAAGAAGACTTTTCTAAGACAGACACAAAATTCAGAAGCCATTAAAAATATTGATATGGCCCTGGCTGGTGTGGCTGAGTGGACTGAGTGCTGGCCTGTGAACCAAAAGGTCACAGGTTTGATTCCCATTCAGGGCACATGCCTGGGTTGCGGGCCAGGTCCCCAGTTGGGGGCATATGACAGGCAAACAATGGATGTATCTCTCACACTTCTATGTCTCTGTCCCTGTCTTTCTCCCTCCCTTCCTCTCTCCTACAAATAAATAAATAAAATATTTATAAAAATATCAATACTGTTAATCACATTAATCATTAATATGGCACAATTCATCCTGACAGGGGAGACAAACCTAGATTACAATAATTGCAACCTGGATGAAAACAGGCTAATGTATGTAAAGAGATCTTGTAAATCAGTAAGAAAAACAACAACAATCCAATGTAAAGTAAGGGCAAGAGCATTAACTAACAATTCACATAAAAATGACATATAATTTATAATCTTTCATACTTTGAAGTGCGGAAAGTAAAAGAACGGTGTGCTATAATGTTTTACCTATCAAACTGATAAAGACTGAGAAGTTTGATAATGTGTATTGGTGAAGAGGTCAGAAGGGAATAGGCATGCCCCACTGCTGTGAAGTAATTGTCTCATGAGAAATTTTTCCAGTGAATATTTATGAATTCACATACCTGCAATTCTACTTGTAGAAATGTATCCTGTAATCACACTTGTGTATGTACATAAATACATATGCATAAAAGTCTGTGGCAACACTGTTTAGAACAGCAAAAGCTGTGAAACAACCTAAATGTTCATCAGCAGGGACTTGGTCAGACAACAAATAAAACAAAGTCATGAGAAGGAGTGAGGTAGAGGCGTTGTCTTTAAGGTAAATAGTTATTAAAACATCGAGGTTCATAGCCCTGTATTAACTAGATACTGTTCAGTAGAACTTGCTGTGCTGATGGACATGTTCAGGAGCTGTGTTCTATGGTATGGTCGCCACCGGCAGCGAACATGCAGGTAACAATGTTTGACATGTGGCCTACATGACTGAGGAACTGAATTTCTAATGTGAATATCACTCTAAATTTAAATATTCACATGTGGCTATGGTGTTGGATAATGCAGGCTAAAAAAATATTGAAGCCAATAATAGCCACTGCCCTCCAAGGAGAACTGAGGTGTCAGGTGTCTGGGGAGAAAATATTATGTGCCCATTATATTTTAATATTGAATTGTTGACAATTAGTGTAATGACATATTCAGTATTAAACTAATTAATGGAAGTTCAAACAGGGAAGTTGAGGAAGTTGTTGAGTGAGCCTTGGGTTATTTCCATGAAACAGAAGTCCGAGGTGCCTGTGAGAGTGCAAGAAGTGTTCACGGGCCTGGGGCTCCTGGAAGTTTCAGTTGTTTGGGTCAGAGGTTGAAGGGAAGCATGGAAGAGGGGTTGACTAACCAGAAATGAAGGAGTCCTGAGATATGGGCAGCATCCTGCTGCCAGCCTGCAGTCCTGAGGGATGAAAGCCCACGATTGAATGATTTTTTGCCAGCAAAGAGTAGAAATGAAGTCAAAGAGTTGGATTATTTCCAAGAGATATGCAAACAAAAGATTTGAAGAGGAAGGGGTGATTGGATTTGGAGAGAAAAAATGCAGAATATATAGAACCTAATGGCCAATTTAAAGTGGGACTGAGTGACCACAGACCAGCTTAAGATGGCTCTCAACTCTTGGCTTGTATGACTCAACTGATTTTGGAAAAACAGGTTTATAAAAGGATCAGGTTTGGGATGAGAAGATCATAAATTCAGTAATGGCATGTTGATACAGGTGGAAATTTCTAGAAGCCTCCAGATATGTTGGTCTGAAGCTCAGCAGGGAGGCTAAGGTAGAGAGACCCACCCATTTAGGAGATAGAAGAGATGGGTGATCTCCAAAGCAATGAGAATTGTCAGACTCACCCAGAGAAGAGGTATGGCCAAGGCCAGAGCCCCTGAGAGCGCCAGTGCTGAGTGAAGGGCTGGAGAGAAGGAGCCAGAAAAGGACACTGAGCATGGAGGGAGGAGGGAGAGTTGGGGAAAGGGCCAGGGAGGAGGAAGCTGGAAGAAATAGGAAATGGTCTATGAGGTGAGATGTCACCAAGAGGCCAGGTAAGAGGGGGCACTGAAAAGCCCACTGCACTTGGTAATCAGAAGGTCATTTGGTGACCTTAGCGAGAGCAAGCTCAGGGAAAGGCTGAGAGGGAATCCAGATTTCAGCAGATCGAAGGGTTCTTGGGAGGTGAGAGAGTGGAGATCACAAGGGGAGGCTCTCATTATGCCCGGGCACTGGGCTGTGAAAGGAAGGAGACAAAAAGAGAAGGATGCAGAGGGCAGGCTGAGTGGAAGGCTGTTGTTTGTTAAGCTTGTTTTGTTACTTTAAGATGAGAAAGACAGGGCAAAATTATACAGTGGCTAAGGGTCTATAAAGAATCAAGAGGTAATGAAGGAAACAAGGTTTATAAGGAGTCAGGAAAGGTAGACACAGGAAGTTAAGACCTGATCGGAAGACTTCCTCTGCAAAGGAGAGGAAAGAGCATCTGACTCAACAATGAGAGTGAAAGGTTGGAGACTAGAAGCTAAAGTCCTGGTGGTCTGAGTTTTCTCAGTTACATCAGAAGTGTGATCACAGATGGAGCTAGGGGAGAGCAAAGGGTGGTCTTAAATAGAGCTAGGTTGGATTGCAACTTCACTAAGTGTTCTGCTGAGACTGAGGCCATGAGCATTCAGGGGTCAGTAGACATCTGGCCTCCCCTGTGGCTCACAGCAGTATAAGGAGCACTGTCAACACTGAGTCTCACATGGAAGGAGGAGCCCACCCACAAGGGAGGGACCAGGGGAGAGTGGCTAATGGTATGGGCTTAGAGTCACAGGCATATTGAGTCCACTCACTATTGTGCAACTTTGAACAAATACCTCTACCTCTCTGAGCTTCATCAACAAAATGGGATTGATGTTTTTCACCTTACATGTAAAGGTCTTAGTATAGAGCTTGACACCCAGAATATTCTCATGAAAGTTCATCTATATCATAATTAGTAAGTAGTATGTGCATAAAGATGCTAAGTGTCCTGGAGAGAAGGCTGAAAGTAAAATTCCATGGAGTCTAGATGAGATAGCACAGTGAAGGCAGGAGACAGTAATGAACAAGTTAGAAAACTAGGGCTTATGGCCAAATCCAGCCCCCCACCTGCTATTGTAAATAAAGTTTTATTAGACCCAAGCATGTCATTTTTTATGCATTATCTCTGGCTGCTTTTGTGTTACAAGAGCAGGGTTGAGTAGTTTCAACATAGACTGTTTAGTCCATAAACCTAAAATCTTTACCATCTGTTCCTTTAAGAAAAAGTTTGCAACCTGGGCTAGAGAATAGGAGGGCTAGATAGATGAAAAAAAAAAAAAAAAACAGATAAAAAACCAAGTAGAGGGTTTAAAGATCTGGAAACAGGAGTAGATGGTGAAAAGATCTGGAAAGATGCAACCAGAGAGACCAGAGAGAAACCAGAGAGAATGATTAGAGATGAGGATGTTCAAAGTGGAACCATGTTGGGTGATGGGCAAGGGGAAGTGGGTGCCTATAGCAAGGGCTTAATGAGGGATATTGGAACTCAGGGGACTGATCCAGGAATTTGTAGGCACTCATAATAAATTGATGAATTAATGGGTTTGTGGACCAATAGATAGAATTATCCATGAAGATGTGGGTAAGATGAAGAATAGAAAGACTTCAGTCACATAACATGGCCCAGGAAGTCACCAAAAACACCTCCCCAAAGCCATTCTTTCCTTCTTTGCTGTCAAAACTTTGATTTTGGTCCTGGCCGGTGTGGCTTAGTTGGTTGGGAGTCAACCCACAAGGCAAAAGGTTGCCAGTTCAATTCCCAGGCAAGGCATATGCCTGGGTTGTGGGCCAGTCCCTCAGGGTGCCTGCAAAATGTTTCTCTCTCTGTCTTTCTCTCACCCTTCCCCTCTTTCTAAAAATAAATAAATAAAATGTTTTTAAAAGACTTTTTATTTTGTTCAGAATGACAATGTGCCCTACTCTTAGAGATGAATTACAATTTGTCTAGGCCAGTTGAGTAATCATGTTCCCTTGAGCTGAAGTTTACTTTCCCAGCCTGCCTTGCAGCTAGTAGCGGCCACATGATGAGTTCTGGCCAAGGAGACATCTTAGAAAGTCAGCTGAGAGCTTCTAGGAAAGCTTTCACTTTTCCCATGAGAGAGAAGATTTGCCGTTGCTGCCCTCCTCCCTTTCTTGCCTTGCACATAGAGCTGATACCTGGGGCTGTGGCAGCCATTTTATGACCATGAGGGCACACATGCAGGGCAGCTGGCTGAGGATGTTGATGCAGAAAGAAAGAGCCTGGGCCTTGACACTATCATTGAACACCTACCTGCCTTCAGACTTCTTAAGTGAGATAATAAAATGACTTAATTGCTGAAAACAAATTTTTCTTTTATTCAAAAACACTTTTAGTTGAAAGAGGAAACAGACAGAAGTTCAGAGGTAGTGACTGGGAGCTGGGAGAATGTATACCACAGTGGTATGGGGGGTGAAGATGAAGCAGGCCAGGGGCTGCTATGAGCTGAGCGATACGTGAATACAGACAGGAATGGGAAATGGGTGGTTAAGAACACACGTGAGGAGGCGTTGGATTCTGGGGTGAGGAGTTAGGGATACTTCTAGAGATGATGGGAGATGACACTTGCTCTCCTCGAGGCTCTCTTGTTAGAACAGCAAAACCATGCAGATTTCAAGTTAAAATCCGAACCTCCTCAGACCTCAGAACCCCCAAAACCTCGAGAATCAGGTAGGAACTAGCATCCTGGGACCTCCATCTTCATGAAATGTCAGTAACAACAAACATGTGAGCACTTCAGTTTACAAAGCCTTCTTATCACCATGTAGTACTTAATCCCCATGACGATGCTGGAAAGTGAGTCTGGCCATAGTCTTCACTTTACAGCCAAGGAAACTGAGATCTCTGGGAGACAGGAATTGGTGTATGCCCAGCACAACCCTAAGGCAGGTCACGTGCCATCTCATGGACCTTTTACAGGCAACACTCTTCCTTCCCAGGCCTTCTCATAGCTCAGACACTCCTCAGCCTCAAGCAAGAGGATGGTAAGACACAAGCCATTGTTCTAAACCAGCAGAGCTTGTTCTGCTCACCCTTCCTAAATGCTGGGAATCCCGGGACAGCTCCCTGAACACAGAAATCAAGTCTCATGCATTTGTGTCTCCCAGAACATACATCATAGGGCCGAGCTTGCTAATTAACATAAAAAGAAGGAAGGGATAAGGGAAAGAAAGAAAAGGCCTTTCACTCAACATTTGCTGACTCAGACCAGCCACCCCAAGCTGGTATATACACTGATGGAATTTTTATTTACAATTATAGTGCCACTAAGCAGCTATGTAACCTTCTACAGGAATATGGCCCTCTCTGGGACCCACCATGCTTCCATCTCCCCATACAAAATTGCAGATATCATGAATCAATCAACCCCAGTAATTTCCCTCATGTGAATACTGGGGAAAGTTGGATGTGTCCTCAGAATCTGACTTAGACAAATGTATTTTTTGGGGGGGTGGGATGGGGGAGGTTCCCAGCATCAAACACACTTTCTATTTGCAAGAATTCCAAAGTATGTGGAGGGTAGGGTTTTAAATCCCTCATACTGTCCAGAAGGTGGAATTTTTTTCCCCAGCTTCCAGAACAGAAAAATGATATTTGAAATTGGCCAAGAGGATGTTCCCACTCAGAGTATGAGTATAAAGCAAGTGACACAGAGACCCAGGCATAGTTGGAGGTTTCTCAAGGTGGCTGTGGGAGAGCTGCCCAATATCCAAAGACAGTGTAGTGACAAGTGTCCAGTAGTGGTCAGGCCAGTGGCAGCCTTTCAAACACACTTCCTGCAGTGTGAAACTGTGTCTCAGGCTGCCAGCCTGGTTCCTGTCCATTTTGCAACAACCAAAGGGAGGCAGTATCACCTGATAGTTAAAGCAATAGCTTTAAAGTCAGATGAACATAGGTTTGAATTATGTTTGTACCCCTTAAAATCAGTGTCACTGTCTGTAGGTAAGTTACATATCCTCATGAAATATTACCCTCTCCTCCATAAAGCAGATACAATACAGAGTATTTCATATGATTGTTGCAGGGCTCAAATAAGACAATGTGAGCAGAGTTCCTAGCCCAGCACCTAGAAGGAGCTCAGTGAATGGAGGCTACCTTAATGATGAAGGAAGAAAAAACTGTTGGGAGAGGAGCTTCCAAAATGGGTGGCTGAACCCATGGCAGATGCAGCCAGCTGTAAACTGCCAGCATAGCTTTCCTGATGCACAGCAACTGGGGAGGGCTCACCACCATGGGTGCTCCATGCAGGGAACCAACCGTATCTGGGAGAACTCACCTTTCTCTCAGTGGTGCTACTTAAACATGAATCACCAAGTGTTTGCCCTTGTGGGAAGCTCAGAGATATGATGGACTGATGCCTGCATGAGAGCAGTGGCCCAGAGAGGAGTCAGGGGCCCTCGGTGAGTTAAAAGACCAGCCTTAGCTGACACTTTCCCCAGATGGAGCACAGGGCCAGCTTCCAGTCCCAAGGTGTGCCAGGCAGGGTGAGCAGTGTGCCAAAAGCCTGCTCCTCTGAGGTGTGTACCAGAGCCAAGGGCCAGGTGCTCCCTCCAGGCCTTCCATCAGCAATGGCATCTGCTATTCTCCTAGACTAGTCCAGCTGCAACCCAGGAAGGAGGCTCTTTTCCAACTCAGACCCTTCTTTCTGCCGTCTCCCCACCCCAAGTGCTTCCTTGGCCTTCAGCTGCAGAGTCCACCTTCTGGCTGCCTCTGGTTCTGACTGTGATTTAATTGAGAGCATGAAAAACCCTGATTGTTTGAAAATTATAAGGCAGAAAAATTACTGGGGCATCAAAGGTTGCTCCCAATTGCTATATTAATTGTACTTCGTTATCTCTCCATATAAAAGACCACTTGATAGAGACAAAAGCATGCCAGCTTTTATTCCACAGCTACCTGACAAGAGGATGAGGGGCTTTTGTTGGCTCCCATTCATTTACTCCCAGACACAAACCTAGCTGTTCACTGCCTGGCCTGGCTGCCACAGGCTGTACACGAATCCAAGACAGAGAGCAAGGCACAGCACCATCCAGGCACAACCACTCAGACTCCGGTTGTCTCCTGACCCAGCAGTTCACAGACAGAAAACACTCAAGTTCTTAGCTGAATGTTTAGTTGTACTTTTCCTTGAGTGCTTGTATGTGAGTGTATGTGGAGACACTGTATGATACACCGCCAGCATTTATTGAGGACTTCCCATGTGCCAGGTTTCATGTCGAGTACTTTACCTGCTTCTTCTCATCACAAAAATAGTTATTCATGCTATTTTCTATCATTTTTCACATGGGGCTCAAAGGGAGAAGTAATTTGCCCAACGTCACACAACGGTGATGGAGTACAACCAGGACCAGCCTGGGCACTGATTGGAGGTTACTCACCCTGCAATGCTGTTCTCTGACTACGTACATGTGTAGGTGTGGGTGTGAGTGGAGCTTTGAGTGTGTGCATGAGTGTCTATGAGTGTGTTGGGAGGTACAAGTAAAGACAGCAGATCCTAATAGCGGTGGGTCCGGTAGAAAAGACATCTAAGCCAAAGGCATGAATGAGGTGATTGTCAAAGTGCATCTGAACATTTGTTTTATTTATTTTTATTGAAGTATAGGTGACATACAATATTATATTACTTTCAAGTGTAACACAGTGATTTGACATTTGTATACCTTATGATGTGATCACCACAATGTCTAGTGACCCTCTGTCACCATGCAAAGTTAACATGATTTTATTGACTATATTCCCTGTGCTATACGTTACCTCCCCATGACATAGTTTTTTTTATAACTGGAAGTTTGTACTTCTTTGTCATTCCCCTTCACCTTTAAAGATCCCAGCCATGCCTTGATTAAAACCACTGGGGTCTAGCTATTAACAAACTCATGTTTGAATGTTCAACTTGAGCACCTTCTTGTGCATGGCCCTGTGCCTGTGTGAGTGGCCTGGAAAGGCTGGTACTGTGTACAGTGTCTCCTCCATAGGCTGCCTGCCTAGTTCTCAGCCACAGATACAAGGAAGAACTGGAATTATCTCTCCACCCCCGTAACCGTCCTGCATTTGAAGCCTCTGCTTTGCTGGGAGGACCTGGTAAGGCTTTCTGGAGCTGCCTTAAAGCCATTAATTGTTAAAGCCATTAGCCAGTGTGCCCAAATAGCACCCACCTGGCCAAGTTCTAGACTTAATCAACAACGGATTATCATTAGAACCAACAGGGCTATATATCACTAATTCACAATTTGGCTCTTGTCCTGCAGCTATGGGTATATATTCATTAATAAAAAGAACCATGAGTAGAGACCTTTTATGGTCAGACCTGATGGAACATTATCTTGGATTTCACAACAGCCTTCCAGAAAGAGATCTTGATCTCATGCTGCAGATGAGGAAACTGTGGCCCAAGAGGTCAACATGATTTGCCCCAGGTCACATAGCTCATAAAGGGCAAACCATGGCAGGAGTCAGGCTACGGCCCGACAGCAACTCTGTAACAGCATCTGATCTTCCATCTTTACTAATAACAACATGGGATTATTTGCAAGTTGTGAGTTTCAAATGAGAAAAGGTTCAGTCCAGCCACTCTGGACTGTTACCAGGCCATCTTGACCCAACCAGTGTGTGAGCCATGGAAGATAAAGCCGAGGACAGCAGCTCACTGGTGGGTGTTCCCAATCTATAGATAAAACTGCAGCTTACAGCCAAGTCAGGACTAACTGATTTTGCCCAAGCCTGAGTCCTATCTCCATCTGCTCAGGTCTGTTCTAAACCAGCCACTGGCCAAGAACAATCAGGATGTCTCAGAGGCATCAGAATGATGCAGAAAATAGGGGAGAGGAATTTACCAACCCTTAAGTGGTAAATGCCTTTCTAAGTTTAGAGGTAGGAAGATGGCCTTTCTTGTTGAACTGAGTGATCCCTACTAGTAGGCAACCAGTTGTATTTTTACCCTTGTTTCCTGGAAACTAAAGAGGAGCCACCTTCAGTTGTTATAATTTATCTCAGCACATATGACATTTGCCACATAGTTTTCTACTTCTCACTCCTCACCCGGCCTGTGAAACAGGCATTATGGCCTCCATTTCACAGATAAGAAAACTGAGGTTTAGAGAAGTGAGATGACTTGTCCTGATCATATCCAACCACAGTCTCTCCAGTCACCAAGGCTTTAAGAGTCAAATCTGAACCTCTCAGGCACATCCTCTTGGTCTGCTCTGCCCACTTCTCCCTGTCATCTTCTGCCTTGCTTATTCCCTCTCACTCACAGGCTCTGGCCATGCAGACCCTCATTCTGATTCTTTGAATCTACCATTCAGGAGGGCCATTATCCTAGGCCCTTACCTCTGTAGTACTGCTTCCTCCTCTGGGAACGCTCTCCCTCTGGAACTTTGAATGGCTGTCTCTTGCTCATCATCTAAGCTCAGCTTCAATATCACTTACTGAAAGAAGTTCCTGATGACTCCACCTACACTGATCTCTGGTAGCTCCCTGTCATGTTTTCATCCTGGCTTTGCTTTCTCCTGTTCAGAAATAAACAGTGTTTGTTTATTCATGTAAAGTGGAATACCCTCCACTAGGAGGGTATATAAGCTACATGAGAGCAGACAGGGTGAGGCTTGTTCATCACTGTATACCTATCACCTAATGGGAGCTCAACAAATTTGTGGTAGGTGAATGAATCAATGAATAACTCACTGGGACCCACATAACCCTGCTATGGAACTCTTCACCCCTCAATCAGCAGGACTCGAGGCAGGGAATATACTCCTTCTAATTTCACAAGGAATATATGCAAGGTCTGCATCTCAGGGTCAGTAGCTGAGGCCAAACTACTCAGCTGTGAGCCAACAGCAGTTACCAGTAATGAGATGACTGGGCTACATATACCATCAAGCTCAGGTGTGCCCAGATCTGAGGAAGCAGCACTCTGCCACCAGAATGGGTCCAGCCTGGTACAGAGGACCCTGGTGTTGCCAGAGGTCCCCAACATCAACCTGGCTAGGAGCCCTAGTGAGAAACTACGATGGCTGCATAAAAAAAAAAAGCATGAATGAACCACATCCTTAGCAATTCCCAAAACACCAAGGAAGGCTCTGAAATTCCCACAGCAGCAGATGGACTCAGAGCAGGCAAGACACAGGTGCTTATGGTAGGGTAAGAACACATACCTGAGCCCCAGGCCACTCGGGGTAAGGACTCGGGGGAATGCTCCCTTGAGCACATACAGGTGGGGTTACCAGGAGCTGTTAGGGCTGAGACAGGAGTTCTGAAGCTCAAAGGAAGCCAAGCCAGGGTGCACAAGGCACCAGAACCTGAGCGTGGAGCCCAGGCCAGGCCAGGCCAGAGCCCATGATGCCAGGCCCAAGTCAGAGGAAATCAGGCGATAGCCAGCTCAGGAGTCAGGGTCATGGGCAAGACCAAATGCATCAGGGAAAGAGGTTAAGAGCCCAAGGGCAGGCTGAGGCTGCTGGGCAGTTTGGGCTGTTACCTGATGGAGATGTTCAGAGCTTCCTCTGAAGGCTCAGGCTCCAGGGGGCTGTGGTCTCCACCAGGCCTCCATGGCAGACATCTGACAGGCAGACTGGGACAGCAGGCATGGGCGGAAGCCTGTTTGAACTCCCTCAGCCCTGTATCTGAGGAGGGAATTAAACCATTCTGTTCTACTAGGACGTTTCATTGACTTCTGGCAAAACATGATGTCCTGCTTCAAAGGAAAGGAAACACACAGGCTTAGGAGGCTGGTTGGACATCAAAGGGCTATTAGAGAACAGCATCCTGATGAGCTAATTGCAAATGCAGCCTGGGCAGACGGCGCACATTTGCCCAGGAACATATGGACTCACACATCCAGGGAGAGGGTGCCGGGGATAAGAAGTATGTGGGGCTTTGGTGAACCCAATATGATTGCAAAATAATTCAAGTCATGGCCTCAGCCTGGGCTGCTCTCCCTTCCCAAATTCCATCAAGGCAGTGGGGGTGGAGAGCAGGCCTCTTGTTGGTGCCTCTGAAAAAGAAGGCCCCAGGAGGGTGGGCAAGGAGGACTGGGCCCAAACAGACAAGAACATTTCCCCAGAATCTGAGGGAGATTTAGGTGGAGAGAGCCTTTCCTTGACTCCCAGAGGCCCCTCCAGACTATGTGCCCCAGACTGAGAGCAGGGTACCAGTGGGGCAGGCCGTTCCTCTCCCAGGCCTCACCCATCTAGTCAAAGATGAGGCACCATCATTTTCAACCCTAAACCAGTTACAGGAATCTCTTCCAGAGTCAGCACTGCAATATACCCAGGAACCTGGAGCCCACCCAGCCCAGGTCATCTACCCCAGGGCTCCCCAGGGCCAGACCAGTTGAGCGGGTAGTGCCCAAGACCCTCACCCATCACTAAAAGCTGAGCAATTGTGCTTGTATCTGGTTTATATATCAGGATCAGACATAAGATTTTTCTTGAAAGAAAGAGAGCTTTAGATTATTAATAAAACTGCTTCTCTGAAACAACTACTTTATCTTACCTGTGAGTGAACTGAGGCCAAGATGAGGGCATATAGTAAGTTAAGGACAAGGCCACAATCAGAGCCCAGGACTCTGGCCAGCTCCAGGCCAGTGCTCTTGTCACCCCACCAGGCTGCTCATACCCAGTCACGTTCAGCTGATTTGCCCCTCAGTGCTCCATGCAGGCCCCCTAAACATATAATTTCCCCTCAGCCCTTGAGAGGGTGGAAGAACATTTCTCAGCAATCAAAAGGATACCTCGATGTCACCCTCCCATGATCTAGGCTGGGTTGATAAAGAGCAGAGGCAACCAGGAGGCCAGAGGGAGCTTCCGAAGAGGAAGGCAGGGAGATGGGGAGAAAGCACCATGTGAAATTGGTATTGACCCTGCTGAGTCTTCTAAAACGACAAGCTGGGGGGCTTCAATGAGGAGGGAGAACATTGGTGAAAGAGAACATTGGAGCTGTTACAAGGAGCCTTGAGAGCAGCCTTGTCCTCTCTGTTTACAATATAGATGGGAAATCCAAGACCGAGGGTGGGGGCCCACCCAAGTTTCCCTGCAAGTCTATGGCTGAGTCCTGCCCTGAGTCCAAAGGCTTTAAGCACACAGGATAAAACCCAAACTCCTTTGCATGGCCAAGTCCACACAGCCTAAGTTTCCAGTCTTCTCTCTCCCCCTCCCTCCTCGTTCCCAGCTCTTAGTCACAGTACCCTGGCCTCTTTCTTTGCTGCTCTTATCACAGTCTTAAGTGATAAACTTATTTGTGTGATTCTTCCACTAATTCTTGTCTCCTCCTGCCCCAGACTATAACCTCCACAATGACAGAAGTTGGTATGCTTTGCTGGCTGCTAAGCCCTCATTATGTATTTGATGAATGAATGAATGAAAATGAATGAGTGAATGAATGAATGACTATATTATGGTTCTTTCTGACTTCAAGCCTGCCATAATCCCTCCCTACCCCTACGATTTTACTGCTATAACCCTCACCCAGTACTGAAGCCATTCATCACCTGATCCAAGTCCCTTTCTGGTCTCGTCCCTCACCATGATTCTCTCCATATTTGTCACTATCCCACACACTGTAAGGGTCTGGACAGAGCCCACCAGTACTCCAGAACACATACCCTTACCTAGATGACAGCATCTTATTGATTCTTCTATATCAACTCAGATGTCCCTCCTTCCTCCCTGGAGAGCCATCTCAGCACAGTCTCTAGGGAGCATAGAGGGCTCCCTCCTTGGTAGGCAGCCCTTGAATACCATGTGACAATCTAGTACTACACTGGTAGATAAGGTAAAAATTTGTTTCCATGTCGAAGTCTATCATGAGAGACTGGGCCCACCAAGTTACCACATTTTCTCATTCTCTGTCTCTGAAAACCCACAACATCTGGTACTTTCTCCTGGCCTCCTACTTGACTACCATCCCTCTGGTCTGCCCCCCCCCCATCAGTGAGGAGGGTCCAGGAAGGGAGTTCAGGTGATGCCCAGTGTAGCCACCTGGTGCCTGCAGGCTCAGGCAGGTTTTTCTCGGAGCTCCTCATGCCCAGTGGACTGTTGGACTTCACCTAGAGAAGAGGCCTCAAACTGGTGGCCCACAACATAGACCTTTACATGAAAGTGTTGAAAACATTACAGAACTCTATTTGTCCTGTGCAATACTTTTTAAAATCAGTAGATTTTATAAACAATTACAGATTTCCACTTTCTCTTGAAAAAAAATGAAAAGATAAAGCCTTTCTGGAGATACCTTCTCATTACACATCAATTGGGAAAAATTAGTGACAGCTGTGCCTTTATACAGAGCCTGCACTCTCTAGTTTGCCACAGATCCTGCTACCCCATTTCTTTCATATCCTCCCTGCTTCATGGATGACTCAGCCCTGCCTGGCCCCTTTAGTTATTTAGGTTTGTGGCCTAGAGAAAGTCTTGAGAATTTTTTCCTAAGTCAGGTCACTTCTCCAGCCCATTGCCCCTTCTCTCATTTCCACCCAGATGACACACACACATACACATATACACAGACACACACTCTGCCTCTGATCCAGGGTGCAGTGGAGCCCATCAGCCCAGCTGTTGAGCCTATGGAAACAAGTGTCTCAACAGGGGGCAGGGGGAAGGGAAGACTCAGGGAAGAACATAAACATGGGTGTGGAGACAGGAACAAGAGTACAGAGCAGGAACACACCTGTGCAAAGGAAGCCAAGAATGCAGTGAGCAACGAGGTCCATGTTCCAGTTGAACTTGAATGGCAGGCCAGTCTGCTTGGACCCATCCTCTTCCCCATCCTTGCAGACAAGGACTGAGTCTCTGGCTCCGTAGCACCAGGAGCACAGTCACAGTGACAGCTCCTCATGCACTTTACCATCAGGTAAAATGCTAACACGGCCATTGTTGTGATGGTCATTGCTGCTGTTCGTCAAGGGCTTTCCATCAACCAGGTTCTGTGCGAAATTTGGTTTGCCAACATTATTGCACTTAGTCTTCACTGCTCTAAGGGTGAACATCACTACAGCAGGAAAGCCAACAGTCAGAAGAGCAAAGCAACCTGCCCAAGGTCTCACAGGTGATAAATGGCCAGATCCAGAATGTCTGGGCCCAGGTCTGCATCACTCTCCAAGACTCGGCACACCAATGGTGTGTTCAGCTGAAGGGGGCTCAGCCTCACCATGAAATAAAACCCTCTTACTCTCTCCCCAAGATAGACTTGAAAACAAACCCTTCCCTGGCCACCCCAGCCTCTGCACTCAAGAGAACAGTCAGAAGTAAGTTGGAAAATTTAATAAAAATCATAAATCTGTGCAGTGTTTCAGATGGTAGAGTCTGGATCCAAGCCTTGCCACTTCCTAGCAGAGTGACTTTGGGCAAGTCATGTGACTACTCTGCCTCTCTATTTCCTACTCTATAAGGTCAAGGTAATAACAATAATGAGAACAGCAGCAATTGTAATACTTTCCTGGTGAGGTTTGAACAGTGGGGGAGAATGCTTAGAACAGCATCTAGCACATGGTGAGAGCAGTCCTTGCAGAGTAGCTGTCCTTTCCTCCTTCCAACTCACATACAACTTTTGCTCTTCATTCTCCTTTGAAACAAGGTGTGAGAGGGTGGTGGCTTCTTATATCCCTTTCCCCACTCAGTGAGGCATTGGCACCCTGCTCCTCTCTGCTCTGCTCTAAGAAGCCTCAGCTGGCCACTCCAGTGGACTCACAGCTCTGTACCAACTTGTGATGTGACCTGGCCCTGTGGCTAAGGAGAAACTGGTTGGCTCCCAAGCAGTGCTCTGCTCTGAATGTGCATCTGATCAAAATGGGGTAGTGCCCTCAGGAGGCCATGCAGTTGCTGAGCTGGCCTCTCAAGCATATGACCTGCATTCTGTCACCCAATCCCAGGACCCCCCCACCTCCATAACCCAGGCCCTTCCAGAGCTCATGGAGGCTGCCAGTTAGATGAAAGGGGTTAGAAGAGGTAGTAAGGGCCAGAGCTCTCAGGTTCAAAGATATACTGCAGGTGCTACAGGAGCTCTAACTGATGGACAAGTCCTAACCCCTCCCTGTACCTATGGGGAAACTGAGGTTCTAAGAAAGGAAGATTTCAAGATCATATAGCAGGTGGGCAGGAGAAAGAGAGAGTATTTCTAGAAAGAAATAAAATAGCATCCCATGGATCTTTGGGAAAGAGGACCAAGAGTGTTCTCTAAAGACTTCTAGTCCAGGTTTGCAAACTCAAATGCCAGCAGGGGCCAGACAGGTAACATAAGTGGGTGACAAGCCTGGTAGGGACCTTGATGATCCAGGAGCATTTGCTCCAATTGAAGAAAGATAGCTTTCCTCACTTCCAGATACATTTAAAAGATAACAAGTAGCTTTATTGAGGTATAATTCCATAGAATTCCAAGTAATTTCATAGAATTCTATAGAAAATACCATAGAACTCACCCATTTAGAGTATCCAAGTCAATGTTTTTTCATATATTCACAAAGGTGTATAACAATCACCACAATCTAATCTCAGAACTTTTTTCTCATCCCAAAAGGAAATCTCACTCCCATTAGTGGTCACTCTCCACCCTCTTCACCCACAGCCACCAGCCCTAGGCAAGCACAAATTCACTTTCTTTGTCTATGGCTTTTTGGCCATCTCATGTAAATGAAATTGTACAATTTATGGTGACTGGTTTGGGGCTTTTTGTTTGTTTGTTTGTTTGTTTGTTTTTTGTTAGCAGCATGTATCAGTTCATTCCTTTTTCTTGCCAAATAATATTCCATTGTATGTTTATATCACATTTTATTCATTCATTTCTTAGTTGATGGATATTTTCATTGTTTTTACTTTGTTGACTACTGTGAATAACACTGCTTTGCTAATTTGTGCACCTAAATGAGGTTTTGTGTGGATATATGTTTTCGTTTTTCTTGTACACATACCTAGTAATAAAATTGCCAGGCCTTACAGCAACTCTATGTGTAACATTTTCATGAATTAACAAAGTATTTCCAAAGTGGCTACCTTGTTTTACCTTACCACTAGCAATGTAGGAAGGTTCTAAGTTCTCTATACCCTCAACACTTGTTAATATCTGTCTGTTTGATTATAGCTATCCTAGTGGGTGTGTAGTGGTATCACATTATAACTTTGGTTTGCATTTTCCTATTGATTAAAGATGTTGAACATATTTACATGTGTTTATTGTCCATTTATATATCTTCTTTGGAGAAATTTCCATTTATATCCTTTGTCTGTTTTTAAATTAAGTTATCTTTTTATTATTGAGTTGTAAGATTTGTTTATATATTCCGAATATGCCACTCCCCTATCAGATACATCATTTGCAATTATTTTTCCCATTCTGTGAATTGTCTCTTCACTTTCTTGATGGCACCATTTTCAGCATAAAAGTTTTAATTTTAATGAAGTCCAAATTTACCTAATTGAGGGGGTGGAGGGGCCCATATGCTTTTGGTGTCATATTTTTAAAACAATTGCCAAATCCAAAGTCATAAACATTTACATCTATCTTTTCTTCAAAGACTTTTATAGTCTTAGCCCTTCCATTTAGGTCTTTGATCTATTTGAATTAATTTTTGTATGTAACATGAGGTAGGGGCCCAAATTCATTTTTTACATGTGGATAACCAGTGGACCCTTCAGCATTTGTTGAAAGACTACTCTTCCCCCACCCCCCTGTATTGTCTTGGTACCTAGTCAGAAAATGGCACCCTAGACTATGAACATGAGGGCTTATTTCTAGACTCTATTTTTTTTTTTACTCCTTTCATCTATATGTTCATCCTTATACCAATACCACATTGTTTTGATTACTGTAGCTTTGTAGTAACTTTTGAAATCCAGAAGTGTGCATACTGCAGCTTTGTTCTCCTTCAAGATTGCCTTGGCTATTTTGGGTCTCTTGACCCAGATGAATATTAGGATCAGCTTGTCAATTTCTAGGTCTGGCTACTTTTTGTCACATGAGAATGTGAACCTTCTTTTTTCTGTCTGCTTTTCCAAGAGAAGTCAAAATTTTGGATTTTTTAATTTAAGATTTCCTAGTTTTAAAGGCCAATTCAGGTCAAACAAAACAGCATATACAGGTTAAATTTCAGGGCCACTAGTGTGCAGCCCCAGCTCCAATCCAAATACACAATTTTACAAAGAGGAATTTGAGACTTAGAGAAGGAAGGTGAATTTCTCCAGGCCCTCAGGCAAGTAAGTTGTGGAGATGGGGCTAGGATGTAGAAGTCTGGTTTCAAAGATCAAGGCTACTGCACATCCTTTTCTCCACAGTTCCTCTCCAAGCAATGTCTCGAGAGCACTCACCACACACAGCACATGCACCTGCCCAGTGCTGTCTGGGGCCAATAACACTACTCCATCCCTTCCAGTCCAAGGACAGTACGCCCCCAAGTGCTGGAGGCTCCCTTGGTCTCAAGGCTAAAGTACAAATTCTGGCATTGCCTATGATCCCCAAAGACTCAGACACCATCATGTGTTTCAGCATCATGGCCCAGAAAGACAGTGAGTCCCCTCTCCAACCCTCTCCTGCCATCTTGAGAGGACTCTAAGAAGAACAAGCTGTCCTCCTCCCTCCTGCTGCCTCTTTGGGTTTCCAAACCCCATTTTAGAAAGGAATAAAGAACAAAAAGCAATCAGGAGTAGCCAGGAAGCCTCAGCCTGTGCAACGTAATTTGGAGCAGGTAGAGTGAGAGAAAAGATCTGTTAGATTGAAAGCTAGGCACGTCATGTGGCCAAAGGACGGGGGCTCGGGGGAGCCTGCTGGCTGCAGCCCTGCTCCTGCAATTAAGATGATAGCATCGAGACTGCCATAATCCTCAGGGTCATAAACTGTGTCACAAGGCACCTCCTCGGCAGGGTGAATCCAGCAGCAGGCAGCTGCTCATAATTTTTCTGAGGCTGCCTTTTTTGCTTTTTTTTTTTTTTTCAGTTTGTTTTTTTTAAGGACAGCAATGCCAGTTTTAATTTTACTGCAAGGTGATAGATTTTCCTTTCATACTCTCTGCAAAGATTGATTCACTGGAGTGGAAAAAAAGAAAAAAGAAAACAACACACACACACACATACACACACACACACACACACACACCCTTGAAGTGTCCCATATTCTCTCTTCCTGATCATTTTTGAGAAATCAAATCTTAACAGCATAGTGATTTTCAGGGATTTTTCTTTAAACAGTTTTTTTAAGTCACTAGTATTAGGATTCATAAAATCAGAAAAAGAACAGCAACAAGAGTCCTCAGAGCTTACTGCACCCAATCACCACCCACTCACCCACCACACAACTTTAGAGTTGAGGACACTAAAAGCCACAGAAGGGACTTTCCTAATGTCCCACAGTTGTTGGCTGAGCTGGGCTGAGAACACTAGTTTTCACTGTGTGCAGAACACATTAGACCTGTTCACCCATTTAGATACCAGTTACTGCAGAACATTTCACTCTAAAACATGGGGCCAGAGAGTGGAAGGGACGTGCCAGGTTAAAGAGGGAGCAACGTGGCTGCTTTCGCTGTGACATGGCCTGTGGATGCCTGATGCCCAGATGGTCCTGCTTGCCTGTAGGACCCCACAGGCTCAGGAGAGGAGGGGTTGAATAGGAAGAGGAGGAGGCCAGTTTGGGGTAGGCAGGAGGAGCAGCAGGAGGAGCAGACAGACCCAATAGACCAGGACCCCCCTTTCTGTGTTCTTCCTTTGTCCCATCTCTGAGATGCACCTTTTGGGAATGAGCCAGGGTATCTGTCCGAAGGCCTGTATGTATCCAGTTTCCACAGAAGTGGGTGACACATGGTTAGCTCCAGCAGAGCCCCAAACTGGGACACAGGGAAGGTAGCAGGTAGCTCTGGAAAAGAAGAGAAAATGAACAGGACCCAAAGATGTCCTGAAAGGTGTTATCATATGCCCCCTGCACTTTATTCTGGAAATGGCAGAAAGATGTGAGCTCTGTGGCCACATGGTTGGGCAAATTTATTATCTAATGACTCCTGAACTCTGATGGACATGGGTTCACAGTGACCTAGAAGAAAGGATCTAGTGGAGTACCATAGGGCCCTGGTCTCTACCCTTGGCTACTGACCACATTTATGAAGCTCATAAATGGGCTCAGAGGCCTATGCTGATCCAGTCAGATGACTAGGAAAGCAAGGGTGAGGGATGCCAGTTTCAGGATTCCAAACAGGGTTCCAGCAAGTATTCATGAAGTTCCTACTATGTGCATAACTCTTCTGTGGCTGGGCCCATGAAGACTTTTTGCCCTAAGGATACTGAGAAGAGCACACAGTGGGGCCACTGAGCCAAAGCCAGCCCCCACGAGATGCAGCTGAAGTCCAAGAGAAGGTAGGGACAGAGCAGCCTGATAGGGCTCCCGGGGCTTCTGGGACCCTCAGGTGGGGGCCCCGTGCAGGGGAAGGGCAACAGGGCTGGGAGCAGCTCATCATCACCACTAAGCTGGCAACAGCATGCCTGTCCTGTGAGCACCCCGCTCCCCAGGTGCGACAGTGGAGCCACTCCCACTCCAGGCACCAGCTGCTACGATACAATCCTGGAGCCAGAGCCAGCATGGCCACCAGCCTGGAGGGTGAGGAGGAGTTTGGAGGAATGGCCCCCACCACCAACCACTGCCATTCACTTTTCAGACAGAGCACATGGGCTCTGTGACCCAATGGGACAAGGGCACCCAGAACTATCCCCCTGGTGGACATCCCTGAGCCCAGAAGCTCCTCTTAACCCTGTCAGTGCCAGGCCCTTCTCTCCAACTTACCAGACAGTCCCAAACACCGCCACCCACCCCCAGCATGCAGCGCAGAATGTCTCCTCCGGGAAGCCCACAGGAAGCCAGCACTGCCCTCCTACATTCGGGTGGCCCTGATTCATTCAGCACGGGTCTTGGCTGTGCCTGGTTAGCATGCTCAGAGGTTTCATATCAGCTCAGAGAGCCCTGCCCCATCTCAGTGCAGTACTCATCACTCCCGTGCTTTAACCCTCTGGGTGACACCTTCTCCATCCACAGACATGACGTGAGCCACAATCTCTCTGCTCAGATTGGATACTCTGTGATTTGTTTATTCTATGATAAACTGTATGCCATGCACTGAGCCCCAGTGAACAAGACACCAGCCTGACCGTGGAAACTTACTGTCTAGTAGGGGACAGAGATCAGCAAACGAACGGTGACAATCCAGGGGTCATGCAATGGGAAGGCAAACCTGAGGCCTGCGATAGCACCTTCATGGTGAGGGCACCTAACTCACATCAAGGGCATCTGAGAAGGCTTCCTGGAGGAAGTAACATGTACACTGAGACCTTTAGGACTAGCGGGGGTTAGCCAAGTGAAGAGAGGGAGAAAGTGTGTGTTGCCAATGTGTTACATCTATTTTTTGAGTATCTAATTTGTGCCATGCACTAGGGATCAGCAGCAAACAAGGCAACACAGTTTCTGCCTTGGTGCAGCTTAGAGCCTTGTGAGGAGGCTGATGTGACATGAAAATTGCAACACCCAATTACCACAGTGAAATAAGAAAAGGCTCAGGTCACGCAGAATGTAGAATAGGAAGGTTTAGGTAGAGCTGCAGATGGAGACAGTAGTTCTTGGGAAGGTGGATTTGGGCTGGAGTTTGAAAGAAGCCAGACACATGCGGGATGCAAGGGGAAGGAACAGAATTTCAGGCCAAACAAACTGTGCAAATGTCCAAAGGCAACAAGAAATTTACTACTTTAGTAAACCTGAAAAATAATGAGTAAAGCAGAGAGTGAATATTTTGTGCCTAGTCCCAATGTTTTACACTTCACTATTGTTAACCTTGCATGAGGATTTTAAAGGTTCTCAGGTTATCACATTGCTTTGCCATCATAGCCATCACAGGTAATGATGGAACATTCTCCCCACTTTATAGATGAGGAAATTGAGGCTCAGATTGGTGAAGCCCAAGGTCATGGGGCCAGGAAGTATTGTCTGGTTTCAAAGCCTGATCCATGTGACCCCAAGGAGCCTGTTTGACCCCCTCCCCACAACCCCAATATTGATCCAGCACCACTTCCTGGCTGTTGTAGATGTGGGTTTATAGGTTCAGACCCAAGGCCCTGGCCTGTAGCCTCCCCCATCCCAGGAGGTGTCCTGGCCCCCACCTGGCCTATGGTGCTCAGGAGCATGCTTACTTGGGTTTAAACACTAATTGCCCATGAAGGTTTTCATCTCAACAGATCCCAGCTGTGACCCAGAGGGATCTGTTGAGGGAGGCTTAGAAGAGGAGGTTGCTCAAATGTGGAATTTGGAAGTAGCCATCTCCTTCAAAAATGAAAGCATGTTTTTGCTACAGGCATCTCAAGGGCCTCTTGTCTCCTCAGTCAACCACCAGAGTATGTGTTGAATGTCAAGTGATTCCATCTTAATTGATGATTCAATTGGCCTAAATTACATTAGGTATGTAAATTTCTGCCTGCAAATCATCACAGTGGCCATCACTTTCCTCAGCCCATTGCCCTGATCTCCAGCTCTAGGGCCCATGCTCTTCCACCCTCTGCCCTCTGAGGAAGGGGTCCTCTGGGGACCAGGAGGAGAACAAAGGGCTGGGCATTGCACACCACAGAATAGAACTGTACCTAGGTAGAGACTGGGGGATAAGCAAGGCTCTCGGAGCAGGCTGGGTTTCCACCATGAATTTCCAATGTGAGCAAACTATGAAAGCACCAGCAGTGGAGCCAACAGCCTCTGACTTCAAGCCTAGGCAGCATCTGGTAACACCTAACAATGACACTGTCTACCAGAGAGGCAGTTGTGTGGAGCAGTTAAGAGCATAGACTCTGGAGCAGATTGCCTGAGTTCAAATTCCAGCTCTACCACCCATCTGCTGTGTGGCCCTGCCCAGGTTGCCTAACCTTTCTCAGCCTCACCTTTTTTTTCTGTAAAATGAAGATAAAAATAGCATCTTCCATAGAGGTTAGTCATGAGGCACTATGTAAGCACTGACATCATCATCATCATCATCATCATGACCAGTACCTTGCTGCACAGCACGCTCAAGTCTTTATACCTGTTAAGTGTTGGAGTCAGTCCACTAAACTCAATAGGGTGCAAGGTGCAAATGATCTTAATTTTCCGCCCCACCAGGACTGGGAGCAGAGGGCAGCACTGGCACTGGGAGCAAAATTTGAGAAGACACCGCAATCAGCATAAATCATATTTCAGGACAATATTTTTAAAAATCAAAATTAGTGCAAAAAATCCACAATGCACAAACTGTCAAAACTTAAACCCACTTGGTGGGTGTGGTTCTTTCCCTAAGCTGAAAGAAATCTCAACAGATCAGTCCCATATCTTTTTCCTATTACTCTTGAGTAATAAGAAGTCATCTGGTCACTTGAGTAACCCGAAAGAGTCTTATTTCACTAATTAGAATGTCCAGTCCAGTTGAGATCACACTCTCTTCCCACTTCCAGCCTGCCCTTCCACCAGCTGTGTCTGGAATGACGTTGGCCTTGAGGGAGAGGGGTAGCCTATCTCTTCTTTCCTCTGACCTCTGCCCTCCCCCTTAAATGCATGATCCTGAATGCTGACCCCTTGGTGAGGCCCAGAGGAACAGCAGAGCAAGGACAGGATGTCCAACCTCCTGCAGTGGTGTCGTTGGGACCTGACATTGAGTTCTCTGAGGCTGGTGGATAAAACCTGGCTCTTTCTCATGTGTGGCTGTCATGAGTTTTCAGCTGAGTCCTCTGCTGAGCACTGCACAATCTCAGCTCTGGCTGGTCACCAACCTCCGGATATTTCCTCAGCCCATGGGCATTTGCGGGTACTCTTGAGGCCACACTGCCCTTCTGGGCCTGCTTCATAGGAGTCCCACAGCCAGGCCCTGGAGCACAGGCATTCACCTGCACCCTTGCTGGTGAGAGAAGGCAGCTCACCTTCCATGCATGCCTCATTGTCCCTTCTGCCACTTGAGACCCTTTCAGTCCCAGCTATCCTCCTTCAGTAGATACCTATCACTATGTTTCCCAAACTTTGGGACACCCCTGTCAAGTCCTCTGTGATGGTTAATTTTATATGTTGACTTGACTGGGTTAAGGGACACCTTGATCACTGATAAAATATTATTTCTGCATGTGTCTGCAAGGGTGTTTCAGAAGAGATTAGCATTTGAAATCAGTAGACTGAGTAAAGATCCAATGTGAGCAATCATTACCAATTCCTTGAGGGCTGGAAAAGAACAAAAAGGCAGAGGAAGGGCAAATTTTCTCCCTCTCATTGAGCTGAGAAGTCTATCTTCTGCCTTTGTACATCGGAGCTCCTGGTTCTTGGGCCTTCAGACTCTGGTACTTACACGAGCATCCTCCTCCTCCCATTCTCAGGCCTCAACCTCAGACTTGGAATTGCACACAGGTTTCCCTGGTTCTCAGGCCTTCAGATGCAGACTAAATTACACCACTAGCTTTCCTGGTACTACAGTTTACAGACAACATTTCGTAGTCTATCTCAACCCCTATAACCATGTGAGCCAACTTCCTAATAAATCTCCTTTTCTATCTCAATGGGTAGATAAATAGATGAATGAATGAATGGATAGGTAGATAGGTAATGGATAGATAGATAGATAGATAGATAGATATGTCTCCTGTTGCTGATGTTTCTCTGGAGAACACTGACTAAGACACCTGTCTGGAAGCCTTTCATTAGGCTGAAGGTGAGGGGAGAGGATGAACACTCCAGCACCTTCACACTTCCTCCAAGGGAACTTCTGTTGGCCTCACCCCTATTTCTTCTAGAAGTGAGTGTTAATTAAGGTCACAAAACCTGCTGTCACTGTCTCCCTGGAGGCCCAGTAGGCTGGTTTAGCACCTCCTTTGGATCAGAGAGTCCTCAGTATTGCTCCCTTGGTTCTCAGCTTTGGGCAGCTCAGCCAAAATTATGACAAAGAGTCACACCTGCATTTCCTTGAGCCCTCACCATACCCTGAAGAGCACATCTGATTATTCCCATTCATAAATGAGGCATCGGAGGACACAGAGGACAAGCTTCATGACTGGTCAGTGGCAGTGCTGATACATAAGACCTTGGCCTCCTGTCTTTCCCACTGGCCAGGCCAACTCTTTGGAGCTGTCTAGGAAGGACACTTGTTAGAATGGACAGTAGGCAAACCATTAGTCTTAAAGAGGCTGTGTATGGGGACTGACAGTCTTCAAAAGGATGTGATCAAGTTACATGTCTTTAGTAAGCACCTGCTGTGTGCCCAAGTCCAATCCCTGACTTCAGTGAATGCGGAGGCCTGATGCACTGAGCCACACTCAGGGCACGAGAGGAGAGCAGCATAAATCAGAGGTCCCTGTGACTCAGTCCTCAAGTACCAGAGAAATTACAGGGGATAGAGCAGCTCAGAAAGCTGCCTGTGGGAGCTGCGCCATGGCCAAGACAGACCCCTGGCCCCAGGCAGAACTCCTCTAGCATTTGGAATGTGATGTAGGGAGGGGCTTTCTGTCCTCTTCATCCAGGCACAGGCTCCTCCTTAAACAAACACACAGGCCAAGCATCTGTCCTAGGACTATGCCAGAGCTATGTGATCTTTGGCCCATGTCTTGGCCTTCCTGAGCCATTGAGCCTCTCCACTCTCACATGTTTGTATAATAGAGATGATAATGGTACCTTAAATCACAGGGCTGTGAGAAGAATCAAATGAGGTAATGCATACCTGGGCTGAGCAGTGTCGGGTGCACATTTAAAAGTGCTTTTGTTAGCAAAGCAGTGCTTCCCGCTGTGTGCCAGGGCCCTGAGCCACCAGAGGGCGGGTGCAGGGAACACTGAGCAGGGCCAAGTCTTTAATACTCCATCCGCACTTTCCACAAAGAAGAGGAGAATGTTGTCCCAAGTGCTGACAAATCAGACATTCACTCAGCAAACATCTGCCCCAACACATGGCCTAGGACCTCGTAGATGCTTCATAAGCACAGACCCCTGAATACAGCTGGTCCAGGGGAGAGCCCGGTGGGAACACAGGTAAAGGAGGACTTCCCAGAGGAGGTGTTATTTGACCTTAAAGAGGGAATGGGAGCTGGCAGGAGGACAAGGAGAAGAAGGAGCAGCTTACCCAAGGTGGAGGCTCAGAAAGCTCCCCAGGGAGCCCCAGTCAGAGGTTCACTGCTTGTTACAAAGGCAACTGCAGGCTTCCCAACCCCAGGGGAGCACAAGGTACTGCTCTCCATCTCTGTTTGCATCCCCATTACACCATGCACTCCTTAGGGCAGGACCTGATCCACCCCAGTATCCAGGGTAGCCCCGTCCCCCAGGCCACTGCTGCTTCTCAGTCGGTGCTCAGGAAGTATTTGTCTAACTGCAGCTAGGCCTGTGGAGACTGTGCACTGGCTCTCCCCAGGACTCAAACCCATCTACTCATTTGTTGAGCAGTATTTGTGAGGCACCTGTGATGTGGCCCTTGTACAGGTGCTGAGGTACAGTGGGGGACAGAGCATGGGGGTAGGAGTTCCCAGCCAGCTGTGATGGCCCTGGGAACCAGGGGCTGGCTCCACTCTCCCAAATCCCCTCCAGTGGGCACCCCAGGCTTGGCAGGACCTGCAATGGGGAGTCTTAAACCACAGAGAGGAGGGAAAGCAGATCTGCAGGCAGGAGTTGTGGGGGGACCTGAAGCAAGTTTACATTCACTTCAGGTGCCCTTTCAGCCCTGAGATCCTCAGAGTCCTTGACTCCTGGACACTTGGGAATTAAAAAGAGAGTTCTGAACCAAGGCCTGCAGGATTCCAAGTCTAAGCACAGGGGAGAACCTAGGCAACTCCCTTTCTTTCTCTACACCAGCAAAATGAAAAGCCTGGGAAACATGGCTGTCAAGACCCTCTTAGCACAGATCCCTCTCAGGATCCTTGGATCTCCTTAGGGCAGGGGAACCTCCTCTTCATGGTGTTCACTTCACAGTGCCCACAGGCAGTGTCCCCAAGGCCCTGATAAGGACCAGGCAGTGGCCCAGCTGGGGAAGTGGGTAGTCCTGGATCTAGAACTTGGTGGGTAACTAGGCTTCTGTGTCTGGCTGTGAGTAGTGCTGATCTGTTGATGAGAATTCCAACCCAACCCTTTGTCTCAGGCCTTTGGAGGTCATCCCAGCCACCCTCTGCCCAGCCTTGTTTCAGACGCTGTTCCTGCTCTGGCCAGGTCCCAGGTGGTCAAGCTGCTGGGGAAGCTTTGGGCCACTGGCATGACTGAGGGTGTCCACTCCCTACTGCCACTCTCTCAGCAGCTCCGCCTCTTCCAGAATCTCTTCTTCAGCCACTCCAGTGACTCCAGCTGCATAAACTCTCCTTCTCCTCTCCAGGCAAGTTCATTTCTGGCTCCACCAGAACTTCCTTCCAGAGATATATTTCCGGTTTCTTGTAAGGCTGCCCACTACAGTCCACCTCTTTCCACAGGAAGCCAGATGTCCCCTAGCTTCCCCCTTATGAACCCAGAGCTTTACTATCTTCAGAGCACTGAGCATCCATCATCTTAACCAGCCTGACAAGTGGGCAGGCAGGTGAACAAGCAGATAGAAAAGCGAAGAGCAGGAGGGGATGTAACTCGGCCAAGTTCTCACACCACACAAGGGGCTGAGCCAGGATTTGCTTTCACTTCTCTGGCAATCCAAGGCAGGACTTTTCCCACAGTTCCATTCAACTCTAGTGAAGCAGTGGTTGGGGCCAGGGTGGCAGGGGGCGGGGGGCGCAGGCAGCAGGTACGGTTGCAAACCTGTGACCTAAGAACCCAAAGATTTTGTTTGGCTAGTAGCTTTTTTTAAAATCTGCATTCCAGTGTTGTTTGTGAGTCAGGTCCTACTCAGTTCTCCATGGGCCTCGCCACTCCCCAGGGTCTCCCTCCAGCCTCCTTCATTCATTGTTATTATCTGCCTTGCTCCTGAAAGCATCAGAGTTTGTCAGCCCAAGTGTCACCCCCAGAAGCTATTCCTTGTGTCTCTACCCCTCTAGTCTCCTGGTGCTCTCTATACTTCCATCTAACCCTGCTCTCCAGCTGTCAGCTCTTATACTCCCTTCCCAGGCCTGCATCCTTCCATCTGTCCACACCGCTCCTCCTGGTGTGCCTTCTCCACCTTCATTCATTCATTTGTCCAATGAACATGTACCAAACACATTATCCCGTGTGACAGGCACTGCTCTAGGTGATGAGAATTCAAGAATAAGTAAGGGGGGGTCCCTTCTCTAAAGAGGTCCCAGCCTCCCTGGGGACACAAACACATAAGTGAATAGACTTAGAACAACTTTTAAGTGCTCAAATACAACCTCTTCTGGGAAGCTTTCCTAGCAGCAGCCAGGGCCCCTCCTCTCTGTCCTCATAATACCTGAAGTGGGCCCTAGTAGGGCTCTTACCACACTGTATTATGGATATGTTTAAGCCAGGACCAGAAACAAGGATAAATACATTTCAATGTCCCTAAGACTTAGCACAAGTCCTGGTGCCTGTCAGGATTGGTTGAATGAGTGAGTGAGTGAGTGAATGAATGAATGCCATTATCAGCTTGTTCCCTTGGAGATATGTCCATTTATACACACACAGTAGTGTATATATATGTGCCATAAAGCTAACCAACCTGTGGACATTTACTACCTGCCTGCTCTGTGTGGAGCTTTGTGCCAGGTCCTGGGGCCAGTGGACAAATGAGGCTTGGTTCCTGGCTGCAGGTGCACAGGCCCATAAACACATGGCCATATCCAGCGGTGCTTCCACCAGACCCATGGGTCATCTGGGTGCGATTTTGGTGATACGACAATCTGGCCTTGAGCAAAAAGAACTGAGGAGGAAAACAGGGAACTTCTGCCCGTGGAGCTGGAAGCTTGATTGTGGCCCAGAAAACAGGACAGCAGCTAGGAAAAGGGAGAAGACCCGGGACAGCTGGAACAGTGCCTGGGACATGGAAGGCGTGAGGACAGTGACTGTGAAATTGGAGTAAATTGGAAAATAAGAGGTGCCTGCAGCAGAGTGACAAAGCCAGCTCAGAGGCATGCCAGCAGCAGTCCTGCGAGCTTGGTGCCCACACAGGCGGCTCTCCCACTCCCCCTTCTCTCCTCCCGCCTTCTCCACTCTGTGTCACCTGCCAGAGGGGCAGAGACTAAAGGTCTTGCTCACCCAGCAGGCAGCACATGGATGGGAAGTGGCATTTGGTGGAGCCCTGATCAGAGGTGAGGACACCACCGCTTCCCCAAATTGGTTTTCCGACAGTAAATTATAATTGCTGTAAGTGTTCTAGAACTCGGGGACTGAGATTAATTACGGCTCCGTATCCTATGGCGCTCTGAACTTTAAGCACAGCATGGTGTGCAGGTTGTTAATAAGAAGGAGGATCTGGGAGGACTTTTCAGATGAGCAAATAAAAAAAGAAAAACAATTTGAATTGGCTTCTGCACCTGCCAAAGGGGACCCTTTGGGCCTGGAAGAATGTTTCGCATTTTTCCAACCTGGCCACAGATGGCCTATGATGATCAGAAGCACAAAGTGGTTCCCAGGGCATGGGGACCTGCGGCAAGCCTTCATCAGTCTGGCCCAGAATGGGTCCAGCCATCACCAGGTCAGTTCTCTAAAGGACTAACAAAGCCAGTGGCCGTATATTCAGATGTCAGTGAAGTCAGGAAAGTAAAGTCAACAAGTAGGGCTTGCAGGCAGGGGCACTATAAGGAATGGTGGAGACTGGGGAGCTGGGAAGCCCATTCCCTCAGGAACAACCTCACCTTGGCTCCAGATAACCACGGTTACATGAGAATGCAGCCCTGGCTGCTGAGCCTTTAAGAGCAGAATTCCAGGTTTCTACATAAAATATCTCTATTTTTTATAGTTGGAAGTTTATTATAATTTTAACATACTTTATGAGGCCAAATAAAATATACCCAGGCTGGAGTTTGGTCCATGGGCCACGATTTGGAAACCTCCACATCTGAAACCAGTGTGTTCCGTCAGGTAAACGGTGGGTCTGGCCCAGTCTCCTCCCAAGGAGGGGATAGCTGCCCGCCCTCCTACCTCCCTGCTCCCTCATTCCCACTGCAGTTCTCTCGGCACTGTCCTTCTTTTCTCATCTTTCTCCCTATTAATCTCTAAGCTTTGTGACAGGCATGGATTATTCCGCCCTATACTCAGAATGACTAATGAAAGGCCCCACGAAGGAAGGGCTCAAACAGTGCATATCAAAGGAGTGAATGATTGTCTTTTAAACCTCTCAGTTTGTGCTCATTCCCTTTCTTGCATCTCAACAGTCCTGATTCAAAACCTGACCACACGTGTCCGTTACAAGCCGATGCCTCCTCTGTTGGTGGGAGCCACGGTTCAGATGAGGAAACTGAAGTCTGGCAGGAAGAAATGATCAGCACAAGGTCAAACCATGAGCTGGCAGCCCAGCCACAGCGGGAGCAGGCATGCAAGAGGTGGCCCCCCGAGTCTCCGGGGCCCTCGCTCCCTCTCTCTCAATAAGGCACTGTCCATGCTCTGGGGCCAATCTTCCCCACCCACACCCCATTCTGGGGAGAGGCTGAAGCAGCACGCGTTCCCCAAATCCCACTTCCCCGGCATGCGCTCAGCTCAAAATGTACTGGGAAAGCCATTCACGTAATGAGTGAAAACAGAAATTACGATTTAGAATGTGAAATTAATTTATTATCAAAATGTGTTCTGGGGCCAGGCCCCATGGCTGCTCTGTCTCTCATTGCTGCTGGGTTCTGAGGGTGGGGCCCATTCTGTGGAAACTGATTCCTGAGCCCAGTGCCTGGCTAAGGCCGTAGCTACAAACCTGTCCCAGGACAGCCACTTGCTGAAACAGTGACACTCAGATGTTACCTAGATACAAGAAAGATACTGGAGGGACCTTGGTACTGGGGGAAGGCTGGCTTTGCTTCCTCCCATTTCTCCCAGCTGGGAACTCATAGAAGGAGCCACCCAGTGGGAAGTGGAGGCCACTCTATATCCCAGTAGAAACAATGCTGAGCATCTTACATATTCTAGATAGTTTAACCCTCACAGCACTATGGAGAGATCCTATTATTATTGGCTCCATTTTATAGACATGGAAATTGAGGCACAGAGAGACAAATTGGGTGGTACAAAGTAACACAGCCAGTAGATGCTAGAATTGTGGTCAAACATAACTACATATAACTAAAAGCCCATAGTCATCTTTTCTTAATTTCAAAGAGGGGAAGGGAGAGAGAAAGAGAGAGAAACAGTGACTGGTTGGCTCTCATACATGCACCAAACTCACAATCCAGGCATGTGTCCTGACCAGGAATTGAACCAGCAACCATTTGCTTTGTAGGACGATGCCCAACCCACTGAGCTACACCAGTCAGGCCTACAGCTCTTATTTTAATATCTAGAGTTTCTGTAGGCATATACAAGCAAATGCAGCACAGATTTTATTTCTGCTCTTTTATATAAAGGGTCAGATATTATATATATTGTTCTACATGTTGTTTTTTAATTTTAAAATAATTTTAGACTTACATAGAGGCTACAAAAATACAACAGAGATTCCCATGTACCCTTCATCCAGTTTCTCCCAAAGATATCTTAAATAACCATAGTAAAACTAGCAAACCAGGAAATTGAAGGTGGTACAATACAATTAAACTGCAGATCTTATTCAGACTTTACCAGGTTTTATGTGCACTAATTTTTTAGGGTTTAGGTAAATAGCCTTATGAAGTTTTATCACACGTGTAGATCTGTATAGCCCCCACCTCAGTCGGGACTCAGAACCCTTCTATCCCCACACAGAACTTCCACTGTGCTGCCTCTTTATGGTTGCACTCTCCCCCAACCCGAACTGCTGGCAGCAACGGGCTGTCCTCCCTCACCACATTTTGTCGGCTACGGATAATAACTGATAGATAAAATCATACCGTACGTAGCCTTTGGGACTGGCTTTTTTTACTTGACATCATACCCTTGGGATCCATCCACATGTATAGATCAGGAGTTCATTCCGTTTCCTTGCCGAGTAGTATTCCGTTCTATGAGTGTAGCACAATTTGTTTATCCATTCACCTATGGGAAGACCCTCGGGTTGTTTCCAGTTTTTAGCTATTACAAATAAAAGTGTTATGAACACTTGTGTGTAGGTTTTTGTATCGGCATGAATTTCCATTTTTCTTGGGTAAATACCCAGGGGAGGAATGCCTGGTTCATCTGGTTCACATTGTTTAACGCCGTAAGAAACTGCAAAACTGCTCCGGAGGGCCTGTTTCGTTCTGCCTTCCCACTCGCAAAGCACAATGGTTCCTGTTTCTCTGCATCCTCACCAGTACTTGGCATTGTCACTATTTTTTTTTTTTATTTTAGCCATTCTGGTAGGTGGGTAGTAGTATCTCAGCATGCACCTTATTTTTCTGACTTAAATAGTTTGCAGATATTTCTATGTCAAAATAGAAAGCTACTCACTTTTTTCCTGCAGCTGCATCAGACTTCCTTGTATGGTGACACAACATAATTTGTTTAACTAATCTCTTTTTTATTGGCATTGTGGGTATTTCCAATCTTTGCTGTTTCAGACATTTGAGCCCCAACTCTCAGCCACCACATTTAACTGCCTTTGCAAATGTTAAAGGAGCTGTGCATGCACATCTCGTCTTTTTCGGCAAGGGAGTCTATTAAAAATTTTATATTGTAAGTGAAAGAAACCTAACGTGAACCAGCTTAAATTAAGAGTGGAGACGTGATTGCATTCTAGATTGTGAAGTTGAACAACCTAACTGCAGGAACGGTAGGTTAGGGGCCTCAGAAGCAGGGCCCCGGGTGGCACCAGCCCTTTCTTGACCTCCCTCATCTCTCCTTTCTCGTTTCTGGGGCTTTCCCCCTTCCCTCACAGGACAGTAAGCATGGCCTCCAAGAGTGTTACATCTGACAGCTCTGTGCACTGTGGGAGAACTGCCTCTCTTTGCCAGATCTAAACCAAAGGTGTCAGAGAAGGGTTCCAGCCCAGCTGGGGGTAGGGCTGTTCTAACGCAGCCCTGGCCACATCAGGGTGGAGCAGTTCCTGACTTGACTGAGTGCAGAGGAGGGTTTAAAGAATGAGCCCAAGGACAAAAGTTCATCCCGTCTTGGCATTGGCCGTTCATATTCAGGCCCACATCTTCCAGCACAAATAGCCATGCTCAGCACACATTAGATGCTAAAGGCATGCAGCTGGTCCTGAACAAGATATGTGTCAATCAATCAAGCATTCTAGTAAATTGTCTGTTATTCCTTCACATGCTGGGGGAGCCCACCGTTTAAAATAATGCTGTTAAATTCCTCTGTGAAGCAGGATTTTTTCACCTAAATGCTCACAGCAGGATTCGCTTAAAGTGGGGCATGCCTATAGTCTCAGTTCCTGGGGGGACCCTTTGATTTTCCTGACAACCCACTGAGCAAGGTGAGGATGTTACCAGGGCAAACGGTTAATGGATGTGAAAGCTTTCTGTGACCTATAAGTGGTACATAAATGTAGGACCTCACCATGACTATTATGATTATCCTAATTTCATCTCTTCTTTGAAGAGCCTTACACTATAATTTTGGAAGTGGAATTGGAGACACCTCTCTAACAGTTCAACCTCACACTTCTCCTCCAAGGCTCAGTCCTAGGTCTCAGCATCATTTCCCACCAGCCTATTGCTTCCGTTAAATGCACACAAAAGGATTTCCACAGCCAGAGGCCTTTTTGGATGGGAATACAGGAAGACACTGAAGTGGGGGCTTCCTGAGGCCCATTTAACTATCTCTAAGCTCCCCTATGCCAGAACAACCTTTTCTACCCCAAATTTAAAGGTTCAATTTTAAGTCATCCTGGCACATCTAACTCTATACCAAGCCGTGTGCTGGATGCCGGACACCCAGGAAATGCACAGTCTGGGGAGACAGTGTCTCCAGCCAACTATACCCTCAGGTAGGGAAGGGAGAGGCAGGGGATTGGGAAAGTGCAATGGGAAGGGCCCCAGGTCTGACCTTGATGAAGAGATAAGCATAGCAACCTCAAGCCTCTCCCAGCTGCCCCTCACATCCTAGGGCTCTCTTAGTTTCCCCCCCGCCCCCACAATTCTTCCTTCTCTACATTCTGCCTCCCTTTCTCCAGATTTCTTCTGCTTATTTCCTCTCCCTCCCTTCAAAGTATACCTCCATTTCTACCACTCTCCCGTGCTTGGTTCAGCAGAGAATCCCACGACACTCCCCTTCCCTCACTTGCTCTGCTGGGCCACAGTAAAATGTATTTAGCTCCTAGAGCCTTTGTCATAAATCAGTCTCTCTGGAGGCTCAATCATTTTTATTGCTCTTCTGTGAACATCCTGTCATTCCTCTTCATGTTTCAGATATTGGCAAGCTTGGAACTCACACCACTTTCCCCAGCTATGTCTCGTTAGAGACCTGCCAGTGGCTTCTGCCTTGGCCCTGGGAGGCCTCCCCCACCAATTATCGTGACCCCATCATGACTTTTGGAAAACATCCAAAAAAACAGGCAACTAGGGTCAAATCTACATTATTAACTGGAGTATCCTAGGACCTCACAACTCCTGTCCTTCCCTCTTCCTTGTTCCGATGGGGCAGCATGTCCCACGGAATCCCAGAAACCAATGACTAAGACTGGACAATGGTGCTGGTGGCCATCCTGACCCCTCATGCCAGAAAGAGGTTCTACACATTAGAGCAAATACTGAGCTGGAGTCAAAGTCTTTGCACATGTCTTTGAAATGAGGCTATTATGGTAGATAGGAATGTTGGTGAGAGGGCAATAGTGATCAAAAGGAAATAAGTTATATCAAGGGGGTAATACATTGCCATAGTAAAAAAAACACAGGCTGCCTGAAGTCGATGGAAAATATAGAGGTCACTAGGTCCTCGAGGACGTATAAACAAAAGGAGGAGAGAATTGCTGCAGACTGTTCGCGTTCTTGCCACCTCAAGAGGTGAGGTGAGCTGAGCATCGGTTGGCGTTTGACCAAATGAAGCCGGTCAGTCGTTCCAGCAGAAGCTGCTCTGTGCGTGCGCTCTCCCCATCTTATAATAGAATATCAGAAGGAAATCGGGACACCTAAGTGCAGTTATTGGAACTTGGTTGTGAACCAACACATGGTCCACCTAGTTCTATCTTTGGAGCTTGGGACAGGTCTGTGCTGTGGACAAATACGGAAATCTAAGATGAGGCACTTGAGATCTGTATTTTCTCCCACTGACTTGGGTTGAAATGAGCCTAGTTTATATCACGTGGCCACACATCCACACAGACATCCCCGTTCTGTGGACAGGCATTACTGCCCGGAACAGCTGTGGTCCAGGGGACCCTTGTCAGTGGGCTTAGGTGCAGAGCACTTGTAGCAGTTTGATGCTTAGATGTTCTTCCTACCTTATTTCCCAAGAGAGCTGGACCCTCCTGAAGGAGGGTAGTTGGAATAAAACAGGAAGTCAGTAAGTGCAGTGCACTTATTCCTTCAAATCTTAGTTACTGAAAATCTACTATGTGTCAGGCACTGTTCTAAGAGCTAAGGTTATAATACCAAACAAAACTGACCAAAAACATAAATAAATAAACCCCCGCATTCAGAGTTTGAATCTTAGTTCCCTGAATATTTTCCAAAATTCAATGACCCTGAAGCTGAAATTAAAAGTTTTTTTTCTTCCTTAAATCTATCTTCCTCCCCTTGCACTCTCAACTACAGAATGGTTGCTACATTAAAACACTTAAGCCTCAGAACTTAAAATGTAGTTCAGAGAAAAAGATAAATATGTTACTGTTAAAGTGGGAACATTGTTAAGCAAATCCACTCACTATTTCAGAGTCAAGAACCAAACAGCAGTCTCTGTCAGGCATAGACAAGATTAAAATAATCAGCATAGCAACCATGTAAACATTGCTCAGGAGAAAAAGAAAAATAAGAAACTGATAAGGAATCCAGTTTGGAGAAAAGTAATTCCAAATAACAGAAAAACATTTCCCCTATTAAAATAAAACTCTAAAAATAAGCATGTCAAAATAAGAACCTAAAAAAAACAGACAACGAAACAATAGAACAACTTCTATTTGCAGCCAAGTTGAAGAAACAGGCACCAGATTCACTCTATCACCTGAAACAACCAAGAAAACAAATGAAATATGTGAAATGACAGTTTTCAAGACACGAGACAGGTAACAAAGGGCGGTGATTACTAAAAGATGGGGAACGAGTTAGGTGAGCCTTCCATTTGCCCCAGAGTACTGCCCGGAGAGTTCTCAGGCATTGACACACGCCGGTGCTCCGACAGAGTTGGGACTATTTCCTGTCCCTGCCAGACAGAATCCACAGTCATTAAACATAGTATTTACAGGATTTTGCTTCATGTAGTGGGATAAAATTAGCTCAAGACTAAATGTTGTTCTGGCCATTGTTCTAACAAAGCTTATAAGTAAAAACTCAAAAGAACTGAGTTTTTAAGAAACAACTGCACCCCAGAATAAGGCTCAATGATATATATAGAAATACAAAACTATCCAGCACCCATAAGATAAAATTCAGTATGTCTGACATCCAATACAGAATTATCAAAGAAGCAAGAAAAGATAAGGAGAAAATCTGATCAATTAAAACAGACCTAGGAATGACACAGATATATAATTAGTATACAAAGACATTATAACAGTAATTAAAACCTCATTTCATTTGTTCAGGAAACTGAAGAAAAAAAATATGGAGACTGCTGATATAAAAAACAAAATCAACATCCTAGATATGAAAACTATAATACCTAAGATTAAAAGTACACTAAAGGGGATTAACAACAGGTAAACCATCACAGAAAAATAATGTTCATAAACTGTAAATATAGCAATAGACATTAGTCAAAATTAAACATGAAGGAATAAAATTTTAAAGTAAACAAAGCATGACTAAGCTGTGGGACTAACTCAAGTAACCTAAAAGATATATATTTGGAGTCTGATATGGAAATTGGAGGAAGATATTTGAAAAAAATAAAGGTCACAACTTTCCCAAATTTGATTTAAAAAAAAAAAAACTGCAAACACAAAGATCCAAGAAGCCCAACAAATCCCAAGCACAAAAAAACATGAAGAAAGTACACCATGACACATGATAATAAAATTACTTAAAATTAGTTCAAAAGGGAAATAAGAGGAGCCAGTGGTAGGACAAGAATACATTATACAGACTCTCTGGTCATTGACATTTTGGCAATGACAGATTGCGTATACAATGGGAGTATAGCACGCAGCCTAGGTGTATAGTAGGCTATACCACCTAGGTTTGTGTAAGTGCTGTCTATGGTGCTTGCACAATAACAGAATTGCCTAACGACACGTTTCTCAGAAGGTATCCTCATCATTAAGTTGTGCGTTACTCTACAGAGAGGAATAAGTATGGCAACAGATTTCTTGGCAGATTAATAAAAGCCAAAAAATGGAGTAGCATCTTGAAAGTATAGAAAGGAAACACCTTCCAACTTATAATTCTATATCCAGCAAATTATTCTTCCAAAATAAAGGCAAGGTAATGACTTTGGATGAATACATCATTTTGAGATCTATTATACAAAAAGTAAGAAAGAAAATTATTGAGGCATAAGGGAAATGATACTGTAAAGAAATTGAGTTCTACACAAAGAAAAAAATCATTCCAGAAACAATAACAATGTCACTAAACAGAAAAGATGTCCTTTAGTATTTAATCTGTTTAGATTATTGACTGTTTAAAGCAAAAACAATCACAATTCCTTGTAAGGCTTATAACATATGTATAAGTAAAATGTATAACAAGCTGGAGAGGAGAAAGTATATTGTTGTAAGGTTCTTAGACTGTGCAGGAAGTGATGTAGTATTGAGTGAAGTAGACTGTGATAGGTTACAGATATATACTACAACCCTAAAAGCAAGACTAAAACAAGAAAATAGCAAAATAAAAATATATACCTAGTAAGCCAACAAAGAGATAGAGTGATTACTGGGGGTGCAAGAAGACTTTTGAGGGTGATGAGCATGTTCATTATGCTGATTGTGATAGTGGTTTCATGGTGTACTCATGCTAAAACTTAGGAAACTGTCACTCAAAATCTTTTATAACAATATATATATATCATTCCAGGAGACAGCAGAAGAATATATTCAAAATTCTGATGGGAGGAAAGTGTAAGCCAAAATTATTATCTGCAGCCAAGATATCATTCAAGAATAAAGGCCACAGAAAGATATTTTCAAGTAAGAAAGGATTGAAGGAATTATAGTACTAGCGACCCCTTGTTAAAAGGCTATCTGATAATGAAATTCAGCTAGTCATTGCAGAAATCCAGTAGAGACTATTACTACCTCCCAGTATCTACTTTTCCTCCTTTGGTCCTAAGAATCCCTGGTCACATTGTCACCCACCTATAGGACTATATTCCCTAGGCTTTCTTGCAGCTAGTTATGGTCATCAAATTTTACACTAATTCAAAAATACATGTGCACCGTTATGTTCATTGTAGCATTATTTATCATAGCCAAATATGGAAGTCTAAGTGTCCATTGGTAGACAAATAGATAAAGATGCAATACACATATACAATGGAATATTACTCAGCCATAAAATAACTTGTCATTTACGACAACATGAATGGACCTATTATGCTAAGTGAAATAAGTCAGACATAAAAAAACAAATATCATATGATTTTGCTTATATGTGGAATTTTAAAAAATGAAAATAAATGAACAAACAAAAACAAACAAATTTGTACGTACAAAGAACAAATTGATGGTCACCAGATAGGATGAGGGTTTGGGGGATAGGCAAAAAAGATGAAAGGGATTAAAAAGTACAAATTGACAGTCACAGAATAGTCACAGGGATGTAAAGTGCTGTATAGGGAATATTGCCAATAATATTGTAATAAATATATATAGTGTCAGATGGGAACTAGACTTATCAAGGTGATCACTTCATAAGTTATATAAATGTTTAATCACTATGTTGTATACCTGAAACCAATATAATATTGTATGTGAACTGCAGTAGGAAAATAAGTTAATTTTTTAAATAAATAAATAATTTGTCTTTAAAGTCATCAAGTCTTAGTCAGTGGCATATATAAGCACAGGTAGTGCATGCAACTCCCAGGAAGTCTAATGAAAGGGAAGGAAGATACCCATCTTCGGCCCTCATCCATCCTGACCCAAAAAGCTAAATGTGATGGATGGCATTCTTGCAGCCATCTTTAGCTGCAAGGGCAAAGGCCAAGCCCTAATACTGATAGAATAGTTAGCTGGAAGGAGTTTGGCTACCTAATAAATTTGTGGATCTACAAAACTTTCTCTGGACCCCTGCTTCAAGCTCATTCTATATAAAAAAATAAACTTTTATTTTTTTAAGTCACCACTTTTTGTTGTTGTTGTTTTGTTGTGCTGCTGTTACTTGCAGTAAAACAAAATTCCAACCTATATGTCAGTCAACTAACACATATATTTTAATAAAGGACTTAGGTATGAAGAAACTATGGTTTTATACACAGAGTTCACTAAATATTTTTTCAGAGACTTAAAAACTAAAATAGTTATGCCCACAGAATAAAATAAAAACGCTATCAAGTTTCAAATTTTTAAATACTAATATAACTACCAATATCAAGCAGTAAGAAGAAGATAAGGGAAGCGTAAGAGTGCTGATCCCCTCATCTCTCCCAGCAGGAAGTTAATCAATACTGTGTAAATTTAAAATATGTCATTTTATAACTGACTCCGACCTCCTAATGTTTTCTAATCCCTTAGAGGGTATCTGTTAGAAAATAATATCTCCTGTGCTGAAGAAATATTTGTCTAAATGAAGTAGTTCTTCCATTTCACTGCAGTTTCTTTTTCTTCTTTTGAACTAAAAGAAAATTCAATCTAATACTTTTTATTAAAAAGTAGCCATGCACTGTGATTCCAACTTTCTATTCCTGGCCATACGGACTTCTGTTGAGATACCTGCATGTGTTTATTTCTGGGATAAGCCTTGTGCGGATTATTTACCTTTTTCTTGGCAGTTTTCTTAATTCCTTGAATTCTTTATAATAAGCATGTATTACCTTTTAGTAACAAACTATAGAAATGATCCCTGAAAGTATAGTCTCACATGTATTACCTTTTACTATCAGTGTGTGTTAGTGTACATTCTGCCGTATTCACTTAACAATTACCAAGGGCATCTCTCCAAGCCACTGATCAATATTCTATCACATGGATGCACTTTAACTTATCTAAATGCTTCTTTACACCTGAACATTCAGGTTTTTCAAACATCCACCTCATTTTTTGCATCATAATTTTTTGCAGCCTCGATTTCCCAAAATTAGATTTCTTATAGAAATATTATGCACACTTTAAACCTTAATAGCTAAAAGATCACGTGCTAATTATACTCCCACCCAACAGCTGTGACAGCACCCATTTTCCCTTTCCAGTAACGGACACCACAACTTACAAACATTTACATTGGCCAATGTGGTTTAAAAACTGATATTTTATCGGTATTTTAATTTTCATTTCCTTTATTTTGTTAGGGCAAGCCTTTTTTTTCTATGTTATTGGTTATTTGTGGATTTTCCCTGTCCATTTATCTATGATGTTATTTGTCTTTTCCTTATCAACTTTTAAAAAGCTCCTTTTAGATAAAGGCTACCAATTTTTTATAATACGTGGCATAAATCTTCTCTTCCAACATTTATCATAGAACTTTTGATTTTGTTTAGGGTATCATGTAGCATATATTACTTTTACCATAACATTGAGGTCATTTTTTAAAAAAATGCAAAACAAAACAACAGGGAAAGCAATGCTACTACCCGGATACATCATTCCCTACCCCCACCCTCACTCAGACTTTGAAGTCCAAGTTCCCCGGGGCAGCATAAAAGCCCACCATGGGAGCCCCAAACACCCTCCCCATGGTCTGCCCTCTCCTCCCCTACAGACTACATCCTCCACAAGGAAAATTGCTTATAGTTACATTCACATCAGGCCTGATTTCTTGGAGCTGGGCCTCCACTGTTCCCTGCTCTTAGCCAAAGCCCACTTTCATGCAAGACTCTCTTCTAGGGAGACTTTTCTGAGTCCTGCTTAGCTGAACACTGGCTAGAGGACTCTATTCTGGAGCCCTGTTGTGCCCTGAGCCCAGGTGCCAGCCATGCTGATTGGTCAGGGCCTGCGCATTGCACTGTTACTTATTTTTAATATCACCCCTAACATGAGCACCTCTCTATTGCCCTTACTAGAATATATTTTAATTACCCATATATGTTCATGTCCTCTACACTATCAGTCCCCAACATTTTTGGCACCAGGGACTGATTTCATGGAAGACAATTTTTTCACAAACCAGGGGATGGTTTCAGGATGATTCAGTCGAATTACCTTCAAGCTCACCTCCTGCTGTGCTGCTGGGCTCCTAACAGGCCCAGACTGGTACCGGTCTGAGGCCTGGAGGTTGGGAACCCCTGCTGTAGACCACCAGCCTCCTAAAGGCAGAGGTCTATCTTGCCCATCCTGAATGATGAGATGAGGGGATGAATGGATGGAGGAGAGTTCCTCAGAGATTTGTCAACACAAGAATGTCTGGATAGGTACAACAGAGGCAAAGGCCAAGACAGGTGACTTCTAAAAATTACTGGCATGTACACCTGGTATCTACTAAAGGCTTTACTTTCTCTTTCAGCAGCCCCACTTTCAAACATTCCATCACAAAACTAAATGAAACGGAACAATAAAACAAAACTCCCACAAGCCACCTTCTTTCTATCAAGTGTGTTCTCAGTTATTCCTATTTTTCAAATTACTCTTACGTCCATCACATCCTTGGGGTCCCTGAAGATTACCATGAGGGATTAATATAACCATTTTACTGAAGACAAAACTGAACCCAAATACATGGCTTGAATCTTGAGATCTGAGATAATGAATCATACATAGGTTTAGTCCCTGGAAATAACTCTGAGATATCTTCTTATCCAACACACTGTCTTCAGATAGGTAAGATACTATATCTCAAAAGGCCACCCCACAATAGGTTACCTATTTTCTTGTTTCACATTTCAAGTACCTTGGGATATGAGATGCCAGCAATCAGCAAGAAATAATTCTGCCTGTGAACTTTTAGCAGTTAACCAAATGTCCCCTAATCTAGCCACTTTAATATAAATTGTTCTAAAATATTATTTTCCGAATATATAGTATCCAATAACAAATAGTATCTTTTTGTGAAATTAATTTCAATTTAGCCTTAACTAATACTAAATTGCTATGGAATTACATATTACATACACATTACAACAGAAAGAAGTTCATCATGATTAATGTTATTACAGTGAACACCAAAGGAATTAATAATGATTTGCAGTTATTATAAAGTGGTACTGGTGTAGGAAAAAAGGTTAAGTCTAATTAAATTCTGGCAACCACTTTAGGGCTCTGCCGCAATGAGGACGCAGTGTTTTATGTTAATTAATTCTATATGAAAGGTTGCTGAAGTGTTTTAATATTGTTCAAAGAGCCACATTTTTACCACCAGTGTGTGTTTTGATTTTTTTCCCCCACAGTGACCTCCTGGTGTGAGTGAGGCGTTAAATTCTTGGTAATCACCAGGTATTAGGAAAACATGGGTTTTTATTCTGATCTCAGAGTAGTCGTGCTTGGGGGCGAGACCAGGGTCTCCAGTCCCCTGCAACGGCTCATGCTGGAAAGTGGATGTTGTGTCTCCTGAATTGCTTTATGGTAGGACACAGCGCCATAGCTGCTCCTTCACATAGGTGTAGTGGGCGGTCCAGACATCCCAGAAGGGCCCAGTTTCGCCCTGAAAAGGACTCGAATAACACAGTGCCTGACCTTCCACTATATTATGATTGGAAGTCAGCATGAGTGAGCTCAGGATTTGAGAGATTCGGGTTTTGTTATGATTCTGTAACTCTTTCCCTCGTAACTTGGGGCAAGTCATTGAAATTCTGAGTCTGAATTTCCTCAGACTTCACAGTATTGTTGTCAGGATTAAATCAGAAAATGGATAAGAAGGAGAGGTAGGAAGCTCTGAGAGTTCAACAAATTAATGTGGTAATTCATGACGGTCTTCTGGGTTAAGTCCCATGCTTACCATGTCTAATTCCTATACCTGGCCTTATGAGCTCCTCGGTGATGGGACCAGACCTTTAATTTAAATATTGTTCCTGTTTCATACCACACAAATATTTCATCTAATATTTTGGATGGTAATATTTGGTGGAAAGTTGTTTCAATTAAAGCAGTGTTAAATCCCTTGACTTTTTCAATTAATCAAATCACACAAGTTGGTATCGCCACTCGTCTCATCACTGCAAGCCAAGGGTATAAATAAATAACATGATGCTTGGAACAAAGTAAGAACTCAGTAGATATTGGTTGAAAGAAAGGATGAATGGACACCCTGATTTCTCTGAGCCATTGCAGACATAGCACTTGTGACAACCCTTTCAAGGTCAAATCTGACCCAGTCCTGAGCACTGTTCCCTGGCACCCAAATGCTTCCCCAGTATCCAGCAACTACTTGCTCTACACTGTCCATTTCTAAAGCCTTCAACCCTAGAAGCCTTTTCCAATCACACACCCTTATTCAAGATGATCTTTCCCTTCTCTGGGCACATAGAAATGGAATGTGTAGCCCAGGAGGTCTTAAACTGGGGGAAGAGGGGGGTGCATAAGAATTGCCTAGAAGATCATTAAAATACAGATTGTTGTGCCTCACCCTCAGAATTTCTGATTCAGTGGGTACAAGATGGAGTTGAACATTTACATTTTAACAAATTCCCAGATGATGATGATGATGGTCTGAGGACCTCACTTCAAGAGACCCAGATCTAGCCCATCAGTCTCTGTAGAACTTACTGGAACTAATAACTTTTTCCTTAGATGAGGGTTATTTTGAGTAAGGAGTTTGCTGAAAACCAGCATGGCACTTCTTTCTGCCTCACAGCAGCATTCCAAAGATGGTCCATTCTCACCCTCAGCTTTCAGAAGAAGCTGGCTTTTGGAAAGAAGGCAGCACACAGTCGAGGTCACCGGCAGCCAGATCTTATCCCATTACCTTGGGCTGATGGTCTGGCTGGAAAGGCAATGGCCACATGAAAACGAAGCTTTCCTACCAGGAATAATAGCTCATACAATGAAATATACCATCTCTGAGTTCCACTGTGTCTCACCAGTGGTGAGTGGGCAATGACAGCAAATTACTGCTTAAGGGTCAAGTGTGGCAAGAACCCTGGGAAGAAGAGTTTAGCCCAGGTCACCTGACTAGTTAGTGACCTTTGGCAGGTCAATTAATCTCTCTGTGCCTCCCAAGTCACCTTGCCCAAAGTTTTCACTCTTGTTTTCACCTCTGGCTTCTGTGCATGCACAGGTCTGCATCTGCAATGCCAGGAGCATCTGAGAATCTTGTGAAGTGAGCTTACCCTATGGCTTTGTGCTCTCCACACCACCCAGGACAGCGGGGAGGGAGGCCAAGGCCACCTATTTGGCTCCTGTTCCACCCTCAGCATCAGGAGAATCTAACTGATTTTCCTGTGGCTTTTGTAGGACTGAAGAGGAAGTTACCAGAAGATAGAAATACAGATAACCCATTCCTGATTAAAAGGAACATATTGTGTGGAAATTATTTTTTTAAAAAAGCACCATGGCTCCTCCAGTGAACTCTACATTTCAGAGCTGTGTCATCAGCCCTGAATCCATTCTGAGTCCATTAGCAGCCCTAGTGCTGGCACTGAGGCCCCAGACTCCTTGGAACCTTGAGAGTGTATCTCCAGGGAACTGACTCAGCCCTTTGTCCTCCAGAGGTAGAGAAATTGAATTTCAAGCCACAGAGGGTGTCAGGTCTGCATCAGAAGTCTGGAGAGACACAGGACTGCTGCCAAAGAGGGGAGAAACCCAATGTCCCCATCTAGAGCAAAGGTGAAGCCGCAGAAAGGAGGGAGGGAGGGAGGGAGGGAGGGAGGGAGGGAAGGGAATTGATGTACTGCCCACAACTCCTTGGCAGATGCATGTCATCTCATTAATTTCAACAACGATCTTTCAAAGTAGATATTATTATCCCCATTTTACAGTTGTCACAACTGAGGCTCAGGCTGTTAAGTGACTTATGTAGCTCAGTGAACTTTGGCAAGTGATACAGCATAAATTCATCTTCAGATGTGTCTGATCGCAAAGGTCATGAACATTTCATTTCCCCACGTAGTATCTCAGGGTTGGCTGCCAAAGATGGTTAATGATGAAAAAGGAAAGAAGGGTGCCATGGTGAGTGGTCCTGGACCATTGCCTGGTCTCACCTGGGTGGAGTATCCCAGATACCCAGCTAAGACTTGCCAGATCCTGAGATATGTAAACAGACATTAAAAAGGCCTCTGTGGCTGCTGGGAGTGGGGGTTGGACACATTGCATGTTAATTAGTGTCACTGCTAACCCACACATGGTTAAGTTACCCTAAGCTGAGACGTGAGGACTCTGCAGCCCACAGGCACTGTGGGCTAGTCTCATCCATGAAACAAGCACAAATGTGGACAGGTCTCAAGCTAAAAATTCCCTGACCACTGGGAATCCAGCTTGCTAGGCTGACTCAGCAGGATAACTCCCACCCTCCAGGCAACTCCAGGTGTATACCTGTAGCTCAGTACCTGGACCCATCTTCAGCTAACTATAACAGATGTGGTGTTTCTCCCATTTTACTGTGAGCATCTTGGGGAGAGAATTTTCTCTTCCTCAGCTCCACAGCACCCTTACTCCCATATCGATTAGCACAGTATGTAACAGAAAGACTAGACCATAGCTGTCCGATAGAACTTTCTGTGCTGTCCAATGTAGTAGCCACCAGCCACATGTGACTATTGTGCACTTGAAGTGTGGCTAGTACAAATGAGAAACTGACTTTTTAATCTTATTTCAACTAATTTAAATTTAAGTAACTACAGGACTGGACACTCCATAAATATCTGTTGGGTAGAAGATAGAAGGAAAAGAAAAAGAAAAAGGAGAAGAAAGCGAAGAAGACACTGAGGATATAAAAGATACACATTCAGAACAGAAGGGAAAGAAGGCAAAGAAGGACAGAGGTGGGAAGAAGTATTGATAACAGCTGCTATCAGACCACATCAGGAAAGCTGCACGTTGGTGTCCGGCCAATGATGAGCCCATTGCTCTTTGCCTTGGAGTGATAGAGACAGAAGAGCAGACTGGACAGAGCCCAAGCCTTCTTAGCCCTGAGGGAGCCTAAGTTCACAGATCTGAGCGAACATCAAGTGCTTACTGCCCTCCAAAGCCTCAAAGCTTGGGACCAGAGAGACTCAAGAGTGTCAGACAGAAAGGGCAACTTCAGCTTGCCCACCCTCCTGTTGGACAAATAGGAAGTAAGCCCAGAGGTGTGAGGTGGAGCTGAGCAAGTGAGGGCCTGGATCAGACGTAGGCCTGCAAGCTCCACATTACCCTCATACCCCTCGCTCCCCCCTCCTCCCTCTGCCTCCATCTCCACATTAGCAATATATTTCCAGGACACTCTAATGAAGTACATCTTGAGTCTCCTTTTCACGGCTAATGAGGAGACAACAAGAATTTGACTAATACCAGTACAATTACTGGAGCAGTGAAGCGAGGGCCTCTGATTAGACGTGATAATTTGCGAGGCTGGGCTCTTCGCATTAAGTTTGCAAACAGTTTAAAAATCACTTCCTCTATTTATCTAGCTAATCCCTGTTTAATGACTCCAGACCCAAGGAAAGAAAGGGGAAATGTCTCTTTAAAATTTAATAAATAAATAAATTAAAATACTAACAATCCCAACTTCATTTGCCCACAGAGGAGAGATGGCACAAGTACACCCTACTTGTCATCTTTTCAGACAGACCCATTTACAATTGCAGAGTTCCAGAGGACTGCCATCCCCAATCTGTGATCCTACATCTGTTCTGGTCACTAACCCAGCTGGGTCACTGCTATCCCTAACAGAACTGCTTGCCTGGCATGGGAAGACAAGATCACCTCCCTGTTGTTCGGTCTAAGGGTATGATTTGGGAACTTCTGTAGGTGGTCACTAGTCTCCAAATGCTGTGGAAAGGATGGATACAGGTAAAATTCCATTCTAGCAGATGGTTCTTTGTAATCTCCCTATTCAAAGTGTGGTTTCAGGACCAGCAGCATGGGTGTTACCTGGGAGCTTGTTACAAATTCAGAACCTCAGGCCCTGCCCAGGTCTGTTGATTTGGAATCTGAATTTTCAGAAGCTCCTGGGTAAAAGCACTACTTTATGACATATCATTTGCCTGGCTCAGAGGGTGACCCAGAGAAGCATGGTTTTGTAGATTTCCATACTATTGATTCTGTGAATCTGTGCTTGTCAGAGTGCATTCCACAGAGATTTACAGCAGGATTATACAAAAGAAAAGTACATTTGGGAAATGCTGAATTAAACTAAATTAAAATTATTTGTTTACTGCAGGTTTTACAGCATCTTTATAACATCAATAAGCATTTTGATGTCCATAAGAGAGATACTGTCTACAGTGTTTCCCAAACTCATTTGAAGCAGAAACCCCTCTTGGTAAGTGTGGAGCATTGCAGGTTCTCACTGGTACCAGTACAGGAAGCACTACTACCGACAGTGGGTGATTCCATAAGAAACATGGGGTTCTCTGGTCCCCAGCAAGGGACAGTCTTCTCTACAACAAAGATACACCCAGGAAAGGGAAGCTAGGAGCTCCATGGATCTGTCTAAAAGCTTTCCTCTCCTGTCACCATCCTCCTGCACTCTCAAACAGAAAAATGCACCCCAAGTATCAAGTACATAACTAAGACCATCAGATCCAGGCATTTGGAAAGGAAAAGAGATCAAAAGGTCAGAGGTGAGGGATACCGCCATCCTCTTCACAATAATTTGCCTTAGAGGTAGTGGCACTCACATTATTTCTCCATTTCTTGTTGAATGAAGAACCAATAAGTGTAATATGCAAAGCTTGCATTGCATCAGGAGCATTCTGCGCTTAGTCCATCAAATCTCCACGACAGCCTGGAGGTAGCCATTCTCATTGGCCCATTTTACAGATGAAGAAAATGAAGGCCACTGAGATTACGTGGCTTTTCAAGTTGACCCAGCTAAGCAAGAGGTGGAACTGGGACTCAAACACAAGCAGGGCCACTAGGCCCTGCTCTGCTCCATGCAAGGTGTAGAGCCACTCAATTGTAATTAAATTAAATCCATTAACACAAGCATCTGCATGCTCAAACATATGACCGTAATCCCCAAACACTCTTATATAAAATTTAGCTCAGGTTTGTATACATACACAAATATATGGGACACCACATTTTTTCACCTGCAACACTTGGAAATCACAGAATTGGGAAGAGCTTGGTACAACTTCCAAAGCATACAACTCTTTTCATCCTCACACTGCCCCTGAGAACAAAACAGTCATTCTTATCCCTACTTTAGGGGAGGAAAAACTGAGACTTGAGGGAGGAATTGATTTGTCCAAGACCTCACACTCAACAAAATTAATGGGGAATATTAGTGGGGATCTTAGGGTCCCTGGGAGCCTGAACCCACACTCAGACTACCAGCAGAGGTGGCTGCCTACCTCAGGCCACTTCCTACCTTCATGCATCAAAGGAATCTCCAGGCCATCCAGGACATATGGAACTTTAAAACTATCTCTGGGAGAGCACAGAAGGGTCAACACCAAAAGATCATGGAGTGGAAACTGTGGATCAATGTGTTTGACCCTCAACTAATACACACACATGCACACACATGCACACATGTGCATACAGCCCCTGTAATTTACACTGACCATGGTGTTATTTCTGCTGCTGGTTTTGCCAGGATGTCATGCACAAGCTACCGCACTCCACCTGGTTTGTGGAGGCCAATCTTAGCCAATGAACCCTAATTGAAAAGGGGGGTCTGGCCTGTGGGCAAGGGCTGAGAGGAACTGAGAAATGATCATCTTGAAAGAAGATAAGCGGAAGCTTGGTAGGGAGGTGCACAAAGTGAGGACATGGGAAAAGACCGAATACTGCCAAGCAAGGAGGGTGCTAGGTCAGGGCAAACTGGGCCTAGGCAATGTTTAGACTACCAGTCAAGGGCCCTGGACTTTACTCCAGTTCTACGGCAAGAATACTGTGTGACCTCTCCCCTTCTTTCTCCTGCCATAGGGTGTCCATATAGACAAAGAATCAGATAAATGGTTTAGCAGTGAGCTTCTTAGTCTATGTGGGCAGAATAGCCATTGTGGGCTTGAAGTTTTCTGCCCAATAGTTCAAGGAAATAGAAGAGTCCTTCTGGGTAGCCCTTCGCCTATGGAAGAGCTCAGGTATTTGGCCTGGTGAAGAAGTGATTCTTATCCTCAGTGAAACACTGATGTATAGCTGTGTGACCTTGACCCAGTCACCACCTCTCTCTGGGCTCAGGAGCTCCATGATTCCTGAACATGGATGACTAGGTAGCTCTATCTTCCCCAGTAGTGTGACATCATGAAAAGGAAGGCTTCTAGACCCAGGTTTGAATCCCAGGCTTCACCTAACACACCTAACTAGTTATCCTGTTAGATGTGTTACTTGATTTCTCAGTTCCTCAGTTTCCTCCTCTGAAATAGGTGCCCAGCAATGACACCCAGATGGGAGGGAGGGAACAAGTGAGGGAGACCATGGGAAACAATGGACACTAGCAGGGCAGTACAAAAGGAGGGAAGACTCTCACACCCTTGGGTGGGATTCCTGGGAAACAAATATAGAGAAAGCCTGGCTGGGAATCAGCACAGTACTCAGAGGTGCCTGGGTTTAAAAACTCAAATGCCTGAAATGACTAAGGCACAGCCCTTCCTAACAGAGCACCATGCAGACCTCAAAGTTACCAGCATGGAGTAATATCCAGGTTCAATGGGGAAAAAAGGGTGCAGAGCAATGCATACAAATATGATTCTGCTGGAGTAAGAAATGAGGGAGACACAAATGTAGATATGTAAGTACCTATTTTGGCAAATAGAAACCCTGGATAAATAAAAAACAGAGAAGCTTTACTTATGGGGGCAAGGAGACATAGTAGAGGAAGCAGGGTTGGAGGTGAGTATACCTTCCACTTCGTAATCATCTTTGAGTCATATTCAAAAATAAAATAAAATAAGCTGAAGTTGCCTTATAGTAGGCAAACAGTTAAGGGACTGGTATGAGCCAGCCAGTTTCTCTAATTCAGATGGACAAGCAGACAGATAAACAGCTATGAGGCCAAAGTCCTGGAGGGCTGAAGAATAGTAGCCAGGTAGCCAGCACCACCCCATCCCACCCCACCCCAGAAGGCAGCCCTGAGCTCTCTCACCCCTGCTGGCAAGGAGCATTCCACTCCTCAATTCTTCCCGGAGTGAACGCTTTCTCTCAACTCATTGCAAAACATCTGGCTGAAGCTGCAAGAGGAAATCCAGAAGCACCCCCTGGAGAGAGGTAACCCACTTCCTGAGGATATTCTGGCCTCATCGGAGGGCCTGCAGCAGAACAGGACAGAAGATTCCAGGCTGCCATTTCCAAGGCAGAGGAGACTGGGGCCTCACAGCGCAGCCCTGCACAAACTGGGTGCCATGCCTAGGCTGGATGGCCACCCAGGTTCAGGCAATGTTGGGGCTAGGGGAGCTTCTCCATGCCCTACTCCATATTCATTTGGGGGCGGGGGGGCTTTCCCACCCAACACCTCTCTCCAAACAGCCTTAAGGGCTATGCAAGGTATGTTGAGGGAGAGGAGAGATGAGAGGTATCAGCCCTCAGCCACATCTCCCCAAGAGTACGGGAAGCAGCACGTCACAAGGCAGAGGTCTGGACTGGTATCAAGGGGGCCTGAATCTGCCACCATGATGGGTCATGTAGGCATGTTCCTTCTCCCTAGCCCTCACTTTCCCTACCTGTACTAGGAAAGGATTTTTTAGCATAGAATTCTATTTTCAAATATCATCTTACTTGGAAGCTGGCATCTATGAGAGATCTATGCTCTCTCCTCTGGGAGAGGTGGGTGGGGAGCAGAAGCCTAATCCTAGTGCCTGACACCAGCCCCTGGGCAGCTTCCAGCTTTTCCTAGGATCCCTGACTTTCTTTGCAATTCCCATCCCCAGTTCTGCCTCTTCTACTCACCTCTCAAATGCCAAGTAGTCAAGCCCCCTGACTTCTGCTCCGGTTCCTCTGTACATCGTCCTAGGGAGCTCTTTGCCTCCACTGCTTTGCCAATGATTTTCAAACATTTGTCTTGCTGAGCTTTATGCTTGAGTGCTTGCTGCCCACTGGACACCTCCCCTAGGGGCTTCAGATATTTCAGACATGACTTGCTCAAGAGAAAAACTAGCTTCTCCCCCTGTGAACCAACTCATACTTGTGTTCCTATCTCAGGATGAGGTGCATCATCCACTCTAGCAACCAAACCAGGAACTCTGGTCATCTCTCTCCCTCACACTCACTCCCACCCAAATCTATCCTGTCACCAAATGCTTTGAAATCAACTCTTTCTCTTCATCTCACTTCTGTTGTCCTACTTGGGGCTCACCATCACCTCACCATCATCATAACCACCATCATCACTGCCATCAGCTCTATCACCACCATCACCACCACCGTCTCACCATCACCATCATTCTAGCCATCATTTATCAGCACTGTCATCACTACTGTTACCATCATCACCACCAGCAGCAGCAAATGTCATCACACTATCGTCACCCCACACTATCATCATCACCAGCATCATGATTATCACCACCACTGTCATCACCCCAACATCATCATAACCACCATCACCCACCGTTTTCACTGCCATCATCAGTATCATCATCAGTATCATTACTATCCTTACTCCTTCCTCAGCCTCCCATCTTCCATATAGGCCCTTGCTGACCAACACTTTACCTGGCATGGTGTTCTTTCTGAATCACAGCTATGATCATGAACATAATGGTTTGTGATTGCTCACTGCCCTCAGAAAACAGTTCAAATGCCTTGGCATTTGGCACTCGCAATCTGACTCCAACCTAGTGTTTCAACCCCATCTCCCACCAGCAACACAAGCCTTAGCCCACAAAACCCTGTCATGAGCAGACTGTACCTTTCCCCTTCTGTCTCAGTGCATATACTTCCCTCACCCTGGCATCCCCAACCCCTTCTCTCACTCCTGAATCCTACTAATCCCTCAAGGCCCAGGTCCAATTCCCTGCCTCCAGGAAGAAAGGATCAATCTCCCCACCTGGGATGGGAGCCCTTGCTTTAATTCCCGCCTTCCATCCAGTCATGTTGACAGCACCCGACAACACTATGACTGTGGTCAATCCCCCACCAGCCAGTGAGCTCCTGTGACCCATGGACTGCGTCCTTCTCCTTGGTTTCAGCCTTGCCACTATTCCATCCCAGCACTGGCCTGGCATAGGGCAGGAGCCTGAAGCAAATTTAATAAATAGGGAATGGGTAAGAAAGTTGGCAAGAATAGAGGCAGGGGGAAAGGAAGAAATTCTTCCCAACTGTACCTATAACAGACCCAGTATCATATCCTTTATCTGTAGTCCAGCCCAGGTCTGAATCAACCACTCTCTTAGCGTTAAACTCCAAAAGATAGAAGAGGCTATAGCAGTCAGTGCAGGAGAAAAAAAGGCCTCTTACCTCCCTGCTTCCTCCTCAAACACAATCATCCTTCTATCCTCCTAAGTCATGCCTTGGGGAAGGGGCTGCAGAAGGTGACAGAGGGCTCCCAACACTCTAAACCATGGTGCTGGCTCCACCTGCCTGAACTTCCCACCTGAGGTACCATTTCCAGACCCTCAGCGCAGAAGTGAATCCATTCACTCATTCACAGATATTTATTGTGTACCTGCTAAGTGCCAGGCCCTGAACTAGAGAAATTCAACAGACGTTGATTCAGGCTCATCCTGCCTTTTTCAGTCAGGTTCTGGGCTGAAGACCAGACACCACTGCTATCATTATAATCATCACTATTACTGTAAACACTACTGTAAACACCACCACCATCACCCTCTTCAGTCTTGCTCCAAGAACTTGCTGCATGCATATCTCCATATTTCACTCCTCAGGAAAGGCATCATCCCACCTTGTCTAAATAGACCCTTGGAACAGGCTACTGTTACCAACTTTCTCAAGTCAGAGACTTGCATTTCTGCCCTGGTTCTAGAAAAGACCATCTAGCAGCATGACCTTGGACAGGAAATGTGACCTCTGCACCTTCCATTAAAAAGGGTATCCTCCTTCCCCAAAAGCCAAAGCTTGACTCCTACCCCACAAGAGGCCCCATATCACTCCAGCCAGAAGTGCTGCTGGCTGTCACATCTGGGCGGTCTGGAGCCTGGGCAGGAATGGGTGACAGTGTGGTGCATCTCTCCAGCCCTGCCCACAGGAATCTGGCCACAACCCTGGATAGAAGGGGGCTCCCACTGAAGGAAAGAGGACACTGTGACATTTACCCCACTCCACTCCCACTCACCTCTCCTGACCTTTGCACACAGCCTCAGCCTAATATGAGCTCTTGACAAGGATTCCTCAGTAAGCAGGGGCCTCCTCTTTAAAAGATTGTGTGTAGGTCTCCTGGCTTCCCAAGCACTGTCAGGAGCCTCAGGTCCCAGACAACAGTGATTTAGCTGTTCTGGGTCCTGGCCCAGCTCCTTACAACATAATACTGCCCCTGGGGGGTTCACTAGGGTCCCAGCCTTTCCTGGGCCTAGTATGAGGGAGTTGGAGGGACTGGGGGACAAAGGCCATGAGCACAGTAAGCAGGGACTGGAAAGACAGGTAAACTCAGCTTTAAAATAATCATTGCAAAATGCACAAAGGTCATGACTGCCCTCATTCAAGGAAAAGGGCATGAAACCAGGCTGCCTGCATCTCTGAACTTACTGTCATGATCCTGAGGCAGAGGAGAAACTAAGGCCTAGAAAGGAGAATGCTGCTTAAAGCCATTTAGCAGATATAAAGCAGGGCCAGGCCATTGCTCAGACAGCTGCTATTGTACCCACCTCCAAGCAGGGCCTATCAAAGCTGGGTGGCCTGTCGCTTCACTTCAAAGCTGAAGGCTTCTTGCTGGCCTCTTTGAGGGCAGGACTGGGGTGTGTCCACTGGCTATGGTGGGTCTGGGGACATAGCAAGACCTCCTCACCTATAGGTAGCCTTGAGACACCTGGCTCCCTTCTCTGAGCAGGACCCCCTGAGCAGGGCATCCAGGGCCAGAGGCTGCAGCACCTCACTCGGAAGCAAAGGCCAGCCAGGCTCTCAGTCTCAACACATTTCCTACCTCCCACACTGTCCATATATCCTCCATCTGCTCCTCTGTCCCCAGACCCTCTTTTTATCACCTCTTGATTTTTCCCATTTCTCCCTGCCTTTCTTCCTTGCCCAACAGCTCGCTCTCACACACTCTCTCTCTCTCTCTCTCTCTCTCTCTTCCTCTCTCCCTCCCCCTCCCTCTCGCTCTCTCTTTCCCATGTGTGTGTGCACACACGCATGTGTACTCTTGAGGGCTGGGTTTGTTTACATCTCACTCAGCATTGCAGTACAGTTGAGAACACACTTTTGCCATTATTACCTCATTTGCTCTTGACAACCACTCTGTGAAGAAGGCAAGGGAAATGACAGGAGGGGTGATTATTTCTCTCTACCCAGGAGGGAGATAGAGGCTCAGAGAGCTTGAGAGACTATCTAAGGTCACACAGCTGTCGGGTCCACCTCCCTGCAGAGCATCAGCCAATATTAATCAGAGCACCTGCGTGCAGTATGTTCTGGCATCAGAAGGCACACAGCACTACTTGGTTGCCTTCTTATGTGGCTGCAATGAGCTGCCTAAGCCTTGAACTTCCCCGGGCTTGTTCTGACCTAGATTCTTCCACATCAGCCAGCCTGACTCCAGAGGGACGGCCCCGCCATCCCCAGATGTCCTGGAAGTGCTGATAACTGGCAGAGTAGTGATTCCTGGAAGTGAGCCTCTGGGGACTGTGGTCTGGCCCTGTGGAGTGGTGAGAGGCATGTGGTCCCAGGTGGGGGCTAGCAGCCACTGGGCTGTGCTGGTGAGCAGCCCGCATGGAGAGCAGCCCTGGGCCAGAGTAGTCGGGTGCTTTGTCCTGGGCCTGGAGCTTGGCCAGCTATAGAGCGGCCCACAGGGCCCTGAACTCAGAGGCACTGGGGAAGCAGGAATGACAGTGAGGTTCCCTGCTGGGCCACTTTCTGTGAGTTCCACAAGCACTCATAACACCTCATGTCATATCTAAGCTCAATATCTCCTCCTGCTACCACTTCTGACCCACCCTTTCTAGATGCCCCTTAAGGGAACAAAAAAACCACCACCCACTGATACCTCAGCCATCACCTCAGGATCATTGAGCGCTTCTCCAAACCCTTCACCCCCAAGCCATGCCCCAAGAAAGTCACCTCCAATCAGTCCTCCCCCCAGGCTCTCCCTCTCCCTGCTCCTGCCACATGGCTCTGCTCTAGATTTCTGCCCTTGCCTCCTGTCTGGGCTCCTGTCTCCCATCCTGCTCCTCTCTACCCATTGCTGCACAGCAGCAGGACAGGAGCAAGGACTGGGTTCTGCAGTCAGACAGATCTGTTCTCAAGCTCTTGTGTCACTTTTATTGGTATGTGACTTTGGGCAAATTACTTACTTTCTGATCATCTTGACATCAGTGAGTTAACTGTTGAATCTGTTCTCATGCTTACCAGGTGACCTTCTCATTATAACTTGACTTCCTCCCAGAATCATCTACCAGAAGAGAGTATGCTGAGTAATGTGATGCTATTATACTCAACACAACAGGTGTAGCTCTCTTCGTAAACTCATTATTTAGTATTCTTGTTTGCCAAAAATCAAATGGAATAGAATAAGATGTCCAAATTAGATGGAGAAATCTGAGGACATTCACATAACAGCAACAACAAAAAAGATGAAGGCAGAGAAAAGGAGAGGTTATATGACTGGCTTCAAATGCCTGGAAGGCTATTATAGGATAACGCTTAGATTAATTTTTAAGAGTCACACATAGACAAATTTAAACTGAAGTGAGTATTACCTTGCTAAACAACTAGGTAGTGAACTGCCTGTTACTGGAAGTATGCAAAAAGAGGCTGTGCAAACCTTGGAGGGAATACTGCAGAGAGGTGTCACTCTTGGGGCTTCCCTTTTCCTTTCCAGTGCTAACACATCCAATCAATCATGAAGCATTAAATGACTCTTAAATTTTTCTGCCCCCCTACTTTCCCACAGCCACCTGGAGCCAAGCCATGATCCCCTCCTGCCTGGATTACAACAGCAGCTCTAGGATGCTCCCTTGCATCAAGCTTGCCTCCTCCCCTTCCTTATTTCTCAGACAGAAGCTGGAATGGTCTTCCTAAAGCAGGAATAAACTCATTCTGTCTACCTATCACAACTCCACCACCCCCAAGGCCCTATTGCCCTCAGCGTAGGGTCTAAAGTTCATGGCGTGGCTACCCAGGCCTCTCTACCTGGTCCTGACTACCTCTTCAGTACACTGTCACCACCTGCACCCCACACATGATGCCAGACTGACCTACCTATGGCTGCTGCCACTGCTGCTACCTCCTCTCCCTCTTCCTCCTCCTCCTCCTTCTCCTTGTTCTCCTTTTCCTTATCCTTCTCTCTCTTTCTCTCCTCATCCCACCCCATTTCCATCTCCATCTCCATCTCTATCTCCCCGCCCCCAGTTCTCTGGCTTTGCAGACACCACTATCTTTGCCTGTGACACTTTCTATTTTACCCATCTCTGCCTGGCTGACTCCTATTTGTCCATCAAGTCTGAGCCTCCACCTCTCCCCTAGAAAGTCATCCTAGGTTCCCCATACATACACTCAGCCTGGGCTAGGCTCCTGGAGAAGACTGTACTTCCCTATTTGCAGACCATACCATGCTGCATCCTACTTGGCTAGTGTATTCCCCCAAGAAGGACCAGACAGAGGTCAAGGGCTATGCTGGCTTTATCACAATGGCCCCATCTGTACCTGCCATGCTGAATGGGTTCAGAAATGGCTGGTTAAAGGCAAGCAGGAAGGGAAGCAAGGCAGGCTCCATGACAGAGGTGATATAAGCCAGGCGAGAGGCTACCCCGGATGTCCTGCCTGGTTTGCTTTCTTAGAGCTCTGTTTTGACCACAAGGAGAGAGTGCTTGTCAGACCTGGTTAGGGGTCCTCAAAATAAATTACTGTATTGCCACTTAGACTGCTGACGGGTATGACTGTTACACCAGTTCACAGCCCACACCAGAGGCCAGGCGGGAGCGGGGGAAGAGTCCATGGGCCTCAGCCCATTTCCTGGGCATCTCAGGCTATATTTCATGTTGGCTCAAGCAGCAGTCCCCAGGCCCCAGGCAAGGCTACAGATGCCCCAGCTGCTCCTAAACACTGAGGCCTCTGTACACCATTTGGAACCCATCACAGCCAGGGCTGCACTGAGCACAGGATCTGGCTAACATTATCTTGGAATTTTCAGGGCCTCACATGTATTCCCCAGCTGGTTCCTGGGAACCAAGGACACAGAGATGGTCCCTTTCACTCTCCATGTACCCACCAGGGGTAGCTGTGCAGGGCTGAGAGGAAGGGAAGGATAAAACAAGCAGGATCTCTAGGCCACAGCTCCCCAGCTGGGCCCCAGGCCCTGGGCCTTTTAGCAAGAAGGAAAACAAAAACAAAAACAAAAACAAAAAAACAAAAAGGTGGGATAGTTGCCCAGTGTTCTCAGACCCAGAATAGTCCATTACTACTACTACTACCACCACTAATTAAGGCTTATAATGTGCCAAAACCTGTTCCATACGTTCTATGCATACAAATTTATCTAATCTTTATAAGAACCCTATGGAGTAGATGTTATTATTAACCTTGTTGGACAGATGAAGAAACTGAGGCACAGAGAGTTTAACTTGCCCAGAGTCCGGCAGTTATTTATGAAGGGCTAGGATTTAAACCCAGACAGGCAGGTAGACTAGACTCAGACCACTGTTTCCAGAATTTTCTTGAGCACTACAGCCAGAATTAAAGGCCACAACCAACGTTGGGTCCTTCAAACATGGACAATAACTGGCATTAGTGCCATAGCAGTGGACACTTTTCTCGGCAGACCCTCTTTGGGGTCGGCACCTTCCTAGTTGCTAAGAACTGAGAGGAGCTATTTCAGACACAGTGGAAGTCACTATGGGGCTCTCTGTTGCTTAGCATGATAAAATTGAACTAAAGGGTTATGAGGGAATTATAAGACTGACAAGGAAAGGAGGCTGCAGATCTGGTCCCAGCCTCAGCTCTGTCTCACACCAGTTCACAGCCCACACTGCTCATTTCACTGCGCAACCTCAGCCTCTGCCCTTGTAAATGCACAGATAAACCCAACCACATGGTAAAAAGAGAGTGCATGTATGTGTAAGAAGGGTTTGGCCCATGGGCCTTGTGCATAGTAGGCCCTTGGTAAGTATGCTAAAGTCTGGTTCTGAAAGCAAAGTGAACACAGCTTGAGCCTTTCAGCACCAGGAGGGCCAGTGGCCAAAGTAGAGATGAGGAAAGCTGACAGGCTGTCCATGGGGAAGGGCAGCGCAAGGCCCTTGGAGAATGAGTAAGCCGTAGAAGGAAAGGGGACACCTCTTGAGGGTCAAAAGCCCACAGGTCCCCTCTTGGCTTTATGTCACCTTTGAAGGCTTGTTTAAGAGCCCATTCAGCCAGGTGGTTTTACCTTGTGACTACCCTGAGAAGGGAGCTCCAGCCATTATCCTCTACCCACTCTTGATTCACAAAGAAAATACAATTTATCTGGATTGTAAATCAGGGGTGGTGACCAGGAAAGGGGGAGCCTGAATCACAATTCCCAACGGCCATTTCACAAAGCCCCACAGAGAGCAAGTCGTGCTCTTCTCCGCAGCTGTGGACTGCCAGCTCACAGTAGGAAGAGGCCAGAGCTGAAGGTGACTGCTGCAAATGTAGGGCAGCCTCACCTTCAACATGGCACATGAGGAAAACTGGGACCACAAGAGGGAGAAGGACCTGGCCAGGGAACCCGGGTGACATGATGTCAGAGCTGGGTCTCGTTCTGAGCCACCCAGTCCAAAGCTGTCTCCTCTTGCCAGGGCCAGGAGGAAATAAACCCACTGAGGAGAACCCCACAGTGGAGCCTGAGAAGCAAGTTTGTGAGCTGAGGGGATCCCAGAAGACCCCTTCTGAAACTAGGATCTGTGACAAGGAGATGCACTCAGGGGTAGGTAGATAGAGGAAAGGAGTGTCTGGCTGCCTACTTCAAACCCTGCTTCCCCCACCCCTGAGAGAGGTGCACCAGAACTGAATGCCTTTGCCCTCAGCTTCCTCATTTGGCAAAGGGGTGGAAGGACTTTTGCTTCTGAAGTTGCTGGGGAGATTCATCAGCATAACCTGCACCAAAGCAGTGCCCAGCAGGCTCTCAGCTGGTGCCTGTGACAGAACCAATCCTGAGTGGATGGCTCCCCAGTACGTTCTACTGAGTGTCCAGCAGGCTGAGGGGCTGGGCCAGGCATCTGCGGAGGCCTGACAGGGTTCTTTCTCCTGATGGTCAGAAGCCTGAGCCTGCCGAGGATGTCATCCATCCTAGAGGATGGAACAGTGCAGAGGAACAGGCACTCAGCCAAGAATCAGGACATGATTTCCACGTGTGAGTCAGGGCAGGTGGCTTCCCCCTTTTTTGGACCCCTCCATAAGCAAAAGTAGATCTTTGCCTTTCACTCTCAAAATGCCAATGCCGCTGTAATGTCACAGTATAACCAGCAAACAGGCTCCTTCCTGAGCCTCAGTTTCCTCCTCCATGAGGCAGGGGCAGAGTCACCTTCCTCTCAGGGTGGTTCTGCTCCTAGCTGCTGTTATGTAGGAGAGGGACACAGTGCTGACAGCACCCATATCACGAGGGCCCCTTTCTTTCCATATGCTGCCCTTAGATACCTCCTCAAAGACACAAGTGAACATGGGTGTTACACAGGTGAGGCTACAAGGGCATCCAGACACCTGCAAGTTCCTAGACCCCAGTAATCCAGAAACCAGGTTTTCACCCCTGCTTCCCTGGTGCTCCTCATCCCAGGGGCCCACCCAAACAGGACACAGCATTCTCAGTGCTATGAGGAGGGGCAACATGTAGGATGGGAATCCACAAGACAGAGCAGATGCTGCCATGACTCTTCTGGGGGGACAGGAGGGTCTGCCCAAAGCCCCCTACTGCCTCACTACCCTGATGCAAGTGGTCAATCTCAGCCCAACCCTCCCTGAAGGCCAGACCCCTCATCCAGCTGCTAGCAGACATCTCTTTCTGCTTGTGCTACGGATAATTCGAACTCAGCTCAGTCAAAACCCAAAGCACCATCTTCCCACCTGATCCCAGCTTGCCTCACTCTCCTTATGCCTCTGCTTGTGCTACGGATAATTCAAACTCAGCTCAGTCAAAACCCAAAGCACCATCTTCCCACATGATCCCAGCTTGCCTCACTCTCCTTATGCCTCTGCTCACTGAACTACATACAGATGGTTGCCAACTTCTGATGGTTCGACTTACAATTTTCTGGCTTTATGATGGTGCGAAAGTGATATGCATAATAAATTACATGAGATATTCAACTCTTTATTATAAAATAGGCTTTATGTTAGATGATTGTGCCCAACTGCAGACTAATAGAAGTGTTCTGGGCACATTTAAGATAGTCTGGACTAAGCTGTGATGTTCGGTAGGTTATGTGTATTAAATGCATTTTTGACTTACAATATTTTCAACTTACTCTGGGTTTATTCATAATCCAATTGTATGTTGAGAAGTCACTAATCAGAGTCCACTCAAATTCCTTTAGCCCTCCTTCCCCAGGCCCCCCAACCCCACATTCAGTTCTGTTCATATAGTGGCCTGTGTTCTCCACTAGACTGAGAATCCCTTGAGAGATGGCCAATTTCTCACTCAGTACCTTACTCCTAAAGCCCAGATCATTGGTATCCAGCAAGTGTTTAATAAATGTTTTATTAATAGGAAAATAGGAATCCTTCCCAATGTTGGAGACACTTGAGGAGAGTCTAAAAATGGGTCGAAGTTAATCCATTGGCTACAAAGGGAAGGAATGTTGAAACAACAACACCCTCTGCCCCATCCCTAGAGCAGAGGGACCCACTTGACAGAGCCTTAGAGGTGTGACAGAATAACAGAGTGGTGAGGCAGGCTGGAGAGGCTGTGGGACCAGATCCTAAAGGGCCTTGAATGCTGCACTGAGGAACATGTTTTGCGAAGGCCTGACTTTATTTACTTTTCTTTTAGATTTGTATTTTAGGCAAAGAGTACTCTGACAGCACTTGAGGAAGACAAATTGTGAGGCTAGACCAACACTTGGCTCTGAAAATCTTGCCCTGACTTCTCATGAGATCAGATTACCCTGCCTTGAACCAAACTCTTTAAAGCACTTTGGCATCGGGTGAAAGATTGTCAGGGCCAAAGGGCTGGCAGGGGGCAGCTTGGATGATGCCCAGGGCCACACTGGTGCTTTGCCCTGCTCCTGCCCTTATTTCCCATGTTAGTGGCTCTTCTGAAGCCAGGAAACAGCTGGACTGGGCATAGGGGTGGAGTGAGGACCAGGGTCCCATGCAACCAAGGATGTTTGCTGATGCAGCCACAGGTTTGTGGCCCTACAGCAATTGGAAAGCTCCATTCTCGACACTTTTGCAAAGTGCCACCAACTGGAGCAGCCTCTACCTGCTCTGACTCCCATCTCCAGGATGTCTCAGCAGCCTCCACCCATCCTGCCTTCTAATGTAAGAGCCTCCCCTAGACACAAGTAGCCGTTGACCATATAAAATGAAAGCTCATGGAGATTGTGACATTCAGGCCACTCGAGTGACCCCAATATCACTTCTCCTCCTCCCACTGCCACCCTAGCTGGACCATGTGTGCAGCACACTCATACAGCAGGGGTCTTCCCTGAGGTCTTAGGCTGTTTTCCCCCTGCACCCCTTCCACTACCACCACTGACCTTTACCAAAGCCCTAGCACACTGCTTTGGAATAACTGAAGGACACAGGTAGCTGTGCCCTCACTAGACTGAGAATCTGGAAGGTGCACCTCATTCATTTGGCTCTTCTGATCCTGGGGCCAGGAAGGTGATCAATAATGTTCCATGAGCCCAACAGCTGGAGCCTAGAAGGGAAGGTGGGAATGGTGGTCTGGAAAGGAGAGGCCAAGCTGTGGGGGAAGAAACAGTGTCAGCCAAGTGTGAATGCAGAAGGGAGTGGAAATGATCATCCGGGTCAGTGGTCCTTAGATTTGCCCATGCATCAGAACACAGACCCAAACCCAGAGCCTCTGATTCAGCAGGTCTGGGCTGCAAGCCAGAACTGGCATTTCTAAGAAGTTCCAGGGGATGCTAATGCTATAGGTCCCAATATCATACTTTGAGAACTTGTCAGGTGAGAGAAGGTAAAGCTGAGAGTATAGAAAAGAATGAAAAAATCATGAAGAGAAGGTGGGCTGGAGCCATGCTGTGCAAGGCCCTCCCTGGTGGTTCCTATGCCACAGCTATGAGCAAGGACAGGTGGACAAGGAGACCAGAGAAGCCCTATGCCCAAATGGGGCCAGGAGGCAGAGACACAATCTTAGGTCTGAGACTCTGTGTGGCATCAGCCAGCTCCCCACTGGGGGCCTACATTTCCTTCTGTGTGAAAGGCACAGAGACCCCTGCCTGCCCACCTCCTCAAGGGGCAGGTGTGCCTTGCAGGGAGTACGGCCACGAGAGGGTTTTGCACACTTGAAGGTCCTCAGCAGATGTGAGAGTGATTATTATAATCCCCCTTCCCCCAGATGGCACAGTTGCCCCCTCCTCCGCCTGCCAGGAGGCCCCTCTCAGCAGTCCCCAGGGATGTAAAGGGCCCCTTGGGCCCCAGGCTGCCTCCAATGCCCCAGGCCTGAGCTCAGCATGGGCCTGCCTCCAGCTCACAGGGTCTTTCTTCAGGTGCAAGGACCCAAGTAACTGTCAGCAGGCGGCTCCTCGGCGGGGCACCTCGAGGTGGGGGAAAACGGGGGTGACTTGGCGCAGCTCTGGGACAAAGGCCGGCTGGGAGCTGGCAGGGCGCCATCAGGGTTCAATGCACAATGGCCCTGGGGGCTGGCGGCTTCGCTCCTGGCCGACATTTGCATAATGTCTGGGGCAGGAACAGGTGCCCGGTCAATAGGCAATTGTGAGGCTGTTCTGTCAAAAGAGAAGGGGCCTGTATTGAAGGCTAGGCTTGCCTATTGCAATGCAAATAGCATTCAAAGCAGACCAGCCCAGCTCGGGCTCCCGGGAGCTCCAGCTTCTTGAAAGCCACCGAGCCTGCCCGGCTGCTGCCTCTGCTGGTGCCCGCTTTGTCTGAGGCCAAAGGGTGGCATCAGCAGTGGGGGCTGGGAGCCCACAGCAGGGAGAAAGAACAAGCCAGCCTGCCCATCAGGGAGGGCTTCCTGGAGGAGAAGCTGATGTCACTGAACTTTGGCCAAATATTAGAAAGAAGCTCTGCTTCTATTTTGAAGAGCACCCCAGAGTAAGGCTGCTATCCTAGCTGCTTTTGCCATGGTAATACGTGCAAGGACCCCTGTGTCAAGTCACACCTCTCTACCCCACAAATGGGTCCAAGCCCTGAGATGCAGGGTCCTTTCTGTCATAGCTAACACTCATTGAGTGCCTACTGTGGGAGCATAAAAGGTTATTTTTCTTCCACCTTCTAAGTTCTAGCTGGGCTAATACTCAAATTAACAAGAGACAGATTAACAGGAGAAAATCAAATTTTAATGTATACACAGGGGGAATTCAAATAAGCATGAAAATCCCAAAGACTGTGAGGCAAAATGAGGTATATATGTCATTTTGGACAAAGCAGAAAAGGAGGGGAGGGGTCTGGGATTTCTAAGGAAAAATAGGCAATGCACAGGTAGCAAAGAAAGTGGCAAACAAATTCTTGCTGGGCAACCAGAAACAATGGGACAGAAGAGAATCTAGCGGACTGATTTTTGCATGGATCCTTCCTGTATACCATACCTAACATGTGAAGGTGATTATGCTGAAGTTCCCTTCCTGAAGCATGTTTTTCTATCTGGATCTTTTTAAGAAGCAAAGGGGGTAGGAAAAAAAAAAAAAAAAAAACCTCTTCCTGAGTTTATTGGGCTTTGATTTCAGCTCAAAATAATCTGCAGGCTGGGGGGACACATTCTGAGGAGACTCCTCCTGACCACTGCACTACTACAGACTGGCACTGTCGTGGTTGCTTCACGTGGATTGACCCAGCCGATGCTCACAGCAACCATATGAGATAGAGAGCGTTACTGTTCTCATTTAACAGATAAGGAAACTGAGGCACAGAGGGGTTCAAGGTTACCCAGCTCATATGTGACAAAACTGAGGAAAAGAACCCAGGCAGGCTGGCTCTAGGAGCCATAGCCTTAACGGCTGTGCCAGGGCTGCCTGCAGGGTCCCCTCACTGTTTGATGCAGGGACTTCAGTCCCGAACGGAGCAGGAATCAACCTGCCCAGTTCCCATTACTGCCCAATTCTTACTCCACGGCCACAAGCATGTCAGAGAGGGTAAGGGCTCATGACCAAAGGGAGGATGGTCACATGGATGGTGGCAGTGGAGGATAACCCTGAGATGTTTTCCAAACTTCAACAATTAGGAAACACTTTACTTCGTAGAAATGTTCTAAAATGGAGGGACTTCCACTTGGCACATTGTTAGTTTCCCCAGAAATATGGGGGCCTCAGAAGCTGGGTTCCATTCCCTGCTTTTTTACTCACAAGCCAGATGACCTAGGGCAACTTTTGTTCTCAAGGTCTCAGTTTCCTCATTTGTGAAATGGGGAATTCTGATCATTCATGTTCCAGGTATGTGAGGAATACGTGATGACGCCTCCATGAAGGAGGTCCTACTTGTATCAGCGTCTGCCCCACACTGTCTGCTCTGGAAGACAGAGCTTCAGAAATATTCCACCGCACCCAGTTTCATGTTGAGATGAAGAAGGAACAGAAGCATTTGTGTGGGTGTGAATTTATTATGTCACTCGCTTGCATTCCATTGACTTTGCAAGATTCATTCCTTTTTTTTTTAATTCTCTTAAAAATGTTCAGGGAACTCCCCAATGGAAGGCTCAAGTATCTGCTGCACAATACTTGAGATGCTTGAACCAGATAAAAGGAAACTCCCTATTGCACTGGGACAGATTGAGGGACTCTCCAAACTCCCCTCCAGGGCCTGACCCCTGGGTCTCTCTCTTCCAAAATGTCAAAGAACATCACAGCTCAGCCAGCCATCAATAGGCAATAGATTTCTTCTCCCAGCCTCTGTGATAGATTGGAGGCTGTGTTGAGAAGGATTCTGAAGCAGCATCCAAGTACAGCAGTAAATAATGCTGTGGCCCACTAGTGAGGTCTGCCCCGTGCACTGGACAGAATGGGGCTGTGTCCATGCTGTACATTTTGTCATTTTTGGTATAGTGTCTACATGGGGAAAGCAAAGCCAGAGAAGAGAAGTGGCATCCCCAAAATCCTCTGGTAGACAATGTCAAGGCTAGAAATCTTGATTATTTTCTTTAAAAAAAAGTTCCCTAATTTTTTACAGTGAACCTATACTACTTTTAGAATTAGAAAAATAATAAAGTACTTTCCGTTGAAAACTTAACTCAAGACAACCTTACTATGACTGTCAGAAAGAAAAGCACAGGGTTACTGAACTTCAGGGGAGCTGTTGAAGGAGGTATTAGTGGCAGGGATGGCTATATTGTCATTAGTGTTGCTGCATACACTTGCATAGCACTCTGCAATGTCCAAACTGCATCTCATCTGCTTAGCTAGTTGGTTCTCCCCAAAATGTTGTGGAGATAGGAAAGCAAGCATGATTTACTCCCGTTTTTGCATATGAAAGAAGTTAAGGCTCAGACACTTGACAGGACTTCCCAATATCACCAAGTGAGTTGGTGGCAGTATGCAACGTGAACCCAGGGGTTGGGCTTTGGGAAAAGTCAGGAGGAAGATCCCAGGAACATAGAGATGGCCTTCCATATCTAGCCAGGAGGGTCACAGCATCTGAGGAAGCAGACAGCCTAGAAGCTAGTCCCGGTACAGCATGTCCCCATCAGCATCCCACACAGACCAGCTCACACTGGAGCCTGGGCCTTCCCCAGAGGTAAACCAAGCATCCTCTCATTCCCAGGCCCCTCCCAACCTCCTCAGCTGACCTCACCAGCTTCCTGGACACAATACACCCTTCTTCTCCTCCGAGCACCCCTCCCCCAGCTCTTAATTAAACTAGTCGGTGATAGTCTTCCTAGCAGAGACCCAGACAGCGCCTTGTTCCTGAGCTGCCCATTGTCTGCCCTGGCTACCGGTCCAGCCTCCAGCAGGCACCCATTTTGCCCCAGGGTGCAGCATCTGATTGGCCTGACACCTGGACACAGTGAAAATATCAGCATCACAAAAAGGAGAATCTGGATTTCTCTTTATTGAAGGTCTGTGAAAGAAATTACTCACCATTCATGAGTTTGCTTCATAAGAAATCAAATAAACCTGTATTAATAGTAAGAAAAAGAAGCAGACTGGGATAGAAAAATCTGGAGTCCCAAGGTAAGAGTTTGAGACCTGATTTACCATTGACAAACCAGGTGGCCTTAGGTGAATTGTTGCTTCTTGGACTCTCAGTTTTCACATTTATAAAATGGGAGTTGTAGAAAAATGCAGGCACAGAAATGGCAGGAAAATGCAAACCAAATGACCAGGAAATTTAGAAGGCTCAGCTTAATTAGAGCCAAATGCATCTCTCCCAGACCCCAGCTGCAGGGAACCTCCTTGTAACCCTTCCTGATATAGCCTGCGCTATGTCTGCTGTGTCTTCAGAGGAGGAAATCAGGTCATAAAGAAATTTGCTGCTTCTTTTCCAATGGATAAGATCAAGAGCTATGCTTCCTATGACCTGGGTGGGAGCTGGGTGGGAGAGGGGGCCAGTGAGGTGGTGGGAGCAGATAAGATCCTACAGTTGCATCCATTGACTTAATGGGTCAAATAGTGGAAGTTAAAGGGGTTTGGCCACTGCAGTCACGACCCTCAAAGGCCTCTGAGCACACACAAAGCACGCAGAGCTGTAATCAGAGCTTAGGCTCCTAGGCTGTAAGAACTTAGACCAGCTGCCTCAGTTTCCCCGTGTAAAACAGAGTTAACTGCACCTACCTATCGCTATCAGAGTTATTGAAGATGAAATAAGCGAAGACCTGGAAAAGTGAGGTACATTCCCTCTGCCCAAACCACTGCCTCCAGGAGATTCTGCCTAAAATATGACCTATGTCCCACCACTGCTGAAACCCTCGATAGCCTTCTACTGCAATAAAATTCAGAATTATCAACATGACACATAAGTCTGTCCTATCCATTGCCTGTGTTTCTCAGCAACCACATTTGTACTAAGACTACACCCTGGGGACCACACGGCTGGCTGTGGCTGCACCACAGTTTGTGCCAAGACTCCTCATTCCTCCCCAACCTTTTATTCCCAGACCTCGATCTCAGAAAAAAGTTCAAGGATGACTTCTCCTTTCCTTCTCTCTTTTTAAAAATATTAATGACAGTTATTTTTTGAATAGGTAATGCTTTCAAAATAGTCAAAATCCAAAATGCATGGAGTGAACATAGTGAAAAGTCTTCCTCCTACCCAGGCCCCCAGCCTCCCAGTTCTTGACTCTGCTCCCCAGAAGCAGCCATTGTTCAGAGGCCTTTCTCCTCCCAGTAGTAAACATATAGAAGCATATATGCATATATGTGTACATGAATATATAAGGAACATATTTCGTATTGTTCATAATACAAAGTATGCTACTATTCATAGAAAAGTAAAGAAAATGAATGTATAATACATACCTGCCTATTCATTTCCTTTACCTTTATACAAATAGCATAACTTGCATTCCATTCCATGAATGACTTTGCCCTTTTCAGTTAAAAACGTATCTTGGAGCTCAATGCATATTGATTATATACAGGTGCATACAGGTATTTCCTATCACCTTTCTTTCTTTTTTATGACTGCATAGTGATCAGTTGTACAAATCCACCACAAATTATTTAGGCAATCCCCTAGTGATGGGCATTTAGGCTATTCCTAATCTTTGGTGATACAGAAAACATGTCAGTGAACAACCTTGTACCTATAGAATAATCTTGTACATATAGAAGTGAAAGAAACTTCTAGAGGCAGATTTGCTGGTTAGAGGCAGTGTTGAGATATTGCCAAATCACCATCCAGAGGAACTGGATCAGCATGATCCCCATGGTACTTGTACCACTGTAAATGCTGCCCCCTGCCCCACAGTCCTGAGCAGTCTGGGATAGGAAGGTAGGTGATACCTTGGTGACATTTCCATGCATATTTCTCTCATCATGAGTGAGAGTCAGCCTTTTCCACATATTCTGGGTCATAGATCACTCTGTACTCCCTTTTTCTAAACAGTTTGTTCATATCTTTTGCCCAAATTCCTATTGGGTTGTTTATTTTTTTAACTTATTATTGAATTTATGGGGTGACATTGGTTAATAAAATTATATAGGTTTCAGGTGTGCGGTTCTATAATACATCACCATTTATCCCCCACCTTTACCTTCTTCTACCTTCCCCTATTCCTAGTCCCCTCTGGTAATCACCACACTGTTGTCTGTGTCTATGAGGGGTTTTTTCTGTCCAGCCTGCAACCCTCTCCCCTCTGACAGCTGTAAGTCTGTTCTCTGTATCTATGAGACTATTTTTTAGATAGTTTATTTTGTTCATTAGATTCCACATATAAGAGAAATCATGTGGTATTTGTCTTTATCTTATTTCACTTAGCTTGATACTCTCTAGGTCCATCCATGATGTTACAAAAGATAAGATTTTTTCTTTTTTACATCTGAGTAGTATTCCATTACGTAAATGGAATACTACAACTGGTAAATGTACCACAACTTTTTTATCCACTTATCTGCTTATGAGCACTTGGGCTGCTTCCACGTCTTGGCTACTACTGTAAATAATGCTGCAGTGAGCATAGGGGTGCATATATTCTTTCTATTAGCATTTTAGGTTTCTTTGGATATATTCCCAGAAGTGGGATCATTGGATCATAAGGCAGCTCCATTTTTAATTTTTTGAGGTAACTCTATACTGCTTTCTTTACAGTGGCTATACCAATCTGCCTTCCCAACTTAATGATTTATTTGCTAGGAGAATCAATCTTTTGCTATGATTTGAATTGAAAATCTTTTTAATTCCTTGTGGGAAGAATTCTTAAAGAAGGTGAATTAGGTACTTCTTATCCAGGTTATGTAACTACTGAATGAATGACTAGAAGATTGAATGAATGAGTGAATGAATGAATGAATGAATGAGCCTTGTTCTGCCCAGCTGGTCAGTTAGCAAAGTAGACAAACCAGAAGACCTGCCTCAGTCATGAGCAAATTGATATATGACTGAGATCCCACATGAGCTGAGTAGCTGCCCATCTGAACCAAGTTTCCCAAGGTGGGCCCTGGGGCACCCTAGAGCCTCCTTTTCCTTATCTTTCCACACAGTCCCCTCTTCCCTGGACAGACCTTAACATCAGCCCAAGCGCCACAGGGCAGGAGAACAGGGCTGCATCGCCCATTACAGAATTTATCTCTCTTGTCGGCCTGTCAGAAACAGAGAATTTATTGCCTCATTCACTTTGAACAAAACCTGTTTCTGGAGATTTTTATGATGGAGGAGTAAGAAAAGGAGTAAAGTGAGGGAGGAAGTGTCGATGGGAGGAATGTGGCCTAGAATATATAATCTCACAGAGAAAAGCATTTTGGCAAGAGGCCAGATGTGTGCTCAGGGCACCTCTAGTTCCTCTGGCAACCTTCTTCCCTGATGGGTGGAGAGTCACTTGTCAACATTTGCAAGGGAGAGATCGGTCCTCATCCCACAGAAAACAAGGGGCTTGGTCTCTTTCCCCCTGCATTCAAGCCCTGGTGCTCTGGACCCTCCCCTGTCCCTGTCACATTGGCATCCTCCCTGCTCAGTTCAGTCCCAGCCTGCCCACTCTGCTCCCTGCTGGAAGCACTCCCTCTACAGCCACTGACAGCAATCCCCCACAAGTACATGCCAGGCAGAAACAAAGCTAAGAGGGCGCTCACCTCATGGAGACTGCCCTGGAGGGAGAGACAATGAGAATGAATGCTGAGCACTTACTAAGTGCTGGCTCTGGGCTGGTGCTCTTTGTGTGTTAGTTCCTGCAGGTTTCCCAGTACATCATGGGTCAGGAGAAAGATTACGCCACCTAACAGAATAACGACAAAGGAATGATGGGAAAAAAAATATATCTTGTGCAAGATCACAGCTAGGATTCAGACAGAGGCAGTCTGATCCAAAACCATCACCACAGCCACCACATGCTACTGCCCACCAGGCATCAGAGCTGTGAGGGAGTTACACAGGAAGGGCTGGGCACTGTAGGTGTGTGTCCAGGGCAAGCTACCCAATCTGGGTTACTGGGAGAGGCCTCCCTGAAGTATGCTTAGCTTTGGGAGGATGCAGAGAAGGAGGTGAGGACAAGAGCCTTCAAGGCAGTAGGAAAAGCAAATCCAGTGAGCCTGGAAGACAGGAAGTAATGCCAGATGGGAGGTGACAGATATGGGCAGGTGTGGGCAAATATGGTCAGGTACAGGGAGGTGTGGGCTGGCTGGGCATGGGCCTTCACTCTTCTCTCTGTTGAGTGTCCCCCCATCTTCAACATCTGCTGCCATTAACCCTCTCCATAAAGCCCCCATCTTTCTTGATTCTCCACTCCCTGCACTTCCCATTCAGCATTTCTTCCTTCCTTCATTCACTCATCAAACCTGTTGGAGTATTGTTTCATACCAGGCCCTGCACCAACCACTGGGAATAGAACCATTAATAAGGCACATGAATAAATCACAGCGTCTTCTGAAGAGAAGAGCAGTTCTAAGTGCTGTAATAAAGTGGTGTGTGAGTGCAGAGGAGGGAGCAATTAAAACTGTCTGGGAGAAGGAAGGCAATGTTCAGAAAGGTGCTCTGAGGTGCTGATACTCCAGCTGGACCTGTGGTCTGGCAGACAAGGTCATGAAGGCAGTTTCATCCAGGAGTGTGTGCTGGCAGACAGAGCAGGCTGTGTTCTGGGAGCTGTGAGTCTGACAGAGGGACAGAGATGGAGGAGACAGAGGTGGAGCATGAAGGACCTTGAGTTCCCAGGGAGGAGTTGGGAATGTTCCTTAAGCCTGGGATTTTTGATGGAGACAAGGGTGTACATGGTCAGATGAGTGTGCTAGAAAGAACCGTTTCAAAGCAATAGAGAAGCAACACCCTCTACCCTTGGACTCCCCAACCCACCCACCCACCCCCCAGCTTTATTTTTCTCCATGGTAGTTTTCACCAGCTATATATTTTACTTATTAAGTTAAACTGTATAAAATGGCAGTTTTTGTAGGTCATAATGCTAGAATATTAGCAAGCTCAAATAGTTCAACCTGTCATTTTTTTATTATTCATTCCTTCATCCCCCTCCCCAGCCCCTATTAAAATTTGAGTTCCACAAAGAGAAAGAATTTAATCATTCTTTTGCTCATTGCTACATGCCTAGTGCTAGAATAGTGCCTGGCATGAAGGAGCTGTTCATCAAGGATTTACCAAATGAATGAATAAAAGAATAATTGAATGAGTGAATGAATGATGAACAGAGAAGAACTAGGGAGAATAAAGTCCTGTGTAGTCTCCCATCCTAAACATGGAAGCTCTTAGAAGACACATATCTTTAACTTAGCTATAGGAAGCAACAGAACCAGTTCTGTTCCTACTTTCTGAGGATGTCTGGGCAAGTAAGTAATTTTTTAAAAGTTTGGCCTCTTCATCAGTGAGAAAGGAACAAGAGCAGGTACCCCAAGAGATTATTATCAAGATCATATCAAAAGTCATGGGAAATGCCCCATATAATCCCAAGCATGCAAGAGGCACATCATAAATTCTACTTCCTCTTCCTTCCTTCTTTATATATGGAGCCCTGTTTTACCCTATCCATACATAAAGACCCACGGATTCAAGATTTTTTAAATGTGAAAATTGACATATGTTGAGTTTGGCAAGAGAGAAAATTCATTTGCTATGAGTGAGGTGTGCTGCAGTGAGAAGCAGTGGATGCTGAGCAAGGGCACTTGGGTCCCACCTGCCTCAGCACCTCACTGGCTCTGTGGCTTTTAGGTCATTTAGCCTCACCCTTTGATTCCCGTTGCCAACCCACTCCATCCCTCTCTTCTGCAGCTACCACCTGGCCTCACTTTCGGTGTGGGACTAACCAGCCAGCAAGGTATGAGAGTGGGGATGAGACAATAAAAATATGAAGGGGATACAGATGCTCAGGAATCAAGGAGAAGGGCAAGGACACCTGTTGGGCACATTTCTTGGAAATAAAGGGCAATGATTTTCATTTTGACATGGGGACATTGATATAGCCAAATCAAAATGCTCTCCTTATCCACATACCCTCCCCTGTGCCTTCCAGGAGTCTAGCCCTCTAAATTTTAGGCAAAGCCACAGCCTAGTAGCCCAGCCAGGAAGATGACAGGCAATGGCTGAGCCTGGTTGGGACAGACAGTACAAGCCAGCCCCTATGTTGCTAAGCAGAAGCTCTTGGGCAGCCCTCCTCAAAGTATTTATAAATCACAAAATACCCACACACTCCCTATTTCACTTGGTCTCCATCAAAGACAGAGAAACTGACACCAAAAGCAAAAGCAACAAAAGCAGAAATAAACAAGTGGAACTGCATAAAATTAAAAAGGTTCTGCTCAGCGAAGGAAACCATCAACAAAATGAAAATGGAACCTACTGAATTGGAGAAAATACTTGCAAATTATGTATCTGAAAAGGGGCTAGTACCTAAAATATATTTAAAAACTCATATAATGCATAGGAAAAAACAAAAAAAATTAATTTAAAAATGAGCAGAAGCTCTGAATAGAAATTTTTCCAGAGACATACAGATGACCAATAGGGATGTGAAAAGGTGCTTGACATTACTAATCATCATGGAAATGCAAATCAAAACCTCAATGAGCTACCTCCTGTTAAAATGGCTAAAGAAGACAAGAAACAAGTGTTGGTGAGGACATAGAGAAAAGGGATCCCTTGTACACTATTGGTGGGAGTGGAAATTAGTGCAGCCACTATGAAGACCAGTATGGAAATTCCTCAAAAAACTAAAAATTGAACTTCCATATGATCTAGCAATTCTGCTTCTCCATATTTATCTGAAGAAAACAAAAATACTAGCTCAAAAAGATATCTATACCCACCACATTCGTCGCAGCATTATTTACAATTGCTAAAATATGGGAACTACCTAAATGTCCATCAATGTACAAAGAAATTGTAATATAGATATATACACACATATATATAATTCAGATGTACATATATAAACACACAATGAAATATTATTCAGAAATAAAACAGAAGAAATTCTTGCCATGTTCAACAACATGCATGGACCTTCAGGTGAAATAAGTTAGACAAAGAAAGAAAAATATCTTATGATCTCACTAATATAGAGAATCTAAAAAACAAAAACATGCTCATAGATGCAGAGAACAAAATGATGACTGCCAGAGGCAGGAGGATTGGGGGTTGAAAAATGAGTAAACTGCTTGTTTGTTTTTTAGTTTAAGTACACTGAATGAAAAAATGTATTAAAGATGAAGAAACTGAGACTAGGAAAACATCCCCATCATCCCTGAACTAAGCCAGAGGGAAACCGGGAACTAAACTCAGTCCGTTGATTCCATACTCCAGATTTTTTTATTCTTTTGTTAATCCTATAAAATGGGTTATACTAGTGTTACCCACTTTTTTTACAGATTAAAAAAATAAGGCTCAGAAGTAGAAAAAATCTGCTCAAAGTATATGAACCACTTTGCCAGTAATGGGGGAGATCCAAGCCTGAGGCTTTGGGCTCCTGACCCAAGAGGAGGGCTCCTTCTGGTGTCCTGGGCACAGACAGTGCTGGCATGTGGGAAGAGCTGGGGTGCTGACTTCAGTAGGAGCAAAGAATGCAGAGGGCCAGAGAGAGTGAAAGAGGCAGCCCCCAATGTGCTCAGAGACCACGACAAGTGTGACAGATCACCTCCGTCATCAGGCAGAGCCTTTAGTGACAGTAGACAGCCCCTCTGATCAAGTCAGCAAGCACTGGTAACAGCAGAGGCTATTGTGGAACCCCAAATCCACCCAAACCCCATCCATTAAACCACAGGCCCATCCATCTGTCCATCACCCAGATACTCGAGTTCCTTCTGCCCATCAGACAGATTTACTAGGAGCAGCAGGGGAATCCATTTGAGCACAGCGGCGGCACACTCTCCCCCCTCTAACTCCCCATCCCCACCATCCCAGCACTGGGTAGGCAGGAGACAGAATATACTGTAAGTGAGGGCATTTGGAGATGGAAAAAAATCATTCACAGCATTCCCTAAATAGCTGATCTCCGCTTTGCAGTGATTGCCACCTTCTTGGCCCTAAATCAAATTCTGCTGGAGAAGCAAACTCAGTCTCCTCTCTCCCAAGTTTTCTTTTTATGAGATTGGCAATAAACTGAGCTGTGGACAGAAGAAAGGCACCAAAGGTCACAGGAATCAGAACATGCCTATGCAGCCTGGAGGAGACAGAAGTGAGGAGAGGTGGGAGGATGCCACTGAGGTTGAGACAAACACATCTGTGTGCTGAGTCAGAAACCCATGAATGAAAGAAGGAAGACGTACTTCCTGACACAGTGAATCGTCTACTCAGGTTAAAGAGAAAGTATCTGTAGCTGCCTTGTTAAATGCAAACAATAAGAACTGTAATATCGGCCTGTGGGGTTGTAATTATCACAGACTGGGGGGCAATTAACCTCTCCAGGGTGTCAGAGAGATGAGGAGACATTCAAGTTCCCTGTGCCCCATAGATGTGGATGTTTCTCTGGCCTCCACCTCTGGGAACTGTTCCTATTTGCTCTGCATCAAGGTTCTCATACTGGGCACTACACACATTTGGGGCTGGATGAGTGTTGGAAAGGTTGTCCTGTATGTTGCAGGATGTTTAGCAGTATCCCTGGCCCCTACCAACTAGATGCCAGGAGCACTCACCAGCCATGACAATTAAAATGTCTCTAGATACTGTCAAGTGTCCCCTGGGGAGCAAAATTGCTCCCAGTTGAGACTGTGCACATGCTCTCCTGGGGTCTAAAATACCAGAGGATGGCCCATCTATCTCTCAGCCCCAGGCCTCCCTAAACTCCATCCTCATCCCATGGGGACATCTGCCTGCCATATATTGCTCTCTGGACAGCTGCTCAAATGAGTAACTGGTGGCAAGGTCTTTCCCTGGACCACCTCACCAACCCCCTAACCTGCCCCAACCCCACCTTCCCACCAAACCTCAGCCCCAGCTCCTTCCTGAGTGGATGGTACCTGAGTCTGAGCCACTGTTGTTCTAATACAAAACTGATGGTCTCCTTTCACCTCTGCTCACATCCTACATCCAATCAGCAGTCAAGACCATGGGCACTGTACCTGGATCATTCACTCACAAAAATGGTCCTGCTCCCCACCTCCCTGCCACAGGCCTGGTGATGGCCCACTTCTCACTGCCCCTCAACCTGGTAGATGTGGCCCCTTCCAATCTACCACCCAGACCTTCACCACAGGGAACTTCCTAAAGCACCAATGTTGTCAGGTCAGTAACCTGGCAAGGAAAGGTCTGTGGCTTCTCCATGTCTTGGAGTTAAATCCAAACCCTAAGGGTCAGAGGGACAGTCCTCACACTTCACCCTGAGCAGGCACACAAGCACTTGTGGCCTAGATTCCAGCCTTGATGATAATAGTAACACTCAGAACAGCTAACATTTATTAAGAACTTTTGGCATACTGGGCATTTTTTTCATCATTTCATTGTAGATAGTCCTTTATTTAAACCTCACAACTATACTTTTCAACTAATACCCCAATTATCCTCATTTTACCAATAAGGAAACTGCCCTCTACATCCAGCCCCCTTCTCTTGGAATATCTTCCTTTCATACTTACCTTAGTTCAAGCCTCCCCTATCAAAGAAGCCTTCAGACATGACCAGGGCTCCTTCTCCAGAGGGTTAGGTCTCCCCCTGACTGAGACCCCAGGGCTGGGCCCCACTCCCTGGAAACAGGACTGGGCCCAGACAGTGCTCAGCCTTTGTGAGCAGATCTGATCTGTCACACACACAGGCTGGGCCCACAGACAGGGTCCCCATTCTTGCAGGTTCTTTGCCTCTACCCTCCTGAGACCAGCCCTTCTGGATCCAGGACACCACCCCCTGGACTGTGAGCCAGCCAGTCCTGTGCAGCACATTCAGGGTGGGCTTCTCAATGAGCAAGTCAGGCTAGCTTCAGACTGCACCAGAGTCACATTCTGTTGTTTGCAAAAGAGCCATGACAGATAATACTCTTCTTGCCTATGTTTGCAAGACTCCCTTCTCCCTCTTTTAGAAGGATCCCACTCTTTTATCTACTTTCCTAAATCCTTCCAGGTACAACTCAAAGGCCACCCACCTCCAGAACACCTTCTCTAACCACACAACACAATGTTGTTGGCAAAGAGTTGCATCTGCGTGTAACCTGAAGCCAAATACATGCAGGCATCTCATCTGAAAAATGGCACTTATGATAATAACCATCTCCTAGGGCTGAAGTAGGAACAAAATTATATTATAGAAGAAAAGTCACCTATGGGACCATTTGTCTGCCTTATTATGAGAGTTCAATAGATGTTTACATTAAAATCTTAAAATAATTAAGCAATACACAGAAAGATCGTAAGGCATGGCCTTATGACACCACTCCCCAGGGCAGTGTTCATCCATAATTTGCTAACCCCAAGGAACTAGATGGGTGGGATCGAATTCAGCTATATAAATCCAATTCTGAGGATGCATTCAGCTCCTTCTATGAAATAAGAATTGTGTTGTCTAAAATGGGTATTCTCAGCTAAGATTAGGACTCAGCAGAAGACAGCACAGGCCATTTGAAGGCATAGCCTGAAACAGACATTTAGCTGTAAAGGAATTGTCTTAGTTGTGTGCTCATTAGAATGGGATTTAGCCACTGTGATTTCAAGTCCCCGAAGTACCCCTTTTTTTTTTTTTTTTTTTTTTTGCTGAGTAACTACAGACAATTCTCTTCCCCCATCTGGGCTATATAGTCAGTGTCCTTATCTATAACATGAGTGATTGGCCTACATGATTTCAAAAGCCTATCCAGCAATTATATCCTAGAAGTCAAACCATTAGCCTAATGTTTAGTTCCAAGCAGTGTGTGTGTGGTGTGTGCACATGTATGCTATGTGGATGCATGCATGCATGTATGCAAGTGTGTATGTCTGTGTGCATGTGTAGGGCATGTGGTACATGTTTTCAGTGTCTTTTCAGCTAACTGATAATGCTTCACATCAGATGCCAGCAATAAACACAGGCTATAGAGACTTCACTTCTAGCATCTACTGCCTTCAAAACAGATAAGAGTTCTGGGAAAAGCGTGACACCTCTAACATGCATAAATAGCCTGGCAAGCTTTTCAGCCCCTAAGGCCTTTTTCCCTGGCAGGTATGCTAAAAGTCTTCACATAATTGTATGACAAATATCATATACAACTTTGCTTAACAAAAATCAGGTGTCTCATTTGCCCAGGAAAGCTGTTGTGCCACCTGATAAACAAGGCTAGAAGACTAACTTTTTTTTTCTGAATAATTATATTCTGATAATCTGCATGGACAGACCATGAAAAAATCAAATTATTTTTATAGAACAAAAAGAAAAGTCAAGTTAAATACATACAAGTCTTGCCACTGGAATTACAGGTGAGTCTTTCTGGGAAGGTAGCCTCTTGAGTCTATGTAAATAACAGAATAATTTGAAAATCCATTTTTCTCCCCATCATGGTTTATTTTTAGGTTAGCTTGTCCCATGTCACTACTTAGAATGTCATTAAATATTTTTAAACAGGTTGTCACAAGAGCCTTTTAAATATTCTCCTTTCTTCTCCCCTAAGTCCACATTCTACCCACAGTAACTGACCCCAAAATTTAATAAATAAAATGGTGTTATTCCCTTCCTCAAAAATCACCACTGACCTCTATCAGGTTGAAGTCCAACAAATCCACTAGTATCCTTCAAGGCCCTTCAGATTCTCTGACTTAACCCCCCTTTGCTGTCGGTCTCACCCCGTCTCCACTCCCAGGATGTGTTCCTCTCACTGATAATGGCACGGAATCCTTGCCAAGTCCCCAGTACTCAAGCTCTTTCTCTCACACCCCTAAGCCTTTGTTCATGCCGTGTCCTTTCCCAGCCCTCTATCCACTTGGGAAATTCCTACCCCTCTTTATAATCCAGCTCAAATGTTCATTGCTCTGGGGAGCCTTTCCCACATGTCCTCATTCACTTGGTCAACAAATATTTGTGATGGGTCCCAGGCACCAGGTGTTAATGATACAGAAATCAATAGTAAAGGTGACACACTGAGATATAGTGAGGGGTCATTTGGAAACCAGAAGATGTTACCCAGGAAGCAAAGCTAAAGTTCCCAACAGAACTGCCCCTGAGTGCAGAACCAGCATGTGGAGGGCTTTCCTAAGTGCTGATGGAATGAAGGAATGCTCCCAGGATGGGTGAGTAATGCACTGGGGTCACAGGGAAGCCATGGGGCCCTCCCGGGAGCTAATAAAAGCAGCTGCGGGGAGATCCCATGTGGTGCCACCAGGAATGTCACCCCAACCTGGGCAACTGGTCTGGGTGCTGGCACTACCAAGGCCCAGGAGAAGGGCCTCTGACTGAAATTGGACCAGGTCAGGATCTGGCCAAGGTCAAGGCAAGGAGAGCAAGGGCTTATGGGTGCCTGAAGCAGGTGTGCAGAGCCTCACTCTCAGGGGACAAGAGGTGACTCCAGCAGAGTCACAGAAGGGGTGTCTAGAATGCCAGTCCCCATTCTCCTAAATCACCAACAAATGGATGGTGGGCTTGAAGGACCATGTGAGCAGAGGCTCCTCTGCCCGGTTCAGCACGGCTCAGAAGCAGCTCTGGATACTGTGAGCACTCAGCACATACCTGCTGAATGAGGTAGTGAGTAAGTAAGCAAATAAACAATGAACCAGAGACACTGTGCAAGAACACCCAGGGTGTCAAGATATCAGCATCAGCCTCTGATGCCTCCTTCAGTTTTCCTTTAAAAGAAAAGGCTCTCAGGGCTTGTTATTGAGGACAGTGAGGCAGGGGAAAAATGAGAAGGGAAATGGATCCACTCAAATAAGCAAACCAGGAGTCGTTTCCTTTTTCTCCTGTTAAGCCAACAAAGAAAAAGGACGAGCCTGTCCGGGTACTTCCTGGCCCTCAGAAGCTGAATCCCAGGAGGCACTTGGTGAAGGGGTACTGAATGCTTTCATGGGGCCTTTATCTCTGAACTTGTTTTAAGAGCATGACCTTTCCCCCAACCCCTCCCCAACCCTACCACAGGTCACAGTGCATCTGTCTTGGTACAAATCTACTAGCAAGCTTCTAGCTGTTATAGGTGCCTTGGTTTATGAAATGCTTTTCCTAGTAGGAATATATCATTTTTAGAGAGACAGAAATTGGTAAAGTACAGGGTCCAGCACAAAAAAAAAAAAAAAAAAAAAAAAAAAAAAAAAAAAAAAAAAAAAAAAAAAAAAAAAAAAAAAAAAAAAAAAAAAAAAAAAAAAAAAAAAAAAAAAAAAAAAAAAAAAAGCCCCCTTTTTGTTACAAAATCTTTTATTACAAAATCATAAGCATATAATTCTGTAACATAACAATATCACACTCAAGCACACCATATGACATTTTAGGTGAAATGTTCAAATTAAAAGTATAAATTATTACTCCCATATTATTACCCTACCAACCACACTTAAACAGGTGTTACTTCTGCTGGACCCTGTGTAAGCCAGGAACTAAGGCCCGTCCTGGACACAGGAAACCCAGAGAGCCCTGTCTCCTCATACTGGCAATCTCATTCTTCTTCCCCATCCAAGCAGCTTGCAAAAGTCCTGCAAGGCAGACTGCACACAAGTCAGGCAAAGGATAGGTCCTAGAACCTGACGAGGGTTCAGCAGAGATGAGGACCAGCCCAGATCCTGGACCCTGGGAGAAACTCAGGCCCATCCTTCCCATGGAAGAATGAGAGACCTATGAGGCCCTGCAAGGTGTCCAGGCACAGGAGGAAAGAGGCAGGGACACAATGGGGAAGATAGAAGGCAAGCTGAGAAGAACTGAGACACAGGCTGAGGAGTCCAGCTGAATTCAACAGGTGCTGGGGAGGCATGGAAGCCTCTGGAACAGAGGAAGTGCCAACACAAGGTCAGGCAGAATGCAGGGGGAAATGAGAGCAGAAGAGCATCTGATGGAAGTGGGACAGCCAGGACCCTCCTGAACTGAGTGTCCAGCATTCTGGCAGGACTATCTTTAAACATGGGACTCCATTGTGAGCTTGGAGAGGGAGCAGGAAGCAGCCCTTTTAGGTTCTTCCCTTGTCTCAGGAAAAGCTCATCCACCAAAAAAAAAAAAGAAAGAAAGAAAGAAAAAACAAGCAAGCAATAGGGGGTGGCATTTGCTTTGGATGCAGATAGTCTGAGGTTGGAGTGTCATTGGTATACCATCTGACTCTGTGTCAGAGTCAGGCAAGGATGAGCAGGCCCAAAGCTCCAGTGTCAAGGTTAATAAAATGCCCATGGCGGGGGCTTCACAAATATTTGTTGAATGAAGAGTCTTCTTGAAGTCCTGAGCCTTGGTCTTTTCTGCTGTGAGATCTCTCACTTAGGGATATTTGTGATGTACTTGGAAGGTGGTAGAAGCTCCACAGATGGTTTCATTATTAACAATCCTTCACAGGTAAAGAAAGCAATCAGTAGAACTGAAATTGTGAGAGGAAATTAACACCTGATTGAATATCTGGGCCACAGAGTTCTGTAATTTTTATAGAACTTTACTTCCAAAACTTGTTCATGTGGATAACTTCTGGTGGGTCTCAATCATCTATGGTTAGTATTGAACTTCCTCCAGTAAAGCATTTAAACATTTGCTTAAAGTCACATGTCAGGCCAGTGGTGGGCTGAACAAGGGGCCAGATGCCGTGTCTCCCAGGTCAGGACCTGTCCAGGACTTTATCACAGCTCCCCTGGTGGAGAGCTCAAAGACAGCAGAGTGACCTATGCTGGAGGGGCTATCTCCTCATCAGTCCAGTCCTCTGGGATGAGGGGGTCAGATGTGGGCAAGGCTAGGAGAATGGTGAGCAGGGGGAATCCAGGGGGACTTCATGCAGAGCGCAAAAGGATGCATCCATCTTAGCCTTGGTTGAAGTTGATTCTCATTCCCATGATGACAAGGTAGCTCCTGTTGACTCTGGGACCCTCTGGGCAATGACAATGCACTCTGGGTTGTCTGTGGAGCAAGTCTGGGATTTGGGGTGAGGACGGGAGCAGGAATATCCCTCTAAGGTGAGATTGGTATAAGATAGAGAAGGGAGAGAGACACAGCCCAGCCAGGCAAGTTGGGGTTCATAGACAGGTCCCAGGCTCAGCCAGAAGCACTAAAAAGGCAAACTGAGGCAGGATCTATATCGTGCAGTTTGAGTCAGCCCTGTAGAATCTGAACCAAAAGCCACCTAACTAGTTCTGGGCCTGCCTACTAATGGAGTTGACTCTCCTGAGGTCTCTTGTCCTGTCCAATTTGTCTAGACCCTCAATCTCCAGGGAAAGACCATGATGCCCAGAGAAGTCCAGTGCTTCAGAGAAGCCACAGCTCACACTACACGGCCCAAGTATGCACAAGCTCTCTAGGCAGGGGTTGGATAGGTTTGAAGGTTAAACAGCATTGGTCTATTTTGATACCATACTATAATTCTGCAAGATGTAACCATTGAGGGAGGCTGGGTGAAGGGACTGCTGTGCACTACCTTGCAACTTTCTGTGACTCTAAAATTATTTCATAATGAAAAGATAAAAAATCTGGAGCCATGACATTTGTCTTCAGCACCTGATGCCATTAGCCTGATGGTCCTTTGACAATCCCACCTGGCATCTAAGCAAAGTCCCTGACCCAGTCAGGATCTTTTCAGGAAGAAGCATCACCAGACTCTGGTCCTTCTCCTCACCACCACTGCTATGTCAGATTTGCATTTCTTTTCATCCAGGGGTGTCTGACCTGCAGCCCATGGGCAGCATGCAGACCAGGATGGCTGTGATTGCGGCCCAACACAAAATCGTAAATTTATTTAAAACATTATGAGATTTTTTGCGTGTGATTACATGTCGCAATGTATTTAACATGTGGCCCAAAACAACTCTTCTTCTTCCAGTGTGGCCCAGAGATGCCAAAAGTTTTGACAGCCCTGAAAAGACCTTTCCTACTAGCCCCTGTCCCCACTCTCTCCCTCTAATGTCTGTCCCCTACATCGCTACCAGAGGACATCTCTAAATCTCTGCCTACTTCTAACACTCCAGGGGCCCTTAATCCTGTTGGGATGAAGTCAAGTTCCTTAGCAAGCTCTTCAAATCCTGTCCCAATGTGGCCTCAACCCACATACCAGTAGCTTTCAGCTTCACCTCACCACTGTCATCAAACCTCAGACCCCTTGCACCAACACAACAGACCTCCAGACAGCTCTCAAAAACACTACCAACTCATCCAGCCTCTCCTCCTTTGCCCAAGCTGTGTCATCCACCTGGTAGGCCATTTCCTAATTGTCTCACTCCATCAATCCTTCTCTTCCTCAATACTTAGCTCAAAAGCCTTCATAGCCTCAATCCCACCCAGTGAGAGAATGTCTTCCTTGGGATCCCCATGGCTCCAAGGGGTCAATGCCTAAGAGAGGCACAAACAATGTCCTTCTGTCTTCCATTGGACAGTTGAGTCCTTGTTGTTGGGTGAGATTTGGGAACAAGGCCTGGGCCTGGTTCATCTTTGGCCTCTGGCTATCTTGCCCATTAGAGATGCTGGATGGATATTTCTGAAATGCACTTGTTGAGGGAGACCCATTCCTCAATGAGAGAATCAACATTTGGGTCCCAGAAGAACTGTGCAGTTGTTTTGAAAAGAAGAAGTGGAAACACTGAGCTTCAAAGCAAATTTGAGCTGAGGGTGTGCCTGAAACAAAACACAAAAAGGAGGTGGGAGCAGGGAGGGGACCCGAAGCCCTTCCAGTTTTTATGGTGCACCCAGGAGAACATCTTCTGGAGCCAAGAGGAGGTGGAGTTCAGAAAAGGTGGGAGCAAAGCCTCTTTCCCTCCTCCGTGTGGTCTTTAGATGCTTCTGGGTGTTCCATCACATTTTCCTTGGGATGAGGGTAGGGACTGGCTTCCTTTGAACAGGTTCTCCTGCAAAGGGGACTCTGGGTCTCTGGAGGAGGCAGAATGTGAGCAGGGCTGGATCAAGCTAGGCCAGCAAAATGGTGCACAGCTGGACAGCAGCATTGATCCCCCATGGCTGGGAGGAGGGCTGGTGGGGCGGGCCTGCTATGCTCAGCAGGTATCTCATCTGCTCTCTCCTCAGCCACGCAGCCTTGAGAGTCTGTTTGCAATTACAGCCTGTTTTGATTATTAGGTCAGAATATTCATCTCCATGGGCTTATGATAAAAAGCCAGAGCAAGGCAGCATTCCTCATTTCAAACTAGGTCTCCCTTTCTTTGTGTGTGCGTTTGTGGTTTTGCCTTTTCCTTGTGTAATTATTCAGTTCTTGACTCCAGGAGGGTGGTGGCTGCAAGAGGCACCCCAGAGACAGTGAAGGCAGTGGCCCTATATGGCAAGGGCAGGAGGCTTGGTTGCTCCCTTGGAGCCCCACCCAGTGAGGAGGCCAGAGCTGGGCAGGCTTTTGACTCATCCAAAGGCAGCTGGCTGCCAAAAACAGAGGCTGATGTTGGGAGAGTTCTAGGAGGCCAGGCCTGGGAGGGACCATTAAAGTCAACTGTCCAACCCCTGGCACATGCTTTGTTGCTTTTCCACACCTCCACCAAGCAGTTAGGCAATCTCTGTTCCTATTCCTCCAGGGATGGGGAACTCACTACCTCCTTGGGCCACCTGATTCATTGGACACAACTCTAGAAAGAAAAATGTATCCTTTCTTATAAGAGCAGTGAGTCCTTGGCCTCCAGATCAAATATCCCTGCTTATTCAACACTGAGTTTGATATGAATTCTAGTCTTGTTACCATCCTGAGTAAAAGTAACATCCCCCATGTGGTCTGAATACTCAAAACATACAAAACTTTTTATCTCCTTTCTTACAAACATTATACTTCTCTGCTCACAGAGCTTATGCTGTTCCATTGTATACATAGTTCTAGACCTGGAGGAGAAAATGCCCTCACAGGACACAAGTGTAACCACTACCCCTTCCTCCCCCTGAGTCCCCTTCGTCTGTCTGGGAGCCCTCACAGACTGGGCCCCTAAGATTTGTCTTAATTCTGTGACTCTGGAGTGTCTCAGAAGTCTTTGGGACAAAGATGGAAGGAGGCAGAAGAGAGAAAGGGAAGTCACTACACCCTCAGTTCCAGCGTCATCAGTATACTGCCCCAAAGATGTGGTGGCCTGATTTCTGGGGGTGGGGGATGGGGGGAAAACCTCTTTCCCTCCTCCCTGTGGTCTTCAATATGCTGCTGGTGTTTCACCACATTTTTCTTGGGACTGGTCTAGGAGCTGGCTTCCTCTGAGCAGGAGACAACAACAGAGAGACACACAGACTGAGACAGAGAGAGAAGTCATTGTCTCCTGTAGAGCCTTTAAGGTTTTACAACGATTCTTTCTCAACATGTCAGTGTATAAAAACTATGGGAAATAGACACTGGTATTATTTGTATGATAACCATTTTGCAAAACTGAGACTCAGAAAGGCAGAGGTCACCAAGCTAATAAAGGCGGGCTCTGGGAGAAGAAGCAGAGAGGCTGAGTCAAAGCTTGGTTGACACTCAATGTGTGGGTCCACAGAGTGCTGACTTGTTTTAGATGCATGATGATATAAACCGGGTCTTTGGGACTAAAATGGGGCACTACTAATATTTGCACAAGACACAGGCACAAATCAATTCCATCTCTGGCAAACCAGGATGTATGTCTTCCTGCCGTAGAGTCCTCCAGCCCAAGGTTCCCCAAGCCAGCCTCTCTGCTCCACATAACCACCTCAGAGTGGCATCTCTGAGGATGACTCAGATTTCCTTCTGCTAACTCAAACCTTCCTTCTACAATGGAGATTTTTCCATTCAGTTGCCCTTGGACACCTCCTTCTGGATGATCTATGAGGCCCATCCATGAACATCTTCAAATCCTGTCTTGTGTGATTCCCAGGTGCATGTGAGCATCTGGTCTACCCCACAACATGCACAAGGAGCCATAGTAGAAGCCAACTCTCAGCACAGACTCACACCCTTGAGCTCAGCTTCACCCCTTGATGCAGACCACCCAGCAACACTGACTGCTCTCATCATCCCTGCTAGATTCCTTTGGTTTGTTCTCCAGTTGGCGATGGATGCTCATCACCCATTTTCTTCTCCCCTTTCAGACTGATACATAGTTCAGGCCTCAGTTTTCCTGCCCCTGACCTCACTGAGGAGCCAAACAACTGCCTACTTCCTGCCTGACTCAGATTTCTGACCACCTGTTATGAGTTTCCACCCTCGTCTTGGGCTTGATTTCACCATGTGCACTCCACATTCACTGCAAGCCAAACACAAACATGACCAAGTGGACCATAACCTCTCCTCAGAACACAATCCCCCTCTTCCTTCTTCATTCTTGATGTTAGTGAAAGACACCACTAGGTACCTAGTCAACAAGGGGAGCCCTGTTGATCCCTTGAACCACAGCTGTGTTACAGTGATTCACATGCCTGTCCTCCTATTTCCTATGAGAATGATCACACAGTGTCTAAGTATCACCACCTCATTCTGTGTCACCTCCCCCTTCCCTGTGTGCAGTGCCTAGCATGGGGCTGGCCTGAGAGCAGTGCTCAGCCATCATCTGCTGAGACAAGGCCAACAGAAGCCTAATCAGGAAATGTGGCTTCTTTTTATACCAATTGTTCCAAAAGATTGGATTGATTTAATGGGAATGCTTCCTAACGTGTGAACAATCATTATTGTTTTAAATTAGCAAGAATAAAATTCCACCATCCTTCTCCCCAAAGCTACTCACCAAGATGCTGAGCTGTAAATTCACAGGGCCCATGAGGAGCTAGACAAACAGTCATCAGAGCCACAAGGAAGTGCTGCAACTGAAAATATCTCCAATCCATATTTTTCCCTTAAGGGAAGGGGAAGGAGTGAAAGAGCAGGGAGGAGTTTTTTTCTTTTTATTTTAAAAGGAAACTTTATAACTCTCTTCTGCCCTTCCTTCTACCTTCACAAGAGATGCCTGAGGTCGAGCATGTTTGGCTGACTGAAAGAGGAAAACACAAAATAGATTTAACTCAGTGAAGCAGCTAGTGGCTTCCACTGCAAAAGCCAACAGTGTTGTGCGGTCTCAAACCCATCTCACCCTTGTTTCTTCCCTGATTCCATGACACCAACACACTCACTCTTCTAACTTTGATTCTAGCTACAAGACTGAGCTTAAGGTTCATGTGACAAGCAATCTGAGACACAGTCTTAGCCCTGCGCGCTATGTAAAGCTTTTCCCTCTCTGGACCTCAGTTTCCCCCATCTGTCCACCAGTCCTGACTATGAGGTTCTCAGCTGATAGTGTCTTTGGTTAGTTTTTGTCCTTCTCTTGTGAGACCAAGTCATATAGAACCTCCTCTCACTCCTGAACTCTGCACTACTTGGAAAGGACAGAGAAAGGCACTATGTAGTGTTGCCTTAGCCAGCCTGGGGCTCATTTACATGTGAATTCCAGGACCCTAAGAGCAGACCCAGCCTGTGGAACTGTGCAGGTAATTCTGATGGACAGCACAGTTTGGAACCATGAAGCACACTGGGATCAGGCTCTGCTCCAGCTTGACCATCTGGTCACTGCAGCAAGTCCCATGCTCAAAGAGTACCCTTGTTGGCTCTAGGGGTGACTGGGCATGGTCAGCCACTTATTTACCCATCAGACTTTGTTAACACCTCCCTACATTTCAGTGCCTGAGCCAGACACTGGTGCAACAAGGACACCACCATGAGTTTGAGGAGCAAGGGCAGACACAGGAACAAGGCTAGGCCCTCTGATGCAGTGTGACAAGTACTAGCGGGGAGGCAGGTCAAGGTGCGAGCACAAAGGAAGAATTTCTCATTGAGTCTGGACAAACAGCTCCCAGATATGGAGCAATTTGACCTGAGATTTAGAGGGGGTCTCCAAGCTCCCCAATAGAGAAGAAGTACCCATCCTTGGCAGGAGGCCAGCAGAACAAAGGGTCAGAAAGCATGGCAGGCTTTCCTTACCACACTTAGTGGCTGGAACTTCACTTTACAGACTTCAGAACCACAGAAAGGTGTTAACTAGAGAGGGGTCTGGCAGTGGGGCGTCGGGCAAGAAATTCTGCTGCCTTGCTCTCCTCATGTACAGAATGGAAATAAAAAGAGTGTGCTCCTCTCAGAGTGACTGGGGGGATGATCCCAAGGACAAGGATGTCAATGTGCCTGGTAGTTTAGGATACATGATCATCCTAGGGACAGAATTATTGAATCTAAATGTGTTCACCCACTCCTCTCCCCAAGACACACACACTCACACACTCACATGCACATATACCCCTTCATCCCAGCTCCAGGTTCATCAGGGTTACTCCTGATAAAGAATTTCCTCTGCAAATACTCCCATCTCATGTCTCAGTGCTGTTTGCTGACCCCAGCCCCCACCACGCCCTTCCTCCCTGGCAGTCCTGCTGGAAAGTCTTGCTAGGCCTGGGGTGTCAGCCACATGCGCACATCATTTTAAATAAGCAAGCCAGTGTTGTTTGTGGTTTTGTAATTGAGTTTCCTCAGGAATGGAGAGAAGTAGGAATGAGCTCCCGGAGCTTATGGGGATAGGAGGCCAGATGGGTGGAAGCAGGGAAGAGGAGGGGGACAGCTGGGAGAAGGGTCCTGGGGACCAGCCAGTTGGAGTGTCTGTCCCAGGCCTCTGTGTGAGAAAAGGGGAGAAGTACAGACTTCCTTGAACACAGGGAGAGCCCTTCCCAGGGCTATGAAGCCATCCTGCAGGTGGGATAGGTGGGACCCTGCCACCCGTGGCCATGGTCTCCACCCCTGGAGGCCCTGCAACAAGCCCTGTGGGCTGGCTGAACCCTGCTGTCCTGTCACCTGGCACCAACACCCCTGCAGGCACGGCTGCTACTGTCTTCTCTCCCTGCTCAGATCTACCCTCTTCCATGGTCCAGAAGTCCACAAACAGCAAGATATTGTATATAACACAATTTTCCTGAACATTAGGAAGTTATGGGGCATGATTACAGCATGGGGCACAATTGCAAACAACTTAAAATGGATGATTTGACAGGCAGCAGGAGACTGAACCCTGGCTGCTCCCTCAGGTATAGTCAGTGGCTGGGGGTCTTCCCCCCACACACACACTGAGAGAGGCTCCCTCCACTCTGCTTTCTCTCTCAAGTCCTGCCCCTCCAATACTTCCTTCTTCTTGAGCTTCCGGGAGAGCCCCCAAGTACTACAGAGAAGAAAGGAGGAGGGAGGAAGGGAGAGAGGCTACTCTGAAAATGCACTATGTGTTTTATTTCACCAAATCTTTCCCCCAGAAACATGGGAAGTAAATATCATCTCTGCTTTACAGATGAGAAGCCTGAGGCTCAGAGAGGTAAAAGGAGCTGCCCAAAGTTCCAGATTCAGGGAATGGTGGAGTCAGCTCTCTTCCATCCACTCACTGGTCCATTCACTCAACAAATATTTATTGCCCTGTTCAGAAGCAAGCAAGGGCCCTGGGACACTTCACAGCTGAGCAGGAAAAGCCTGAGAGTGGGGAGCCTCAGCCTCTGAAGGGGCCAGTGAGGGCCTGGGCCAGCGTCTCTCCCTCCCCAGCTGGCTCTGGCTGGCTGTGACATCTCGGGGAGCAGAAAGCCATGCACACAGTAAGCTCGGGGACTTTAACAAATGTTTATAGAACCTTTTCATATGCAGTTAATGATCCTTATTAGGACCTAAAAAAGCAGTCACTCATGCCACGTCCCAGCTTTAAGGAGCATTTTATTATTACACGCCACTCCACAAATTAATGAGAGAAGCCGTGGCCCATTTGTTAGCAGGGCCAACGCCCGGGGATGCTGGCGGAGAGGGCTTTGTCCTGGAGCTGACTGGGCCAAATTTGCCACTCCACCTGCCCTTCCTGCCGCCCCCAGACACCCACCACTTTTCAAGCTGCCAGTCCACCAGCTGTCACGCTTGAAAGAGCCCACCTTCAGGATGCTGGGCCCCACAGCCCTGCTCCTGGAGCCTGTGCCACAGCAGGTCCCAGGTCTCTTCCCTGAGGCACTGCAGTGAGGTATTTCCATATAGAGGGGAGGGTATGAGAAACACAGATCCTTGGGCCACAGCCCCAAATCTGAATTCTTACCCAGGTGTCCTGCTGGTCTGAAGACCAACATTTGGAACCCACCGGGGCCTAAGACAGGAGCCTCAGATGCCTGCATGCCAGTCCTGGCTCAGCCATAAGCTGTGTGACCTCAGGCAAGTCTCTTTGGTTTGCCTCAGTGCCCCATTTGTAAAATGAGGATGTCATACCTACCTCCAAATGGTTTTTGTAAATACATCATCCCATGTGACAAAAGTGCATTTTGTCTTGAAGCTGCCAAGCCTTCACCCTGCAGTGTGAATCATGGAATCAGCACTCGCAGCAGAAACCACCAAGGTCAGGGTGAAAAACAGCTGATGGTTGCATAACATTGTGGATGCATGACATGCCACTGAATTGGTTAATTTTATATCATGTTGATTTCACTTCAAAACAAAATGGTTAATATTAGATAATGTGAATTTTAACACAACAAAAAAGTTTCATTTCATCTTAAATGTGACAGTCTTACCAGCCTCTGAGCCTTCACCCCGGCTGTTCCCTCTGTTTGGTGAGCTGCTGCTCAAGGTTCAGGCTTCCTTTTGGAAATCATTCCCTCAAGGGCTCCTCTGCTGGCCCCCAGTGAGGTGCCCCCAAATTCTGTGTCCCATCCGGAGGGGATATTATCACAGACTATTCAGTGTCCTGCCAGCACCTCACTAAAAGGTGAGCTTTAGGGTAGGGGAAGGGCAGGGTCCGGCCATAACAGCCACTCAGCTGACACATAGTAGGCACTCAGTATTTATTTGTTAGATGGGAGATCTGACTGGAATGCCCTACATGGGTTACACTGGTGCTTACATAATGGCAGAGCTCTGACTCTGTCCTGTCCCTGGAAGAGGCCCTTTGCTGTCCCTTCCCTGTCAGCAGCTCTCCCTGGGCAAAAGCACAGCCCAGGTGCGCCAGCCCCCTCTTTCCAGCCATCAACTAATCTGGCCATGGACAGTATTCCAGGACTTCTGCCTGCCCTTCCCATGTGCCCAGAACATGGCTGTTTATGTTGTCAAGGACTTACCACAAACAGGCAGACAAAGTCCCATGTTGTCCCCAGAACCTCATACTAACAGAGGGTCTTGGCCACTGGGACCCTCAGCTTCTGTGTGTTCCTGCTGGGAACTGCCCACACTCAGCACCTGAGTTTCCCCATCTCTAATAAAACAAATGGACAACCATTGACTGATTTAACACCACTACCAAGAATGCAACTAAGGGATGGGCCTCATACTCTAACCTCCTTCCTGGGTCTGGATCTCAATTCTGCTCTTCACTGTAGGACCCTGAGCAGGTGATGGCATGAACATGTGCCTTGTCCCCTCTCTATAAAATGGGTATGATTCTAGGATTTACTGTACAGGTACATAGTACTTTGCAGCACTTAGAACAGTGCCTGGAGCACTGTAAGCATTTTGGGTGAAAGCTCTGATTTTTATGAGTCCTTTCCCTGACCTTTGTGAGCTTAGATAGGGTTGTCCTTCCCTCACAAAGTGGTGGGTGGTAGCATGTCATGGTGCTCACCACTGGGTGACCAAGACAGAAAGAATACACAGAGCACATGAAGCAAAAGCCACTTTGACCTTGGGTACATCATGAAAACAAAAAAGGGAGTTCACAGAGAAAAAGCCAGACACCAGAGAAGTCTGAAGCTGCCCTCAGTCACCCAGCTGTATGGAGGTGGCCTGCAGGGCAAAGTGGGGAAAAGGTGGGCTTAGAACAAAGGAGGGGGTCCTGGCTCTGACTGAGTGGTCAGACCAGTCATTGCCCTCATTGGGCTTCCATCTCCCCAGATATAAAATGGGCACATTAATCCCCATGCTGCCCAACTTTTATAAGGGAACATGTGAAGGTGAGGAAGAGGTTGTAAGCTGTACTTCCTGGCAAAGCAAGACACCTGCCAATTACCATATGCCATCCCCACTCAAAGAACAAAACACCCAAAGTCTGCTTCTCCAACTCTGGCCTCTTCCTGGGACCCCAACATGAATCACCTGATTGGCAGCTCCACTTGGTATATTTTGAAATACTCCAAGGTATTGCAAAATCAACGAGGCCGAAGCAGACCTCTTCATTACCACCCCAACTTGCAATTCTCCCACTGAACACTTCTCCCACCATTCACCCAGAGACTCAAGGCCACAAACTTGCCCTTGCCTTCTCCTCTGATATCCATCCTTTCAGCAAGGCCTATTAACTCTGCCTTGAAAACAACCTCAAAGCCTCCTCTCTCGATCACAGCTGCCAACAGGTAGGGCCAAGCTCTAGCTATCTTAACCTGGACCATACAAGGACCTCCTGACTTTCCTTCAGCTCCAGCTCCCAGACCCCTACCTTTAATTCATTATAAAAATGATTAGATCCCATCACTTCTCTGTTTAAAACACTCTTAGGTCTTCTCATTTGATGAGAATAAAACACAAGCCCCTTACCTGCCCCACACACAATCTGACAACAGCTTCCAACCCTGCTGCTCTCCCCCTGGCCCCAGCCCAGATAACAGGACTTATTCCTTCCCTTGAACAAGCCCGGTTCACTTCCTCCTGTGTGCTCTGTCCTGCTCTTTTCATGGCTGCCTCATTTAATCACTCACATTGTAAGGTAAAGTATCCTTTCCTCATAGAGGACATCCCTACTACCCAGTAAGTATCTTATCTGTGACTCCAAAATTTATGAGCCTCTTTAAGGACTCTGCACAGAGAATACTCTCACCATCTGGCATTTTCTTATTTGTTTGCTTTGTCTCTCTCACTCCCCACAAGACCAAGGACAAGAATCATTCCTACATCTCATGGGTGGGTGCTAACATGAGCACAGAGCCTGGCACATAGTATGTGCTCAGTAAATATTTGCTAACAAAATGGCTGAAGGGAGGAGTATTGAATGAAATATAGCTTCAAAATGTCCACAGTGGAGGCAAAGGTTCACCTAAAAGGGCATTCCAGGCTTTCAGGGAAGAAAGGAAGGCATCTCCCAGGCAAAGTAACAGAAACAAATGGCCTTAGACCACCAAGTCTCAAGTATGCTGTTTCTTCTGCCATGAATGTTCTACTCCCTCTTTACCTTACTGAAACATTTCTACTTACTTTTCAGTGCTTAACTCCTTTCACCCTGGGACAAACCTTCCCTGACCCTCTCCTTCAGCCCACTAAACCTCTTCTTTGCATTTCTGTAGAGCCCTCCTGTCTTCAGTCTGGCTCTTCATCTGTCCTATATTTTAATCTAGTCTGTGACCCCTCAGGATCTAAAGCTGAGACTGATTGCATCTGAGAGCCACCACAGAGCACAGTGCTTGGTACAGTATTGGCATTCAGTACAAGTTTGCCCATTATTCCAGCAGTCAACCAACAAGTCTGAGCCAGACTCTGGGGAGATGGTGATGTAAAGATGAGCTTATCTACAGTCCACTTGGAGAAACAAAGAGGATCATATCATAGGCATAAACAGTGCAATGGGGTCCTGGCTGGTGTGTCTCAGTGGCTTGCAAACTGAAAAGTCACTCGTTCGATTCCCAGTCAGAGCACATGCCTGGGTTGTGGGCCAGGTCCCCAGTTAGAGGCACTGGAGAGGCAACCACACATTGGTGTTTCTCTCCCCCTCTCTCTCCTCCCTTCCCCTCTCTCTAAAAATAAATAAATAAAATCTTTATTTAAAAAAGTGCAATGGGATTATAAAAATAAGCAAAAATAAATCAAGTTATAAAATGACACATACAGTGGAACATAATTTAGTATTAATAAAAGTTTAAAACCTGAAAACCAACCTATGTGTTGTTTATGAACACATAAATACATGATAAAAAATAAGTAAATAAAAACATGCATGAGAATGAGATATGCCATCTCTGGGGAAGGAGGAGAGGGCCACAATTGTGGAGGTCCACATATGGTGCTTCAACCATATCTATAGTATTTTGATTCTTAAAAAGAAAAATCTGAAGTACAAATGGCATAACACTAAGATAAGATAAAGTTGGGTGGGTGGTCCTTGTTTGTTTGTTATAATATGCTAGTAGAGTCTAAGGGTTTTGGAAGATTCTCAGATCACTTTATATAAATGCAGTGTGATTAAAGAGAAAGCATTTAATCTGTTGAATGAGTGCTTAATGGGTAGATGGATAGGTGAATGGGTGGATGGATGAATGGATACATGGGTGGTGGGTAGACAGAAGGATAGATAAATGGATAGGTAGTGGGTCCTTGGATAGCTGAAAGGATGGGTGGATTAATGAATGGAAGGATTGAATGAATGGATGGCAAAAACAATGCTAAAGATTTTCAAAGTTTACCCTATTCTCCACATTTGTTGAGTAGTTTACTACATGTCAAGCCCCATTTTAGTCCCTGACCATGTCGTATACAGGATTCTGACAAGTCCCTTGCCCAAAGGAACTCAAAGTTGGGGCCCAGATTCAGGCCCAGTGAGGAGACAACATGCCATCCTATAGACAATGTGGTCACAAATGTGTGTCTGCTATGCTGAAGGGCCAAGTAAAAAGAGGGACAAATTCCCATAGGGGCTTCTCCAAGGGGGAAGCAGAATTTTTGCTGTGTGCTTGCAGAATGCATTCTCCTCCTGGAGAAGAAAACTATCCCAGGCAAAGGGATGGTACCAGTTGGGAGAAGTGGGGCCGTGGAGACTAGGAGAGCTACTAGCAAAGAAAACATGGTGGAAGAGGAAGAAAGATAAAGCCAGCAAGGAGAGTTGAGACCTACTGTGAAGGTCTGGATTGTCCCATTAAGAGGTAGGATTTCACACCTAAGCCAGAGAGACCCAAATCTGGCCAATTGTCAGACTCATCTGATTGGACTAGAAAGCGGTTAAGGCCAGGAATCTGTATAGATCAAAATCTGCCCTCACCATCAACTAAGTCCCTTCCCCCACCCAGTCTGGTTCATGAAGGCGGCCAGCATTAATTGGCTCAGCTGCAGCCTGGTTCTCAAGGGCAAGACTAGTACAGACAGCAGGAGCTCCCTCCATGGTCCCTGTCCATTTCACATTGGGTTTGATGGCCCTAGTACCTAGGCATGGGTCCACCAGGGCCCAGCAGGGGAGGGAGGTGCAGAACTCATGTGCATATCTGCACATTGACCTTGATGAAGCATGTTTTTATCTCACCAAACAGTTCTCCAACAAGAATCTTTATTGCTCAGCACAGCTAACTGAGATAGCATTTTTCTAATTACATTTCCCTTGAAATACACCCCGGTTTGAGTTAACACCTCTTCAGTCTGCCAAAACCTAAGTCATTTTAAAATTAGTTCTGGAGGTTTTGCAAAAACCCCACCGGGATGCAGCGTTCCTTTCCCACCACCAAGTTGTGTGCTGAAAACTCTCCCCAGACGCCAACAGCAATTTTCCTTAGAGGCAATGTGGAGAGCACCCAGGGAAAGGCCCACATCCTGGCCCTACAGCCTCTCCTCTCAGTCGGATCTGTTGAATAGCCCTCACAATGCTGTAGGATCGATAGAATCATAAATGCATTTTGCCCTAAGCAGCCTCTCTGATACTTTTTAAAAACCATACGGATGGGAGGGAAATACGATCCATATGGTTTTGAATCATTAACACTTAAATCGTCAAAATAGAGATTTTTTTTTCCTGGAGAAATTTCATAGCCAAGGTGTCTTTAGCGGCTCTTTAATAAAACTGTTTAAAATTCTGTTGTTCCCCCTGAAACACACAAGCACAAGTCTACATATATAGCACATGTAGGTATGCACACTCCACTAACTCCGAAAGGGCATCATTAAGAAACAGCCCATTAGACACCATCCATCTCCAAGACAGGGTGGGTTAAGAGGCCCTCGAGGTAACTTTTAAGCACTGGTGGTCAAGTGAAATCTACTTAGTTCAATTATTCAGGCTGAAGAGTTCCACAGAGCTTTGGAGCTCATCTGGACAAACCCCTTCACAGTGCAGATGAGAAAGCTGAGGCCCAAAGAAGGCTCAGACTCTTGAAGAGTTGGCAGAAGTCATGGAGGAGTATTTCAGGGAGAGGAAACTTCAAAGTGCTCCCTGTTGTTGCCCTAGTGACTACATAGTAGAGTGTGAGGTAGGAATATGGGCAGGAGAGAGAGTCTAGAGACTGGCCAAGGAGCAGTGTCCACAGCTCCCTGTAGTTTGAATACAGCAGCCTCCTCCTCTAGCCTATAAGTCAAGACTGTAGAAGGAGGGGCCTTCTTCTCCATAAAACACAGGTCAGACCCTAACTCCTAAAGCAACAGAAAGGATGATTACCTATCCTTCTAAAGATAGGGTAATCAGTTAAAGGGTCATTGCAGAAACGCTTGGGAGAAATGATGGTGGCATGGGCTTAATGAATGAAAGAAGAGAAACCCTGAAGGATGTTTTTGAGAGACCATTGAAGGGCTTGGGACTTAATGAGTATAACAAGTGATGGAGAAGCAGCCTCAGGATTCCATCAGTTTCCTGTGGCTTCTCTAAAAGACTTCCACAAACTCACTGGCTCAAAACACACAACTTCTCCAGATTCACAGTTTTGGAGGCCGCAAGTCCAAAATGAGTCCTATGGGGCTAAAATCAAAATGTCAGCAGGGCTCTTCCTTCTGGGGTGTCTAGAGTAGAAACCATTCCTTGCCTCTCACAGCCTCTGGTGACTGTCAGCAACCCTTGGCCTGTGGCTGCATCACTCCAACTTCTGGCTTCCACTGTCACAGCTCCCACTGCTCACTCTGACCCTCCAGGCTCCCTCTTACAAGAACATTTATGACTCTATCAGGCTCTCCTGGATAATCCTAGATAATCTCTCCATCTTAAATCCCAATTTTAATCACATCTGTGAGGAGATTAGGAAGTCAGTATCTTGGAGTGGGGCAGAGGCCTTATTTGGCTTATCACAAGAATGAAAGCCAGATTTCTTACTTTGGCAAGCAAGTGATGATTTCAAACAAGAATGAAGGAGATTGGTGGAGAAGATAATGAGCTTGATACAGGAGAGGCTGATTCTAATTAGAAGCTTGGGAGATGTCCCAGGAAGTGGGTCCCCTAAGGCAATAATCCGTGGGGATGCCAAAGGACTGAGGAGTACTCTGAGAGTCTCACTTTCAGATCTTTAGCAATGTAGGCACAGCTGTATGAATAGAAATAAACAAAGTTTCCTTTATTTCACACTCATTTCCTAGGCAAAAAGTGTCAAGGCAAGACAACGGAGGAAGAGCCAGCTTTGGGCATCAGACAGAGGAGCAGGAATTGATGGAGACTGAAGAAGGATCAAACACTTGATCCAAAAAAGGGGAGTGTGACAGATGACAAGGCAGGGCTGGGTTGGGGGGTCACCGTGTAAGACACAGGAGAGAGATCAAATAGAATAAGACTAAGTTTTGACAACTCATTGGTGACCTCAAAGCCATTGGAGCAGAGTAGAAACAAAGGGCTGGATTCGCAGAAGTTCAAAGTACGGCTTGCCACAGATTTCTTGGAGAAGTGGAGACAGTAAGAGAGCAGAGGTGGCAGCCTCAGAGTTGAGCCGGGTTATTGGCAGAAGGCAGGGCCCCCAGGTGTGGGGAGAGGTTGGTACAGAGGAAGAAAGATAAGAATTTTTGGAGCCAGGTCAGAGGGGTCGGGATAGCCTGTGAGAGATAAGGGAACGGGAGGCTGAGTACCAACAACGAACAGGGTGAAGATGGAAAGAAGAAAAGCTGGTCTCAGTTTTGTACAGAAACAGGAGATGACGTCCTCAAGATAAGAATGAATGAGTGACCAGGAATGCCTAGAGGTATTTGCGGGACTGTGAGAAAGAAGAAAAGTGCCCAGAGTGACTCCATGTAGAACCTAGGCCCTCTAAGGTTTCTGGTCTCTCAGTGGGACTCCCAGGTCTCATCCCTTTGTACCTGCCAAGGTGTGGGTAAGAAAATGGAGCTTCTGCAAATCAACTCAGAGACCTGGTCTCCTCTGCCTTCATTTCTTTGAACAGTGAGTGACCTCAGGTTAAAGCTAGCAGCTGAGTAGTCATGAGGGGAGAAGCGGGCAGGAGCTGAGAGCTGCTACCTGTGAACTTACAAGAGCCTCCTCCTCCTCCCCCACCAGGAACCGCAGCCTCAGCTCCCTCTCTTCTGTGTTTCCCAAACCAGATCTCAGTACTCTGCACAACCTTGGCCAATTCACTCCCTGTCTGTGGGCCTCCCGATGAAATGAGAGACTTGGAGGTAATGATCGCCAAGGGCCTTTCAGCCCTCGCCGCCTTCCAGCACAGCCTTGGATGTGGAAGGGCTGTCTGAGTTGCCGCTGGAGCCCCAACCTCTCTGGACCTGCGCCCAGGCCTCTGTCATTGCGTAAACATGATGCAGGCCTGTTTGCTGCTGCATAGCTGTGGTTTTCTGTTTTCCCCAGCAGTAGCTAAAAGGTTGGGGCTGCAGTTGAGATGGCCCAGCAGGGAGGGAGAGGGTGGGGAGGAGGGCAGGAAAGAGAGGCTTTCTCTGTGCTGCCGACTCTGCTTGGCTTGGAAAATTTGAAAAAGGGAAAAAACATGCATGCGTGTTAGACCCTACCTCCACCTCCCCCTGACCAAGCCCAAAGAAATCTAGCTCCACTGGTAACAGAAAACACTCTCCAGGTTGTCCCGCCTCTGCCTTGAGCAGACACCTTCACGCAGCTCAGCCTCATGATTTTTGCTCTGGGAAGGTCTTGGAGCAAAAAAATGCTGCCCGGGTAGATCAGACATGGGTGAATGTGGAAGCCCTCCGCAGATGCAACAGCAGCTCCTGCCAGACAAGCCTATGATTTGTAGACACTTCAGCATGCCTGGACCCTCACCGGGCCAGGCCAAGATAATCTGATCTTCATTAAGCCAGTCAGAATTAAATCTGGGAAGAATCCAAGATCATCCCTGAAGAAAAGAAAGGACCATGGATGGTGGGGCAGCTGTGGCTGGTACTCCACTCGAATCCCCTTGCTCATGCATCCACTGCCCAGCTGCTGAGGGGATGGGTCGCTAATTGCACACACACCACCCTTCTCCACAGAACAGCCCTTGGCTGATGGAAGCTCCCAGAAGATGCCAGGAAATTTGCCCTTCCCTCCAAGGGGCAGCCCTCCACCCTTAACTTGTGAATCCCAGAGTTTAAATACCAGTCCCGTTCCCACCCCTTGCTTTTATAGTTGAGACAAATTTTTGGTGCAGTTTTCACCTCAGAGCTCCCCATGGGATCAGACTAAGTGAACGTCACACCTCTGCTTAGCTTTTTCCCCTCCCTTTCCCTGCCTCCCTCACTGCCTTAGCATCTCTCCTGCAAACTCCCCCTCAACACGACATATGTCCAGGAATCCCTGTTTTAGCCTCTTCCTACTAAATCAGGCCTAAGACAACAAGGACACCTTTCCAGATAGAACCCTGCTTGGATGCAGCATTTCCTATCTAAAGCTGACGCCATTGTCAAGCTGCTCACCAGGCTGCAGGAGAGAGCAGAGGGCATCAGACAGCTGGCATTTTGCAGGATCAGAGCTACTGGTGCATCTCTGCACCCCCAGGGGGGGCTAATGTCCAATAGCAGGTAAAGCCAGAGTGCAGCCCAGCTGGCAGAAGCCTCAGAAGCCACCCCAGGCTGCAAGAAAGAAGACCCACTGAGGTTCAAGCACTGCTGACCAGTTTGGCTTGGTCAACCAGGGACCAGTGCAGCCAAGACAGGGGCCTGCAGACAACCCAGATGAGGGCATCACCAGGCAAAGAAACTGTGGTCCAGAACAAGCCCAGAGGGGCTTAGCCACTGCTGGCCAAGTACTTCACCAATACCACAAAGCCCTTATCTGGGGTACAAGAGCTACCAAACTGTACACATATTTACAACAAAGGCATAGGCAGTATAATAGTAACTGCAATGTATATACTGTATCAAGTGCCATTCTGGTCCAAGCACTGCTAGTCCATTGCGTAGAATTCTTTTGTTTAGTCCTACCACCATTCTAGGTAGGTATTATAACCTTCACTTTATATGAAGTGGTGGGCATGCCCACTTGCATAGCATATGTAGTCAAGAAAACATACAGGTAAACACAATATACCACCCTGCAAGTCACTGTTTCACTTAGCTATTGAAGAATGAAGGCAGAGCTGTGCACTCAACAATTTATTAAGGGCACCACCCGTTAGACAGCAGCAAGAACTGCCCACTGCCCCTGAAGCCCTGGGCATTCCAGCAGCTACTGCCCTGCAGCCAAGAGCAAGCAAACCCAGCACCCTGTACACAGCCACTTCCTGCCCAGCTCCCTGAAATCTCAAAGCTGCAGCCTCTCCCCTTTCTCAGGATGGGGCTGAGCCAGATTCTAGAGTTCTGTCAGAGAAGGCAGGATGGCAGAGGTATGCATAGATTAACTGCCTCAGCCACAGGGCCACATCCAGGTCTTGTGGGCCTGAAACATATATAATTTAGCAGCTCTCTGTAAGAAAAGCTATACAAAATTATACATGCAAAATGCCCATAGCTGCTCCAACAGTTACACACAAATTACAAAAATAGAATACGCATGACCTCCTAGAAAGAGGGGCCAGGGAAAGTGACAACGCTGGAGCCCACATTTCATCAGTTTTGGGATAAATTGGCCTCTGCCCGCTGGAAGTAACACATCCCTATTGCTGAGTCCACTGGCCAGCACTGGTACCTGGGCCCAGTCTCAGCTCAGGAGGCCAGGAAGTGTGAGGGAGCCCTGGCACTTAAGAGCACTAACCATCTGCAACGGCATGCTGTGTCATGGCAGCTGGGTGATACAAGGTCACAGAGGAGAGGAGTCAGAGAGTGGAGGTGGAAGCCATATGCAAATGCAGAGTTCCAGAATGATCCATGTTTTTGCCAACTTGTCACCCGAGGGTGGCATAAGGGAAGGTGGAACAGGGGTTCTGCCCAAGCCAGAGTCAGAGGGCTGGGTTCTAGTCCCAGAGCTGTCCTTTCTCAACAGCGAAAACCCAGGTGACTCATTCAATCCTTTAGAGCCTTGCTGGCCCTATTGCCCAAATATGTAAACTGACCCTGACCTTGTAACACAGTCATGAAGAAAAACGAAGATCAAGGGCCTGAAAATGCTTTGCAAATATCCCAGTATCATGCAGAATTGAGCCACATTGCAATTCTCTTTAGCAGGATAGCTCTGTCATTCTTCCTCACAGTCACCTAAAACCTGGTGGTCCCTTGTCCAACAGCCCTGCGCATAAGTCTTTGGGGTTGTCTCCAGTATGGAGGCAAAGTCTGGGCTCCCCATTCTCCTCTTCTCCAGGCTGCCTGGCCTCACCCCATCTGCATCCCCACCCCAGGGAGACAGGTCAGGGCAGCAGAGCATGCTCAGCTGCTGCATGAACTTATAGAATTGTCCAGGAGGATTTTAGAATATTAGAGTTCAAACAGCCCTCTAGAGGTTAGCTTATTCATTTGTAGATGTTGGAAATGCTCAGCTTCTCCAGGGCATCCCCAGCAGGTGTGGATGGTCAGAAAGTAGCAGCCCAGCTATTATGGGCAGCTTTCCCCCACAGCACCCCAATAGAGCTATTTTTAAGTCTTCATAGCTCCCTGCAACCCTCTGACTCTGAATGTCATACTACATCAGAATAAACACATCAGGATTCATCTACATCCCATTTTGAGTTTCATTTACATATAACTTCATAGGAGCTGAGTTGAATTTAACAAGTTGACATGATGTTACATTTTGCACATATTCAATTAAACATCAATTAATTTTGATCTTGCAGTCATTTTTTGAAGTCTATTTTTTCAGGTATCTAAATATTTTTGGAAAGATCTAATCTGCAGGCCCTGGGCTTGGGGTGTCCATGGATAAACCAACCCCTGGACACCACTCTTTCCACTGGGACAACCAGGCTTCTCCATCCTTTACAAGGATGCAACTGCCAGGGGGCCTGCCTCCCTGTGCCATTCCTAGCACAGGCTGCTCATGCTTCCCAAGTCAGGAGCTCTGCCTCTTTTCTGCCCAGACGAGGAGCTGAGAGCTCAGTGGTGCACTAGGGGACTATGGGGCCTAGCAGATCCTGTGGCCAGAGCAGAGATGGCAGGAGGAGCATCATAGGTGTCAGTGGGGCTATCCACAACCATGGTGAGAATTCTGTCTTAGCCAAGATCACAGAGCTAGCTGTGGCATGGCCCCTGCCTCTCCACTTCCTGTTCCTGGTTCCCCAGAACCCTTTATTTCCATTTAGAAAGTGTTCTCACTGCAGCTATCAGTCTGGCCTGTCTGTCCCTTGCTCCCATGGAAGGACATCACTGTCCTTGAGAATAAGGCCAGAAATTAGGTGACTCTGCCCATAGCCACCAAGTGCATATGAGTCAGTCTTTACAAAAATTCTTCCCTTCCCTACCATTCTTGGCCCCTAGCTAAAACCTGTGAGGTTAGTAATATCATTCCCATTTTGCAGATGAGTTAACTGAGCTCTCCTAGAGGCCAAGTGACATGTGAGAGGAAAGGACTTAGGTACAAGATCTTCCTGCTCTATCTTCTTGGTCCCCCACAGAAAGGCAGGTGGAGTGGTCCCTTATGGGCAAGACTCTTCCCTTGGACACTTCTTTCTCTGACTTCTTCTCTGGCCCATCAGGATCCAGGGTCAGGCAGGAGCCAAGGTCAGTGTGGAGTGCCAGGCAGAGTGGTGGGCAGTGGCCCCAGCCTGGAAGCTGGAGGGATGGCACAGAGCCACAGCTCTGGGTAAATCAGGCTGCGGAGAGCCATGAACATGTCAGGTCTCGCCTCAGCCTGGTGCTGCCTGGGATTAGCAGTTGCAGTCATGGGGCCAAAGAGCCATCTCCCGGAAGCAGCTGGGCAGGCGGGGCGGGGTGGGGATGAGGCAGCTATTCATGGGTGGGAAGTTTCGGGTGGCCCAGTTCCAGAGCACTTGAGGTCACTGGTCCAATCCTCTAGTCCCAAGCTGGGGCACCACTGGTCTTCCGAGCCTGATACCCCCAACAGTGTCTGCAGCCCGGACCACTTGCCAGGTACACTCATGACCTTGAGCAGTCCTTGCAGCAATCCTACAAATGGCTACTTTTATGGCCATTATGTGGATAAGAAAGCTGAGACTCATAGAGATTAAGCGACTAGCCCAAACACGCACAATGAGTTGGAAGCAGCAGCAGAAGACCCAAGCTTCTCGTTCCAGCTGGGTTTCAGCAGAGCAGTCAGAATAAGGTGGCCATTGGGCATCTACCATGTGTTAGGAACTGTGCCAGGTACTTCTCAGGTAAGATCTCATTTATATCTTAAAACAAACCAGTGAGGTAGAGAGCATCACTTCCATTTTGGAGAAGAAGACAGACTCAGAGTGGTTAATTTGCTTGCCCAAGGTCACAAAATTAGAAGGCATCAAAGTTGGATCCAAACCCAAGAATGCCTGCCTCAAAAACACTTAATGCAGCCAGGATGGTCTTCCTAAAATACACATTTGATCAGCCAGCCTCTGCTTCCTTCTGCTCCTTGGTGCCTCCACAACAACCAGCTAAAGTCCAGGAGAATTACCCTAGCATTCAAGGCCCTCCACACCCTGGCCCTGAGCACTGCTCTTCTTCTCCAGCCCACCTTGCAGCCACAGGGTGTCAATACCCTGAACATGTTACATATTTGCGGAGCTCAGAGCAAAGTCTGGTCCAGCCACCAGAAATGCCCTTCACCCTCTTCTCTGCTGCTCATTTTCCCATGTCACAAAGTACAGTGAAAGAAAGTGTTCTAAAGAGGTATCATTGACCTGGAGTCAGTCAATCCTCTAGATTCATGAAACAACTTTCACACTCATTACAATGTGATATTGCTAAGGAGACATTAGTGGTTATTTGAATATCTGGTCACTAGACTGAGAACACTTTGAGGGCTTTTCAGGGCAGGAATGTTGAACCATTTATCTTTGAGTTCTAGCCCAGTGCAAGTTCTCACCTAGAATGTGTAGATGGACGGTGGATGAATGGATGGATGGACAGATGGATGGATGGAGAGATGGGTAGAGAAATAATGTAATGGATGGGAGGATAGATGGATGACTTAATTGGAAGATGGATAAATTAATGGAGCGATGGATGGAGCTCAGAAGGATGACAAAAAAGGAATGGGTAAATTACTCATGTCAACAAAGCTCTTCAAGCACTGAGATAGTATATGAGCACCCTCTCTACTCTCTACTTGCACCACACTCAGCCAACAACTCAAGAAGTCTCCCCTGCTTAGACCCCTTACAAGTCTTTGTTCCAGGTTGAAAAAGACCTGGCAGGCCCCTCTGGGCAAGGCACAGAAAAAGTGTCTGAGATTGGGTGGGAAAGGCCCCCCACCCTTTTTGTTGAGCTCACATCCTGGAAACCTATGGCTGCACTCTAGGAAGAGGCAGGGCCTGCCCTGTCCCCTGAGATGAGCTAAGCAGGGAGTAGCCTGCAGTTCTATTTTTCCATTAGCTAAAAACTCTTCCAAGCCTGGCCTCTCCCATCTCCAAATTCCACTGCCCAGGATAATTGGATCTGGGGCCTGAGCCCAATGTTGCTTCAATCCCAAAACCAAAACCACACTGGCCAGAGGAAGAGGGGCCTTAGGGTCAGCATCCAGGAGGTGCAGGGACAGAAAGCAACTAGACCAACATCTGGAGACAGCTGGAGGCAGTGGGGCCACCCTCAGGGGGTGGGTTCTGAGAGCAACAAAACAGTTCTGAACACAGGAGAAAGGGTGTGAGTCCTCTCCCTCTTCAGAGCACAGCGGCCACAGCATGGGCTCCTCCTGAAGATGGGCAATGGCTCTGGGTTCCACCCCACCCATCAGCATCCCCACCCACCCCAACAGCCTCACATCTGCGAGCAAGACCCTGCCAAGTAAACAGCTGCAGCCCACGCTCCAAGGCTCCCCAAACCCCAACACTACCCACAACAGCCAAAGCCACATCCCATCCGTCCCCCAGCATGGCCCGAGGGAAGGGAAATGCTCGTTAATCACAGGGAGACGGCTTCCGGGCTGCCTCGAAGACAGGCCTAGGAGACCAGAGCTGGGAGGGAGCTCCCCACAAGGTCCCAAAGGAGGTCAGGGCTCGTGCTCTGACCCAGCACAGAATCCGTCAGCCAGTGGCTTGCCTTCCAGTGCCCTGGGAATCCTTGAGAATCACCCACCCCTGGTTGTGGCCTGGGAATCAGGAGAGAAGGGCCAATGTGTACCTCTGCCAACATACCTCCCTTCCTCCATGCAATGAGGCATCGGACAAAGCCTCTGCAGTCAGAAGGTTGGAGTCTTGGTTTTTTGCTTGACCTTTGGGTGATTGTGTGTGAAATTGGGCAAGTAATTTTTCCTCTCAGGGCCTTGATTTCTGCAAAGTGGGGAAGGAGTCCTGGCTCTACCTGTGTGTACATCCTAAAATTAGTTCTCACACTGTGGAAAGGCCCCTGTTGATCCCATATACTCCATCCCTAAAGCCACAGAAGAGTCAGCCATGGTCCTTGGCCCAACCTGAGTCACTGGGAGATGATGTGATGGGGCCAGCTCAGTATTTTTAAAAACTTTGCATGTGAATGTCTTTGGGTAGGACATGCAATTTTCACTCAGACTCTCCCACCCTCACCACTGAAAATTGCCTGAAACCCACCCCTTCTCCTATTTAACTTGTCTGCATGGCCCCTAGAATACATCAAGCTGGGCTAGGTTTTGCTGCAAAAACACCCAGCCTCCAAATCTCAGTGGCTTAACAAAGCAAAGTCTATTTTTGCACTCCTAGAACATGTCAGACCTAGGATGGCAAGGTCTCTGTATCACAAAGGCTGACAAAGGCTCCATCTTGCCACGTGCTTCCATAGTCACCAGGGCAGAGAAAGAAAATGGCAAGTGACACTCCTGCCCTTTATGGCTTCCACTCAGAAGGTTCTTTTCCCTTTGGTTCTGCTTCCATGCCATTGGTCAAAGCAAGTCACATGACTTCACCTTCCTTCACAGTGGTAGGAGGAGGGCAGTCTTACCATGTGCCAAAAGGAGGAGAGAATCCACTGGAATATCTGAGCAACCCTAAAGACTACCATACCCAGGAAGCAATGACTTGCAGCCTCTTGGAGACTGAGTGAAGCCCCATCCTGCAAAACGCAGAAACACAAAGAGGGCAACAGACCCAAAGCAGCTAGCAACCCTCCTGCAGAAACCCAAGACACCCCTCTTCCTGGGTGGTTACCTCTGGGCCCAGCACTGCATCCTTGGGGTACTGGGGTGCTAGGCCTCAGCAGGATGCAATGAGGAGCAGAGCAGAGACCCTGCCCCAGAATTCCCAGCCTAGTTGGGACACACATGACAATATGGGACACTTTTGGTAGAGTTCTCTCCCTGGTGACTGATACATGATGGTGCAGGAAGAACAACAAGCTCAGCAATGCTTTTCCTGGTTCCTAGAAGGAAATATAGGTATCTGTCAAGTGGGCAAGTCAGGGAACAGCAGCAGTAAAGGCATGAGGAATCAAAGAAGCATTTGTAGTTTAAAGTGGCCAGAGTGGGGTGGTCTTCAGGGAAACAGAGAGACATGAGCCAGGAGGAAAGCTGTGCCACATTGATAAGGGCCTTGAACATCAAGCTAAGGAACCATCTCCTCTCAGAGTGTATCCTGGAGACAATCTTGTGAGCCTCTCAAGTGGGAATTCCAAGCTTTGGAGGGGAAGAAAATGGACTTTTGGCAACCTTTGACCCTCCCAAGCACTCACTCTGTGCTGGACACACACTCAGCAGATTACATAGGTCAGTTCATTGAAGGCTGGAGAAGTTCCATGGCATGGAGCTTATCACTGCCCCATTTTATACTGGGGAAACTGAGGTCCATGGAATGGGGGTATCCGAGATGACACAGGTGGAAAGTGGCAGAGCTAAGATTGGAACCTGGGTCTGTCTGATGTGTTAGGATACCCACGAGAACCTAGGCACTACGTGCTTCACAGATACCTTATCTAATTTTCCCCAAAACTACACATGGCGTGCATCACCAACCTTATTTTACAGATGAGGACATTAAGGCCCAGAGAGGTCACCCAAGAACAAGTGGTTAACAAGCTGGCAGACCCTGGCAAGTTACAGAGCAGGCATGGCAGTGGGAGTCAACCTATGCATCTCCAGGGGGGCTCTTGGAGGACCCACGGCAGAGGGCAGGAAGTCAGCAGTGCATGAGTGAGGATAGGCATCTTTCAGAAGCTGGGTTTCTCCTCACTCTGCTCAGACCAAGCCCCATATTTCCATTCTTACCCTGTCTTTGGAGCCAAGGGCTATGCCTTCCACTTGGAGCACTGGAACCTCCATGCCCCGCAGGGATGCACCTCACTGTGATAATCAGAAGCTCATAAGCCATTAAAGTTGGAGAAGGGCCTGCTGACCCCAGAACTTCCCATGTGACCTTGGGCAAAGTCCTGATCCCCTCTGAGACTCATCAGGACACCTGTGGAAAGAGGGCCTGGAGATTTGTGGTGCCTCTTCACTAAGGTCACTGGCATTCCTGAGTCAGACAGTAATTAGGTTGGCTGGGCTGAGCTGGCCATCTGACCCAGCAAGAGGTGACAGGAGGCAGACAACCCAGGACAGACAGGCAGGGTTGGTGGGCAGAGCATGGGGTGCCCAGGGGGGTTGCAGCAGGGGTTAGGCCCCTCCATAGGCAAGGGAGAGGGAACAGGGCAAGTAATTTTTGAACAAATCTCTACTGCATCCCTCCCATATACCAAGCATCACACTGAGCCAACTGGCAGAATCCCCACTGCCCCATGAGGAGCCAGGTATCACCATTGTCCACTCCAGTGGGGTGGTCACTGAAGCTCAGAGGGGATAAGAGCCATATGCAAAGTCACAAGCTTAAATAGACATGCTGGGACTGGAATCCAGTTTTTCAAAGTTCATACCACCACCATTTTCCTAGGGGTCAGAGGCAGGGCCCTAAGGACAGGCAGCAACCAGATAGGGCCAAGGCATGAGTGACCATCCCAACTCCTGGCTCTGGAATTAGAGAACAAGGAAGGGCTTTGATTCTTAAAAGAGGGCTGGCTAAATCTCCAACTTTCACCCAGGCCTAGGGCTCCTTACATTCCTTATCCTGTGGTCAGCTCAGGACATGTGGGTGGACATCAGGGCTCACTCTCAACAAGAACCCCCCGCTCTTGGGGCAGCTACCTCCTCAGAAGACCCTCCCATGCTTCTTGAACACTGCCAGTTACAGAGAGCTCAGACCCTCTGAGCGAATTCTGCCTCCATTCTTGGTTTTGAGAGAAATGCACCAGGGATGGGGTGGAGGGATTACTCTCCCAGGGAAAGTGGGTCAGAGGGTCTCCAAAGCCCCTTCCCTCTCCAGCCCTCTCCCTTCAGCTTCCTATCACCGGGCACAGCTCTCAAGCTGGACATACAGCCTACTAAGGATGCTAGCACCCGGCAAGCACTAGATCCCAGGGCTGTTCCTTGATTTCTGTCTATCAGCTTAGAGAATCAACTCAGCTCTCAGTCCTCACTTCCCCCTCAGCGTGGACTGCTCTCAGCTCCCAATATGATTCCCTCCCCCTGCCCCGGGGAAATTTGATTCAACCTGTGACCTTGGGCAAATCCCTCCACCTTTATGCCTCAGTTTCTACATCTGTCAAATGGAGGAATGGTATCTCAGTGTGTTACCTTCTAACTGGCAAAGATTCCTAAAATGCCATCTTCCAGATGGACGGAGAGATGTGGGCAAGGCCAGCTGGGCCCCTGGTTGAGGCAGGAAAGGGAAGAACAGACCTCAAGCCCACCCTGGTGCCCATTTCATCAATGCCTGCTTTTGTCTGGAGTGCTCAGCAAGCAGCTGAGTTCATTTTCCATTAGGGACAATTATCTCTTCATTTGCGTATGCTAAATGTGACATTTAAGGGAACAGTTCCTCTCCACCCCAAACAGGATAAAAGTCCAATGACAGCCAGGCAACCTGCAGTTTGGGGCAGAGGTGTAATTGGCTGTTATTAAGGGAAGATGTGGGAGACACAGGTTTTGAAATGCAAATGACAGCATCTCTTCTTCCACCAGGGCTGAAGGGAATGAAGAGGGCTTCCCAGTGCCTGTCTGTCCACATCTGGGCAGGACAGGCCTCCTGACCCACAGAATAAGAGAGAGAGAAGCTAGGCAGAGTGGGGAGGCTCATTTGACTGCAGGGAGTAGAACAGACCAGCACATCACTCTTCCCACAATCTCGCCCTGCCCCATTGGAGTCAAGCAGACTTTGTTCCCTAACATAGAATGTTAGCATGTTTGGCTTTGGATCAGAGATGTTCACCAACAGCTACATCTATGGTGAAATCTGGCGAATTTCTGACACTCAAGTGGGATTACTGAAGCCTGGCATAGAAGACCTCCATTCTGACAGAAGCCTTACATCTGGCCATCTTCTCAGGTGGTATTCAACAGTCCTGACATGGCCCTGGCCTCCTGGCCCTCTTTGGAGCCCACCCCTGAGGCTGAGCTGATCTTGAGAACGTCATACCCTCTCTCACAGATCCCTGATTCCCACCTGCTTACTCCATAAGTAAAGAATGTGAAGTCAGAGGCCTTTCCCCAGCCTGCCACAGTAGGACTAAAACGACAGATCCCAGGAGTGGAAACACCTGCTTATAACCCTCCTGTGCCCCAGACACCAAGAGAGCTGTGGTCTGCTTTGAGGAAATTGGGGCTAGGGGAGGACAGAGGAGAAGCAGAGAGAGAGTAAAGGCACCCTGGACCCACTCTGCCCCCAAACCGTGGTGACCCCAGACCCCAACCCTGCCCGCCTCTACTGAATTGCACCCCCCTGCCATCTACACCAAACTCCTCCACGGGCAGCATGGGCTTAGCAGGTAGAGTCAAGGCTCAACTTCCAGTTTGCTGTCCGTGAGTCCTTGGGCAAGTTTGGAACTTCTCAGAACCTTGGCCTGCTCTTCTGTGAGTGGGGATGCCAAGGCCTTTCCCACAAAATCAGTCTTCCATTAGTCAATCCAATCCATGTAAAGGCCCTGAGCAAATGGTATGTGCTCAGTGATGCTCTGTTCCCTTCACCTTTTCTCTCCTTCACCTTTAAGGAGCCCTAGGAGAGAATGAGTGAGGAGAGCAGACTCCAGGCCCAAGTGCCCACTTCTCTGTTCCCAACACAGAGTTGACACATATGTGTAGGAGGAGGTAAGCAAAAATCATAGGCCCTTCCACTCCCCAGACATCAGCCATAGGTACATTCTGCAAAAACAGGTGTTTTAGATTCAAAACTCTCAGCGGGACACATTAGGACAGATCTCAGGAACAGAAAAGGTACCCCAGAGAAAAATCCGGATCTGCTGTTGACTCCAAGCTCACTTGCTGCTGGACCGCAGTGAGATCTCAGAATGGATGGGCTTCCCAGCATTTTCCCCTGTTGGCCACACACTCAAATCACCTGGGAGCGCTATGTCTCACAGAGCTCAGTGGCAGCCCAGATCAACTGAATCAGGAAGCCTGGGGAGGCACCAGGCATCAGAATGATTTTAGGACCCGTCCCTAAGTGACTCCAGAATGACTCAAACCTTGGGAACCCCCAGACTACATGACAGCTGGTCAGACTTGACCCTGTTCAAGGTGCTTTCTTATCCATCTCCCTATCTAATGGTCACCTGCCAACTCAGGAGCCACATTATTATGCCCATTGTATGGAGGAGGAAAGGGAAGCTGAAGATATTGCCATGTCTCCTGAGACAGTCATTGTTAAGGCTGAGACAAGAGTCAGACCCTCAAGCCTGGGCTCTTTCTACACCGGCATAGCTATGGTGGGCAGTTGGGGATAGTCACAATTTGTGAAACAGGACCCTGACTCTCAGGGGCTCACAGGTTCTGGGGGACATCCCAACTCTTCCTGGAAGGAGGTTCTAAGGGTGGGAGGCAGAGAAGAGCAGTAGTGTCCCTGAGGCAGGCAGGCAGGCAGGCAGGCAGGGCTTTGCATCCTGGACAGAGGCCAGCACACTGGGCCAACTCACGCCTTGGCCCCAAGTAGGGCTTGGCTCCGGTCCAGGAACTTCTCCCATCTGACTTCATCCTGTGGTGTGTGGGGGTCTGTTCCAGGATGGTGGGGCCCAGACATTGCCTTTTTATCTGAGTCTTTCCTGACACCCCTCTGATAACAAAGAAGAAAGCTTAACAGGGAGTGCAAGGTTTACTGGGGATTTCAGCTTCTTCCTCTAGGTCTGTGTTGAAAACACAGCCATTCATACAAAGCCCAAGGCACCATTGGCTTAGAGGGGCTCACGACCACTCTAAGGCTGGCTTACCTCCCACTATCCCTCCCCCCGCCCAGTCCAGCCCACTCCCTCCCTGGCCCATCCGTTTCAAGGGACAGAGGAAAGAAGAGATGAAGAGGAGACCAGCCAGTTTTTGTAGCACAGAGCAATGCACTGCCTTGCAACCACTAATACCCAAGTTCAAATCCCATCTCTGCTATATACTCCCACTGTGTGATCTTGGATAAGTTACTTAACCACTCCAAGCCTTAGAGCTTTCATCTACAAAATGTCAGTGATAATAATCCTCACTTACAGGTGAAACTGGGATTAAATACTACCCATGCTCGCTGTAGGGTCCTGGACACCTTATTTTACCTCCCTTTGCCTCAGCTAACCCATCTTTAAAATGGGTTAACAACAATGCCTATTCATAGAGGTGAAGTGAGTATTACATCCATTCAATGAGTTAATCCACATAAAGTACTTATAACAATGCCTTGCCTACCCCAAGCACACAACAATTGTTCCCTATTACAACACTCCTAGCATGCAGCCTGGCACGCAGTAGTTCCTTAAGAAACATCTGCTTCCTTCCTTCTCTTCCAGGCACTTTCAGGATGGGCCGAGTGTAGTCAGCTGCCTTCTTCTGATGCCTAGTGACTGGCTCTGAGCCAGCTCCTTAAAAAATTGGAAACGTTGTCCACTTTCTCTTCTCCCTTTTCATAAAGCAATCGCAGAACAGAGGCACTGACCTTGAGCAACCTTGCACTGCAATGTTTTCCAAAAGGCAAAACACTATAAATCACTGCAGGAGAGCTTGGCACCCCACGCACGCCCCACCTCTCTCACACAGCCCAGGTCCACCTGAGTGGGGATGAGATTTGGTCTCTGTTTTTTCCTATGTAGAAGATGAGCCCCCAGGGCAGAGGGAGCAGTGAGAATCTAGATGCCCTGGAGTAGTGAAAAATCATGGAGACTTTTGTCTAAACTCAAACAACATTTATTTAGCACTCAGCCCTGCGCCAGGCACCAGGCTAGGCATGCTGGTGGCATTTCCTCTGCTCCAAATGCAGCCCTGGGGGGCAAGATTCCCAGCAGTTCCAGAGGGGAAACAAGGGTCAGAGACTTCAGGGACTGACAACTGACCTTGGAGAAATGGAATAGAGGGGATTCAAACCCATGACCTGTAACTCTGTGCCCCCATCTGTCCTCATCATGCCACACTCTTCAAATTCCAATAGAGTTCCTGCAGAGGAGCTGTCAGACTCAGCAAGCCAAGCTGGACTCAGTGGAATCACTGAATAGCAGATTTCAGATCAGAACAAACACCATGTCTAACAGTCCAAGCTGCCCAGAGATGAAAAGTGCTGCCTTAGCAGGAATGAGCTCCCTGCCGCCAGAGGAGTGCAAGCTGGGGCTGAGGAGGCATGCAAGGGAGTTCCCCAGATACAGTAAAGATTAAGGTCCCTTCTGACTGGGCATCTGTAGCATCATGAAGTTCACTCATTTGACAAATATTCCTTGAGTGCCCTCTCAGCTCCAGCCGGGCTCTGGGATGCAGGATGAGACAGGAGCAGCCTTGATTTTGGAACTAATATTTTAGTTGGGGGAACAAGTAGGACAAAAAAATAAGTAAGAGCTCCAAAGAAAGCATGACAGAGTAATAGGAGAGGGAGTGCATGGGGTGAGGGGCAATGTCAGACCTCATGGTCAGGGAGAGCCTCCTTGAGGAGTGTTTCTCAAGCCTAGGTGAATAGCACAGGCCACACAGAGACTCGGGAAGAGAATTCCAGGCAGCAGGGGCACCACACAAAGGCCAAGAGATGGAATGAACAGTGAAGTCAGGAAGGAGAGCAGAGGAGGTGAGCCAAGGCACAGTGAGCTGGGAGGGAATGGGAGGTGAGCAGGACCAGGTCACACAGGCTGTACCTACTAGGTCCACAGTACAAGTCCACAGGGGGTACCATGCTGTGAGTTTGTTTGGAAATCTCCTTCTGGTAGCTGTGTGGAGAAGAGAGCGCAAGGCACAGGAATGGACTCACAAAGCCCAGTTAGGAAGCCGGTTTAGTTATCTGGTGGGCAGCAGGTGAGGGTATGCACAGGAATGGTGACAGTGGAGGTGAAGAGACATGGAGAGATTTGGGATCTAGGTGGAGTCAATTGAATTGGTTGTTAGGAGGATAGAAAACAGGGAATCAAGAATGACTCAGGGTGAGGTGGGTGCATTCACAGAGACTAGCCAAGGGGAGAAATCAGGAAGCCAGTATCAGCCATGATCATTTTGGATGGGATACCACTGAGGGGTCTGCCCCAGCTATCTGGGTTAATAAATGCCTTCCCTGGGTCCAGGAGATGTGGGACCTAGTGCCAGCTCCCCACAACAGGAGAGAGCTAGAGGAGGGAGTCCCCCACCCCCTCCCTCATTCGAAGCACTCTCAGAGCAAGTAGGTTTGACTAGAACTGTCTGTGGGTTAGGGCCAGTGCTATGCCCGACCCCTCCCCATGAATTTATTCCAGAGAGAGAAACAAGGAAGCCAGGCTGACAATGCCCAAGGTCCCCAGTGAACCGGGACTGGAACTCCTGGCTCCCAGCTGGCTGTGTCACTGTCCCCACCCCAGACAGCCAAGATTCTGAGAACTGTTTTCAGACAGAGGTGCTGAGGCCTGCCTGGTTCTATCCTAAGCTCTTCCAGGAGTTGTAGGTATAAGCCACATACTGGCCCTGGACAACAAGGTAAAGAAAGGACATCCAGGACAGTTGCCCTCCACCATCCACTTTCATCCTTCAGTCAAAGTCGGTGATGCCCTCCCACTCAGGACATCTGCTCGACCCCAGCCTCATCAGAGGCAGTGAGTAGCACATGGCTAGCAGGAACCTGGAAAAGGTAGGGGTCCTGTGGCATTTGGAATCAGAGAGACAAGGATTCAAGTCCCAGTTCTGCCACTTACTCAGGGTGTGATGGTAGGAAAGCTTCTCATGTATTAACTTGCTAAGCATTACTTTCCTTATCCATAAAGTAGGGAGAGCAGCTACCCATCTCATAAGGGTCCTATGGAAGTTAGACACCCCTGGCTCACTCCAACTTGTCTCAGTCATTGTGTCTCAGAAGCTTTCCTGGCTCCCTGGACTGGAGTCAGTTACTGCTAAGTTGTCCCATCCTAGAGTTTGTCACAGTGTGTTAACTGACAGGTCACAGCTGTGTCTCCTACTCTGACTATTGTGTACACCATCAGAACCCCATTGCTTGGCACAGTGTCCAGAATGACATAATGCTCAGTGTGAATGGTTGGAAGAATGAGTGAATAGATGATGAATAAATGAATACAGGAATAAGTGAGTAGATGAATGGATAGATGGATGAGTGAGAGAATGAATGAAGGAATGAGTGACTGAGTGAGCAAGTAAGTGAATGAAAAGCTACCTCCTCAGGCCTAGCCAGCTTCCAACTCTCTGAAGAAATGTTTCTCACTGTCATGTCACCTTGCATATACCATGCAAGGCATTGAGGCAGGACTGGGGCTATGCAAGAACCCCAGCTTGGACCTAACCTACCTCTGATCATTCAGGACTTTATACAACTCCACAGTGTCCGGGAATTGACCTCCAGGGATACGGGAAACCCTCCCCAGCCTCATGCACTTCCCCCAGTGAGACCCTGTGCCTAGAGTCGGCAGTAACTGAACAGAAGTCTGGGCCACCTGAGTCCAGCCTGCCCAATGTGCAGATGGAAAACCTGAAACAAAGGATATGGGACTTCTCCAAGGTCACACAGCAGTCCTAAAGGTAGCTAGTACTACTGACAGGCTGGGTTTCCCGTCTCCTGTACCCTGTGTGGTGTGTGCAGGGACAATTAGGGCAGGAAGCTGTGGGGACCTGGCCTCCCCATGGCAGCTTGGGGCCTCTGAGCCTCATCTAGCAGCTCCAGCTCCTGCAGGCGCCCCACTGCCTTTCGGAAACAGCCAGCTCCAAGCAGGCAGATGGCCGGCGGGCCCCTCGCCCAGCCCTCAGGCCCAGATGGCAGTCCTGGGCACTAGGTGGGATGTTGCAGCAGCAGCAACAGGAAGCCTGCTGCCCGCCAAAGCCGCCAGAAGCCCATGAAGAGGGAGGAGCACCAGCTCCAGCCACATGGCCACCCTGCCCTGCCTCCTAGGGTCTGGTGATGTTTGGAGGCCTAAGGTAGCAGCATACATAGAGTCAGGGTTGATACCACACTGTGGGGGCCTCACCTGGGTACTGTCCTTCAGAAATAGACATCTCCTCCTAGAGACAGCTCCCACCCCCTTGCTGCCTGGTGTCTGTGACCAAACGAACTGTGCTTCTCATGCTGCTCAGAAACCAAAAAGCACCTTTCAGGGCTTCGCTCCTCCAACGGGATCTCTTGGGATCACGAAGAATAATTATAACAGTAATAATAATTGCTACTATTCCTTGAGGGCCTGCCACATACTGCATGCTATTCTAAGAGTTTTACAAGTGCAAACTCAATCCCTACAACAGCTCTGTGAGGCAAGGCTATTATTAACCCATTTTATAGAGGAGAAAATGGAGGGTCAGAGAGGAAAAGCCATTAGCCCAAGTCACACAGCTAGGAAATGGCAAAGCCAGGATTCAAACCCAAACAGTCTGGCTCTGGGCCCTATGTTCCTAAATACCCCATAATTCTGGCTGGGCTTGCACTGGTAAGTCTTACACAGCAGAGTGCAGGGGGACAGAGGGACCCTTACCTTAGACGGTGAAAAGGTGATTTGTTAGGTAATGAGCTGCCCATTATAGTTGCTTGCCCACCATGGCTAGAATTCTTCAGCCAGATGCCTCCTGCGAGGGCCAGGACAAGCCCAGGGAAGCCCTAAAACAGCCAACACATTTATACATCACACACAAACCAACACTCCAATGGTGACACCCTGCACACAAACTCAGAGACATATGTGAGCATGTGTGCCCATGCACACAGACATACCCAGGCGATTCTGGGGAGAAATGGAACACTATGATGACCACATGACAAGCCTGGGTGCCTATGGACTGCCAGAGGGGGTGCCTCATCTTGATAATTGCTCCAGGAAAGTGTGAGGTGTCCCCTTCCTGTCTCCAAGCCTCAGTTTCCCCACCAGTGCAAGGATGGGGTTGCCTGAGGTCATCTCCAAGGTCTTGGGCTCCATGCTGGCTGGCCAATCACCTGCAACTCTCTGTCCCTAGTGTTGTGCAGGCAGGAAGCTGTGACTCAGCAGCAAGAAGCAGTGTAGGAGCCCCCACCCCCACCCAGCACACACAAAGGGCACCTTGTTACAGCAGCCTTCCAGCAGGGAGGGTGGAGGGGGCTGGGGAGGTGAGAGGCCAGGAGCAGCCTGTGTCAGCAGGACTCAGGGAAGGCCAGGGAGAACTGTCCAGGCAGGCAGGGCTGCTGGCCCTGGGCTGCACTGGCGCACAAACAGAGGTCCAAGCTGATCTGGATGGGCAACCCTGAGTGGGTGGCCGCTTGGAGAGGCTGCCCCCCCGGGCCTCTGCAGCACAACTTGTTTATTAAGTTCCCTTTTCTAACTTACTGTCTGAATGAGCTTTGCTCTCCTAGCAGCAGCTGCAAACCTGGAATTTCCCACGGTATGGGGTAACCCACAGCCCAGGGCTTTAATTCTGAGCCTGTGAGTCTCCATTCTGCACCATCTACAATGTGAGGACCTTCTGAAGAAGAACGTGGCCAACTCAGGCTCTTACAGACAGGTTTCCCTGTCTGTAAAATGGATGCCGTGTTGGGGAGTGCTGGCTGTCATTGCACTCTGCAGGGCAGCTGTCACCTTACAAAGAAGCCCCAACACAGGTACAAACTCAGTCCCTGTGACAGGAAACCCCTGAGTCATATCTGTTGCTTCTGGCTCTGCCACTGCCCTGTGGTGGACCCTGGGCAAACCGCTTACCCTCCTTGCCTCAGTGTCCCAGTTTGTAAAATGGTGAAATGGGAGGAGGCAAAAGGGAAATGAATAGAATAGTCTACCTGGAAGTTGCTTGGGAATCATTTTTCCACATGTCTTACATAGGAAAAGACCAAAGACACTCTCTGGTCTAGAGAGGTCAATCTAGAGCACCATGTGCCTGTGTGTGCACATATGTATACGTGCCTCTAGGTGTGTGCATGTGTGAAATGTATGAATGGACAGGCAGGTATATTCCATCAGGAATATGCCTATCCTTCAGGCCGTCGAGGTCATGGCCCAGGCAGAACAGGGCCCAGGGCAAAGGGCTTCCAAAGCCACTATCCTCGGTGTTCAGGGACTGTCTGGACACTAGTGACTGATTTGAGAAGTTGAGGTAAGCTGTGGTCCTGCCAAGGAGACTGGCTACTCCAGACAAGTCTCCTCCAAGCACTGGACAGAACTCACTGTCAACTGTCTGTCTGCCCCAATCCCCAGCATGGCCACCTGGCTCTATTGCCAGGAGTACATAGATGAATGGTGTATCCACATGAATGGTGGTGCCCTCAGGGCTGCACCCACACCATGGCACCCTGAACCTTCATGTATAGTATGTCATCTCCCCAGAGCCCATTCATCCTCCATGTTCCCAGAAAAAGGATTCTGCATCTGGTCAGGAAAACTTACATGATAAGCTATTACAAACTGTAAAGTACAATGCAAGCTGGTTATTTCATTAGATCCTCAAAATGTCACCCATTTCACAAGGTTCTTATTCCCATCTGACAGATGCAAACATCAAGGCCCAGATAAGTGAGATAGCAGAGCCAATACCCGGTAGCTTGACAAAGAGATCAGAGCACCAGGCTTGTGGTCAGAAGAAGCGGGTTCAAGAGCCAGACACAGTTTGGAGGGAAGAAGTCCAGGCTGAGCACAGGAGCATACCAGCTCCCTCGTAGCTGTGGGCTTAGGGGCAGCCAAGGCCCCACTATCAGGCAGAGGAAGCCACCAGCTTGTGTGCAGGTACACTCCATGCCCAGGATGGATCCTGCAAGGCCCTGGCACACTGAGCTTTCCGGCAGTGACCAACCTTGAGGGTTCAGGCTGCAGGTTCACCTCACCTGGCCCTCCCTTGCCTCCTCTGCATCAGGACCTGAGAGGACAGTAAGGCCCAGAGCGGTCTGGCATTTCCCCAGGGAAGGCAGGCTGGTACAGGACAGGTGTAGAGTTTTCTGCCAATAGAACATCTCACAGGTGGCCTGAAATAAAAAGAGGTTACATGTCCTCCTGAGGTCACACTAGATGAGAAAAGCTGCAATTTATGTATGAGGCATTTAAAAGTTATTATTACTTAGCAAATATTCACTGAGTGCCTTTGAAGTGTCAGGCCCTCACTAGGTGCTGGGGATACTCACCCCTGCCCTCATGGAGCTCACAGACTAAAGAGGGAGGCCAACTCTAAATAGAAACTCATATACATAGATAAGAGCCGCTAGAAAGAAAAGCAGGATTCCACCCTGAGGGAATGTGACAGGAACAAGTGATCAACCAAGGAGGGCTTCCTGCAGGAAGTAACATTGAGCTGAATCCTTCTGAAGGATGAATAGGAGCTATCCAGGCAAAGAGGAAGCAAAAAACACTTCAAGCAGAGAGAATCTGAAGAGGAAGCAGGTACATTGGGGCCTATAATTTCCACGATAACTATGAGATGGAAATAGGTGTCCCATTTCATAATTGAAGAAACTGAAACTCCAAGAGGCTGAGTTACCAACAGACCTCACACATCCAGCTGCAGTGCATGACCCAGATTGTACACCTTATACCATGCCAGTCCCCAAGCCTGGACCCGGGCCCTGAGGCTAAGAAGCAAAGGTTGTGGAGGGAAAGGCCCACACACCGGGAGATGAGTGAGGGCTCTCCTTGCAGGGGAAGGACCTGGACATGTTCTCTTGCTAGAGCAGCATGGGGCCCCCATGACAGAGCCAGGTATGTCCCCAAAGGGTTTTGGAGCCGCTCACAAATCAAATGAGGCCTCATCCCAAAACCATGGGCTAAGCAATAATCAGACCTAGCCCTCATAAAGCATGGTGGCCTCAGCTTCTCACAGATGCTATTATGAAGACAGCAGATCTTGTGAGGATAGCAATGGGGAGAGCCCAGGACATATAGACAGCAGAGGCCTTCTCAACACAAGGCTTCCTAGAGGAGGCAGCCCTGGAGTTGAGCCCTAAGAACTGAGAGGATTTCAAAAAGGTTCAAACAGAGCAAAGAGGGGCACTCCAGGAGTGGAGAACGGGAAGCAGAGGCATGGCTATGGGATTGCCAGCACTATTCAGGGACCACCAGGGCTCCAGCTCCAGAACTGCCCAAGACCCCTCATGTCCCAGACTTAGACTCAGCAGAGCCCAAAGGGCGCAGCTGGGATATGTAGACCTTGTTTCAGTTCATGTAACTCTACTATGAACGGGGCGTGGCGCTGGGCCTCCTAGCTCAGCCCCTCCCCTTGTGAAGGCTATGGTGCAGCAGAGACAACAGGTGTTACGCTAGCATAAAAGTATGACAAACTTACAAGGGAAGTGCCGTTCCTTTCATCAGTTGGTTATTCTTTCATCAGTTGGTTATTCCTTCATTCAAGGGCTAGGCACCCGCCACAGAATGGTGAACAAGCAGACAGTGTGGTAGGGGTCCCTCTCATGGAGCTTAGAATCTACAGAGTTGTACCCATACCCTGCTTCATCCCAGAGCCAGGACACTGGGCCAGGAGGACAGGAAAGGCAAACAAAGTGTCATGAGAGCTTTGACAGACATCAGCATCTCTGTGCATTCTCTTAATGACCACAGCTCTGTCAAATATATTGATGATTCCAGACACAGATATCCACACTTAATTTCCATAAAAGTTTCTACGCTTACAAAGGTACCCTCAGCTGCCTTTGCTTATAACTTGGAGGAGAGGGGCTTGTCCATGTCCTTTCAGGAGAGTGACATTTCAGCCTGGTGGGGCAGGAGGTGAGGTCTCAGGTGGCTCTTCTCCCTCATGTCCTTACTCTCAGGAGTACCAAGAAGCCCTGTGCCAGCCCTCAGGGATCCCCAGCAGAACCCAACATCTCCTCTTTATTCCTGGAATGCAGCTGTATCCGAGTCCTCCCTCCTACCCCACTGCCTCACACCCTGTACTCCCTTCTTCAGTGGACACTCAGCAGACTCTAAGCTGATGAGTCCAATCCACCCTTGCCCGCTGCCTGTCAACTTCCCATAGCTCTCTTTTCATTAGCTAACAGACCAGTTCAACCCCTAGTTCCAAGTCCAATTCAGATGCCTCAAATCTTAATCAAGTCCATGTCCCAAGTTTCTACTTATTTGGGAGGCCACATGAGACCCACGAGATATTAGACCTGTTCCTAAAACAGGAGTGTCTAATAAATGTCATCTCACAAGTCAACTCCAACTCGTTGGCATGAGCTTTTTAGAGGACTGTGTTGAGAATGGTTCTGATGCCATGTGTGGACTCAATGGAAAAGAGGGTCATGATTGATTAGTGATGTCTGCTGTGAGCACATTATTAGAAGAATGTGCTACTGATTTGCCATAGAAGGCAAGATTCCTTAGCCATTTACAGAGATCCTAATACAGAAAGTACCAATTCCCAGTTCTGTGCCCTAGTATGTATGGAGCCTTTGCTCTGTGCTCAGCCTTGGACTGGACACTGTGAGAAAAGCCAGGGGGACTTTAAAATTCTGCCCTTTGACCCAAGTTATTGACAGACTGACTGGGAGTGGGGGAGGAGGCTCTCAAAGCACTGGACTAGGTACTCCTGAAGCACTCAAAGTGGCCTTGAAGGTTCTCAGGTCCGGAGAGACTAAATGACTTGCCAGCGAGTGGTGCAGTCTCTCAAACATACCTGTGGAGCTTCATGAGCTCACTGAGTAACAACCCAAGGTGCCATGCAGCTGCCCTGAGAGGAAGGCAGCAGTCAGAGTTGCATCAGAGGACAGAGGACAGAGCACACAGCACCTGCCAGGGTCGGAATGCACCCTGGGTCTGTGGAAGATGCTGTTTTGAGGGAGGTTAAAGTGATCGAATTAGAGGAGACCTGAGGGGATTGACCCAGGACTACGACTACAGCCCTGACCCAGGACTACGACTACAGCCCTGGTCTCCTCACCTACAGTCTGGACTCCATCTCTCACGGCAGATTCAGGCTGCCTTAGTCCAGCATCCCTTCTGCTTCCTGACCTCCTCTCCTCCACACATAGGATGGGGACCTCAGAGATACTTCTCCCACCACTCAGACTAAAAGAGGTCCCCACACACCCCAATATTCTCCATCCCAGCCCCCTACTGTTATAATTTGTAATTCCTTTTTTATTACCTGTTCAATTTGTTTTGTCTGTCCCAGTGTCATCTTCAACAACTTGAGTCAAAGGGTGGAATTTTCCCTTCTTCTTGGCCTTCCTCAAAGTATCTAACCCAAGGCTGAGCACAGAGCAAGGGTTCCATACATGCTAGGACATGGGACTTGGAACTGATTCACCCCACATTTGCATCTCCTAGAATGGCTAAAGAATCTTGCCTGCTACATCAAAGCGGGGGCACATTCTTCCCATCTTGTGCTCACAGCAGACATCACTAATCAACCATGATATTCTTTCTCATTGGGTCTACCATGACATCAGAATCAGCATGTGAGCCACATGATGATGAAAACTCTGTCTTTTTCTGTCTCCATATCCTAACACAGTCAGCAATTGAACTGGTTCAAAGCAGGGTTGTTCAATTAACAAATAAACTGTGGAGGGCAGGAAGCACACACTCAAACACCTGCAGGACCAAGCAGGTAACATAAATGAGTGAGATGGCCAAATGTAAGAAACAGAACAGATAGTGCCCATGTCATTTTCAAGGCATCTGAAGTTGTGCTTATGGGATACATATATGCAAATTATTTACATGTAAACAAAAGGGAACATTCTTTGTGTCCCTGATGACAAAGTGGAGAAGTGCATTCTTTGTGTCCCTGATGACATCAGGGACACAAAGAATGCACTTCTCCACTTTGCTGGGAAAAAATTATACTCTGTCCTTTTCTATTTCCCTACCTTTGCTAGAGTTGTGAGTACAGAGAAATATTTCCCTACTCTGTGGGAAAACAACAGGCCAAGTGTGATGCCCCAACATCAAGGTAAGTCAGGAGAACTCAAAGTGAGTCCCTCATGCAGCAACATCAATGTCACCTGGGAACTTGTTGGAATTACAAATTATCAGTCCCACCCCAACCCATTAACATAGAATCTCTGGGGTGGGCCCCTGCAATCTGTTTTAAGAAATAGGTGATTCTCAAGGTTGAGAAGCAGTGCAACAGGGAGTAGTGGGGACTGTGGTAAACTGGAAAGCACATGTTCTGTCCAAAGAGGCCCCACTTCTCAGCTCTAGCCCATAGCTGCCACATAGAATTGTGAGTGCAGTGTGGTCAAATCTCTCAATAATTCAAAGAAGTTGAAGAGCCGCATTTTCATGTGAAATGTCTTCATTCCTAAGTATTGGCTGAGTTTCTTTTTTTAATCCCATGTAGACCAAACAACTTGTCTACAGTGCAAGGCCAGCCCAGACACAGCCAGAGTATGCCCTGAGGGGTGGAGACATCTCCCCATAGGGAAAGCCCCAGAGAGATGCTATGAATCCCAGCTGTCCTGTGGAGACGGGCCTGGCTTGGAAGTCCAGGCCCAAACCCTACACTGCCCCAACATATGTATAGAACTATTTCTGAGTCCTCAAATTTCAGACAAGATCCACAGAGGCCAGAAGTCCCTGGGTCAGAGGATGAAAAAGATAGGGCAGCTAAATTCAGGGCCCTGATGATCTAGGCCCAGAGCAGGGCTAGGGGTGGACAAAGAGTGACTCTCCTTCTCTGAGCCCCTATTCCATGACAAACGTTGCTCAGGAATCACAGGCATTTCCTCCTTTGCAACCACCTCATAAGGTAGAAGAGGTCTGTATGCACATTTTAAAGATGAGAGAAGAGAGACTCAGAGAGGTTAAGTGACTTGCCTTAGATCACAGTGTAAGCAAAGAAAGCCAGGTTATGAACCCACATTTACCTGCCTCCCAACCTATGTTGATCCAAACTGCCTGCCATCTGAAGGATGGAAAAGAGGCTGGAAAATGACCAGGGTAGGCCTGCTGCCCCTAGAACCTGCCTTCCCTGTCAGGACCACAACCAACCTATGATTCCAGTGTCAGGAAACCAAATTCAAGAAGTAGGTACCGGCAGTGGTGGTGCAGGAGCGGGTGATAATGGAGGTGGGACCCTGCTTCAGCTTCAGGGGGTCTGCCTCTGTATGCAAATCTCTGACCCAGAGCTGGAGAACTTTAGGCATTGGGGCCTACCCATGGAGAGGGAGCAGCAGCAGGGCCAGAGCTGGCAGGGGTTCTGAACCCAACCAGGCAGCAGGGGTCTGGGCTATACCTTGAGTCACACAGCCTTGCCTCTGTCTCACCAAGCTTCTTCCTAAAGGCCTAGCTGTCACCTTTGGCCCTAGGGTGGCCCTCTATGGGGGGCTGTGGTTGCCAGGGAAGCCAGAAGAAATGCTTGGCTCCTGCCCCTGCCTCTGACCCCATGGGGCAGGCCCCTTTCTGTGCCAGAAGCCTCCAGAATTTCTGGGCTAGCCAGGCCTTCTCCCCAAGCTTTAGAGCTCATGAGGGCTCCCATAGACCTGGCTCCAAGTGCCCTCCCCGCAGCCAGGCTCACCCGGCCTGAGCTCTGGTCAGACTGGGCTCTGCTCTCACCAGGCATGAGTCAGCGCTGTGAGCCTGCGTGTGGCCACAGCTGGCTGGACTCTGGGGCCAGCCAGGCCAGGCCCTGGAGGTCTACTGGGACCCTGGGGCCTCACTAATGGGAAGAGATGGCCCCAAATGACCCACAGGATCACACAAGGGAAAGAAAAAAGGACCAAGCAGAGAACTAAGCACAAAGCAAGACTCACGAAACTTAAAGTGGCAGAAACAAACTGAGTCAGAAAAACGGCCACACAATGTACAGACATACACAGGCCACCAGCCCTGATATGCACACACAGTCTTGTGTATCCCACACTCTAGACATGTATCATGTGGGCACACACACGAAATACACATCCTCCCAGTGCCCCTGCATCTGCAGCACACACCAGACACACACATGCTGGAAACCACACCAATAAAACTCAGAGAGCATCCCCAGAGGGGAAGCCACCACGGGGAAAGCAACCCCACAGAGCAGATGCTCACGTGCATTGCCTGTCAGTGGTGTATGACTTTCGTCGCACCCAAGGAAATCGGACTCACAGCTCTTAGCATCCGTATACAGACAGGTTTGGGGACAGCAGGTCACAACACACTCATTTTAACTGCGTGATGCTTGTGAGGGCTGTGGTCCAGGACAGGCCTGGTAATCGGGGTCCTGTGCAACCCTCCCTCCTCCTCCCCCGCCCTGGCGCTGGACGCCCAGACAGCCCTTGCCCACCCCAGCCAGCCTGGCTTCTGTGCCCCGCCAGGAGGTCGAGGAGCTCAGCGCGGCCAGGAAGTCAGCTCGGAGTGACAGCTCCCCCACGCTGTTTGTTTATTCATGACTCATTCGTCTCCACAGACTGGCTCTTCTTTCTTTCGGGTGGAGGGGAGAAGGGAGCGGGGAGGGAGGGAGGGGACGGGAAGGAGGAGCGCAGACTCCACAATAAACAATGGGGCAGCTGAGCCGGCGGGGCGGTGGAGCCTGCGCTGGGCGCAGAGCTGGGACTCGGGGCTGGGGCCGCCCCGGGGACAGGCACCCCCCGACCGAGCAGCCGTCCTGGGGTTCTAGGCGCACGATTTTCACTCCGCGGGCCCCGCCCGGCCTGGCCTGCCCTGCCTGCCGCCACCCCCGGCGACCGGGCTGGAGCAGCCGTAATTGGATCCGTGCCGCCTCCTCTTTGCTCCCCGCCCCCAATCGGGAAGCCGGATAAATGCCGGGTACCTTGGCACAACAGTCGGATCCAAACCTATTATTTGGCTAATGGGCTTCCCTCGTGCGTCTCGGCAACACCCTGCAGACCCCCGCCCCCACTGCCCGAGCGGGTCCCTGCGCTCTCCAACCCGGTCCAGGAGGGGCTTCGTCGAGGGCTCCGATAACTGGAGGGAGTGCGGCTCCGAGGCTTCAAGGGCCTCATTGTTCTGCCTCGAGGGGCACATTGAAAATGCTCCAGGATTTGCTTCCTGTGAAAACAGCCTGGGAGGGAGGGGGCGATTCACGGTGGAAAGACATTATCCTGCTGGAAACTGCCCAGATTACACAGGGAGAAAAGGGCTGTTTTGATTGTTGCTGCCTCTTTCTTTCTTCCTTTTTCTTTCTTTTTTCTCCCCCCCCCCCTTCCCTCCTTTGCTACCCTCTCCAGGCCAGAGATGAATCTTTACAGCTGTTGAGCAAGTTGGAAATGAGGGGCTGTTTTCCACATTAAAAAGGTTGGTGGATGGCAGAGCCAGATATAAAGTCTGATCAGAGAAACTCAAAAGAATGCAGGGGCGATGAGGTGGGCAAATCCAAGAAACTCATTTCCCAAGCATGCCCCTCTGAGTCACATCTTGCACCATGAGGGGAAAACACATCACGCCACAATATGTCACATGCCTGCAGCAAAGGAACAGGCCTGGTGCAGGATGTACAGCTCCTTCCTCAGCCTGGGTCAGCCCATCCAGTCCCCCTCCTGTCCAGGGTCATCTGGGAGAAGGCAAGGGGGTCAGCCTTGCCATGTCCAGTCCAAAACCCTACTCTTCCCTCTCCTACCTGAATGATCTTGTCCAGTAATAATTGTAACAATGAGTACTCTCATAGCACCTACTATGTGCTGTGCCCTGGTCTGCATGTTTTATATACATCATCTCATTTAATCATCACCACACCGCTATAAGGCAGGTGATTTTATGACCCCTATTTCCAAATGAGGAAGCTAAAGCCAGAAAGGTTAAGGAACTGTCTGAAGTCACACATCTAGTGACTGGTGGGGGGTTGGGGGGCAGCCCTGCAGGCTGGATCTACAATCTGGGATCTTGGCCACAGTGCTGACACTTCTGAACCTCACACTCCTTATCAGGAAACAGAGATAATGACACAGACCTCGTTAGGGGATGGAAGGATGCATTAAGAAAATCCAGGCAATGTTCAGGGCAGCGCTGAGCATTAGCTTCTTTTGATGATGCCATTGTTTTTGTGTAAACCAAGGACAAATAAGGACAGTTCCTTCCTAACTGGGAGGCTTATCATAGAGGCTAGAAGAGACTGACTACAGGGTCAGTCCCTAGCACGGTGTCTGGCACATGACTGATGTCCTAGACATTTGTTTCTTCTCCTTCCTTTTCCCATCACTTCTCACCCAACCTGGAAGATACTTTGTCTAAAAACTCTCCTACATACCATCCATCAGGATAGCCATACAGGTGCCTCTCCCCATTGCCCTCAGCCCCCTCTAGCTCCCCCATGTCAAACTATGTGGAATTTTCTGCAGCCCCAGACCATGCCTAATCTGGGTCTATTCTGACCACCATACTTTCCATTTCAACCCTCCCCCCAGCCCCCTGCCCTGCTCCACCTGCAGAACTCCTGATCCATCTTGCACTACTCTGCTGCTGCTTTTTTCTATAGCCTCATCACCCTCTCACCTGCTCTAAAATTTACTTCTTGTCATGTTATTTTTTTCTGCCCCCCATCCACCTTCATTCGCCTACTCACCCTGCAGGTTTCTGCCTCTCTAAAGCCTTGCACCCTGCTTCTCACTCCTTCCTCCACCCACTCCCCCTAAAGGTCAGGCTCCCCGGTGACATATGCTCATAATTTCCAAACCTATATTTCTAGCTCAGGCATCTCTCCTAACCTCCACACCCTGGGTTTCCAGCTGCCTCCTGGGATTCTGTCGCCACCTTAGTACCTCACAGGCACCTGAGAGTCTCCATTTCTCAACCTGAGGTCAGCCTTGGGTCTCCCAGTTTGCCCCGCCCCTTGAGTTCCCCAGTGGCTGGTTGCAACACCACTCAACCCCTGGCAAAGCCAGACTTGACTCCACCCCTACTACCAGCAGCCCAAGGTCAAGCCCTTATCCTCTCCTCCTGGGTTATTGCAACAGTCTCCCTGCCTCCTGCCTTTGCTCCCTCTGAGTCAGCTGCCCCACTACTGCCAGGGCCAGCATTTAAAGCACAAATCCAAACAAGCCACTCTCTAGCTTAAAAAACCTGTAGGATGAACTCAAACTGCTGAGAATGACTGGTCAAGCCCCGTACCTAATCCCCTCCCCCCAGCCCTCCAGTGACCTCTCCCTCCACCCTTGAGCTGGGCCATGTTTTATCACAGCATAAAGCAGTAATCACTTACACAGCTTCATGCCTTCCTGGTTTTGTTCACGCTGTTTCACCTGCTGACAGCACCCTGCTCATTTTTCAGTCTGCTAAATTCTCTCAGCTTTCATGATTTACCTCAGGTGCCTCTTCTTCCAGGTAGCCTTTGCTGACTACCCCTCCTTCCCTTCCAGGTTAGATGCTGTGCTCGGCAGGTAGGACTATTCTGTTACAGGCATTTGTTTAGCCAGCCCTCTTCTTCATCCGTTATAAGAGTCTTTCTTGATACCTGTCTTCTCAGCTCCTAGAACCTATCAGGTACACACAGATGTTAGATGGAGGGGAGGAGAATGCTGGGCACGTAGCAGGTGCCCAGCTAATGCCCAGCTCTCCTCCCTCAGGCCCTGCCCCAGGGACAGACTAAGGGCATTTCTTAGATGGCCCCCTCTTCTAGTGGGGGTGGGGTGAGTTGGGGGACACCATTATAGTTTCTAAAACATGAGCAATGTATGACATTTAGGCAAATCTAAGTTAGACCTTCCCCCAGCACTCAATCCCAGTTTTCTGTTAGTATCTCACTGACTCTTCCCTTTTTCCAATTCCATCCTCAGCTCCAGCATCTCCCCTCCAAGCTCTAACTCAGTTTGGTCCCTGTGCACAGAACCAGACTGAGGTCAGGAAAAATGCCCCACCATGGAGCAGGAAGCAGAATTCTGCTCCTGGTATTGCCATTGATACTGGTGTGATCTTAGCTGGAGCCTCCCCTCCCTGGGCCTCAGCTTCCCCTCGTAGAGTGAAGGATAAAACCAGAGGACCCCTTGGGCTTTTAAAGCTCTGCATGTAGAATTCTTAGAGGCTGTGAATGAAGGTGGGACTTGGAGGTCACCCAGGGACTCATGAGAAGTCTGTGTCTCCATTCACAGGAACCCCTAGACACACTACTACTCTGCCCTCTTTATGCATCATGCACTTCATCTGTGGCCACGTGACAACTCCAGTGGTTAAAAATAAAAACAAGCCAGAGCCACCAGATCCAACTACGACAACTCTCTAACGCAAGGGAGAAGGGGGGCTATTTTTGGTGCAGTCACTAAGCTTGAGTCTAATCCAGGAAAATCAAATAAGAGGCCTGACACGGCCCATCGAGCTGGTCTGACCCTAGAGATGTAGGTCAGTCCTTGTCGTGGTGGCATTTGAGGGGTTCCTGCCAACATTACAGAGTGAGAGACGGTGCTCAGATGATCGGCAAGGTTTGGCGGAGGACATAAATGCATAGCCCACTCAGTGTCCCCAGAAAAAAGAGGGCTCTCCCCATGCTGGGGAAGCAGCCACACGGGTGCCCTGCCACCATTGCTGTCCTAAGTTTGGCAACTTGGAACATTTGGGAAAAGCAGCCTGCAGGAGGCAGGATTTAAAGATGGGGTGAGGCGCAATGGCAAGAAGAGCCAAGGCACACTTTGAGCATATCCCTCCCCTACTAAGAGCCTTCCCTGGCTCCCTGCTGTCAAGTAGATAAAGTCCAGACAACTTGGGCTGATGTGCAAAGACCTTTCTGTGCTGACCCTGGGGTGACCCCTCCACTCCAGCATCCCTGGACTGCTGCCCTGTCCTGCCCCTCCCTCACATGACCTGGGCGTCAGCCTCTTGGACACACTGCTCCGTAAACGTGCCAGGCTCTCTCACTCCCTGGTGGCTTTGCACATGCCATTCCCAGTGCCTGAGACAGCCTGCCTGCCCCTCCCCAGCCCCACCTTTATCTCTTCTCTGTGGAAAATGGCTTCTTGTTCTTTCAGGCCTACCTCCAAGGTCCCTTTCTCCCTGGTGCCTGCCCCAAGCCCCTTAGCTGGGATAGAACAATTTGTCTTCCAAACCTGCAGAGCATCACTTTATATCCAAAACAAACCAACAAGTAAACAAAGCTGTGCTCTCACTGAGACAAAAATAATTCCTGTCAACTCTGAGCCATGTCATCACCCTGCTTTCACAACTGCCCTCACCTGATTCTCACAGTCTATGGAGTAGGAAGGAACAAGTAACCTGGCCACAGTTGATGGCTAGTAACCTGGCTCGTAAGCCTCAGGGGACTTATCCATGGCCGCTAGGTCACTCACTAGCCTCATCACGTGCAAGGTTGGCTATAGAGGTTCCAGACTCAGGAGGGTAGGCTCCCAATTCTGACTCAGTTTGCCCAACTTTCTCCTACCACTCCCTGTCTCCTCAGGTGACCCCCTTGCTCCTTGAGAGCAGAGGCCTTGTTCAGGTCATATGATGCCCCTAGAGTGAGTATCTCTGTAAGCAGACTTCTAACAAAGGGGCAGAGCCTGAGCCATGCAGGAATAGCAGAGAGAAGCAGTCCCCACTGTGCTGCCCATAGCTGTATGCCTGGGACAAGTGGGAAGAGGGCAGTGGGCAGACTGGGGCAGGCAGGGTAAGACCAGCCAGGCCCTTCATGCTGAGGCATGGGCAGTGGCGGGCCACTGGAAGACGTGGAGAGAGGGCCGCTTTGAAGGGACTCATAGCCTGAGCCCCAAGGGAGAAGCTGTCACTGTAAGAGGGATTCCCCACCTCAGGCCAGAACCCCGAACTTCCCCCAGTTCAACTGCAACCCTGCATGCTGATTTGGGAGAGAGGGTCTACTTCTCCCCCAGATGAGAGACCTTAAGGACAGTTGTTGTAAGGGTCCTTGAGCTGCTTTCCTGGACCCTGGGGTCCACTCTCTTGAGAAGAGAATGGGCAGAAGTGGCAGACCCCAGAGTGGCACCCTAAATGTGCCCCTCCCAAGGCTTTCCTGCAACCCAAGGTGGGAAAGGCTTGGCTCCCTGGGAGGCTAGGCACATAAGGTCCTCCCAGTCCCTGGCCCTGTGAGTCCTCCATCCCACCAGGCCCCACAGAAGGCAAGAGAAGCTCTCTCCATGTATTGGCCCAGACACACACAGGCAGACAGTTCCCCAGGCTGAGCCAGTGCATCAGCATTTCTGAAGACGTGGAGGAGTGGTCTGGCTTTACCAAGATAGCAGTCTGTGAGGGCAGCCAAGAAGGAGATGCCTCTGAAGGGCCTGCTAAGGTGGCATCCTGGGTGCCCAGCCAAGCAGGGAGCTTCTTAGCAGGCTACATTCCTCACATGCTGCAGAGAGGTACCCTGTCAGGAGCAGATGGACCCTGTACCTGCCCTTCCCAGGTTGCCAGTACCACTTATGGACTGAGGTTCCAGCAGAGGCCCCAAGTCCAGCTGATACCAAGATACCTGCCAAGAGAACATGCACATTTCCATCATGGATCCAGCATGGTCCCTCCATAGCCAGCACGGCAGCCAACAGCCTGGCCGGGCTCCCAGAAGACCCTGCACATTTGACCCTAGGCCTCTTCCCCATAATCTCTCAGGCTGATGTCTTCCTGGATCCCCATCTCTAGGTGCTTGCACAGGCCATCTCCCCCACTTGGATTAGGGTACCCAGGTAAAACACAGGGTGCCCATTAAATATGAATTTCAGGTTAACAATAAGTATTTATATAGCATGTCCTATGCAATACTTGGGACATACTTATACTAAAAATTATTTAGTGTTTATCTGAGATTTAACTTGTCATCCTGTATTTTCATTTACTAGATCTGGCAACCGTAACTTGGACACCTCAATCCCTCAATCCCACCTATAGTGACAGGCCCTGTTCCTCAAGTCTAGTGGGTGGGCCATGCTGGCTTTGCCACCTGAGGGTCTCTGTCTTCCATACTATTCTAGTTTACCTGTTGCTATATAATAAACTACTCTAATGTGTAGTGAGGTGAAACAAAAATTATTTTACCATACCTCACAATTTTGTAGGTCAGGAGTTCAGGCAGGGCTCAGCTAAGTGACCCTTCCTAGCCCACGTGATGTGGGTAGAGGGCTTTCAACTGATATTCAGCTAGTGGATGGACTTGTTTAAGATTCCATGTGGGCTTCATTCACATGTCTGGTGACTTGGTGAGGATGCCTGAGAGGCAGAGCTCAGCTGCAGCTGTCCTCAGAGCACCCGCACGCGGCCTCTGCAGCATGGAGGCCTTCAGCTGGTCAGACTTCCCCCATTGCAGCTTGAAACTCCCACACAGAGCCCCTTTGGGGGCCCAGGAAAGCTTCGAGGTCTCTTATGACCCAGCCTCAGGAGTCCCACACATCACTTCTGCCACATTCGATTGGTCAAGCAAGTCCCTAAGGCAGCTTTGATTCAAGAGTCAAAAATTAGAGCGTACCTCTTGATGAGAGGATTAACGAAGAATACATAGCCGTCTTCAGTCTGTCACACATTGTCCCTCTCAGTCCCCTCCACACAACCCTGGCTCAGGCCCTCATCCCTTAGCTGTAATCTTTCTAGTCTCCTTCTGACCAGTCTCCCTGCCTCTGCCTCTGAACCATCTTCCCTTTTGGCTGCCGTCATACTTAATTTGTCCAAAATCCCAGTCTGACCATGTCACTATTGCTTCAGCATTTTCGTGGGTCCCTTGTAGACTCCAAGTTCCACAAAGGTAGGGACCAAGCCCTTTTTATTTACCAGGGTATGCCTAGCACCTGAAAGAGAGCCTGATACATAGTAAGTGCTCAGTAAATATTACTGCAATAAACGCTTGAATAAAGGAGTTACAAGATAATCTTCAAAGTCCAATCTTCAAAGACCATAGCCTGATATTTGTAAGCACTTGTAATATGCCACAGCCTGTCTTGGCACCCTGTGTGCAACCCGTAGTAAGTACCTTTCAGCATTCCTCAAACACTCTTCTTTCAACAACTTCTCATTGGCTGTTCCCTTGGTATAGACTGTCTTTCCTCTCTTTACTACCTTGTAAACTCCTATGCATCCTTCATCACCCTACTCAAGCATCTCCTCCTACCTGAAACCTCGCCCAAGCTTCCCTGCCCAATTTCCATAGCTTTTCCATGTCAATCAATAATATATTTGTCCCACCCTAACCAGTGTGGCTCATTTGGTTGGGTGTTATCCTGCAAAGCAAAGGTTATAGGTTCAATTCCGGTCAGGGCACATGCCTGGTTTGCAGTGTTCATCCCTGGTCTGGGTGCATATGAGAGACAATTGATGGATGTTTCTCTCCCTCTTTTTCTCTCTCCCTTCCCCTCTCTCTAAAAATAAATAAATAATATATATACATATATATTTGTCCAAAATATAAATTCCCCTTGAGATCTTCCTTTCCAAATACAAAGCAGGGGTGAAGGGCTTCCTGAGATTAGAGTCAAGCACATAAATAAACATTTATGAAAAGCAATTTAAATGCCTTTCTCTTCTCTCCACCTGTGCAGCACCCTCTAAGGTTAGGATTATGCCTCACTTCCTATAGCAAAGCTTTCCTGACCACCACTACTCACAAACGTGCACTGTGGAAGTCAGGGGGCCTTGACCTCCCACTGCAGTTAACCTGTGCTCATTTGACACTCACTTTGTACTAACAGGTAGCACACCTTCAATCATTCAACTAATACTCCCTGGGAACCTCCAGTGAGCAGGACCTGCACTAGGTACTGGGGACTCTCCCTTGTTGCATGGGATCCACCATCTGGTGGGAAAAGTGGACAAGTAAACAAGCAATACCAATGCAGAGGCCTGTGGTGCCTATAAGGGGTCCACCCAGGAGGGGCCCCATCCCAACTTGGATTGAGGGAGGCCAGCAAGGAAATGAGGTCTACGCTGAGACCCAAAGGAAAGTACAAATCGGAAGAGTGCTTCAAATCAAGGGAACAGCATGGGCTAAGGTCTGGAGGTAAGAAACCAGTTTAGGAAACTATTTAAAGACATGTTTTGGTTGGAACATAAAGCAGAGAGGGTTAAGGTGGCAGGGGAAACAAGGGCCAGACAATGGAGGGTTTTACCCTACAAGACATCAAGGCTCTGACTCGGAGGACAATAATACTATCAATAATAATAACAGCCACCCCATACTGATCAAGTGTTGTGTGGAGGGTCGCTTACCTATTGTCAGTTCTCCCCCTGCTTTGAAATGGGTGCTGAGATAATCGCTCCGTATTTGCATAAGAGGCAGCTAAGACTAAAGTTACTCTACACTTGCCTGAGGTCACACGCCTGGTAAGAGCCAGAGCCAGAGTTGCCTGACGCCAGAGCCTATATACCGCCAGAGCCTATATACCGACTGTCCTGTTACTGACACGGAGACACCAGTAGATGGGAAATGTCCCCGTTAGCACATTCATGGCCTTTCATCTTGTCAGGACACAGCACCCCCATCATTAGAGCCAGAGGAGCCCTGAGAAGCTTGAGATCTTACTGTGCTGCCTCAGTTTCCCCATCTATTAGATGAGGTGTCTGGATGACTTGAGCCAATGTGAGGGTGGGGCCTCCACTCCAGCCTGCTGGTCCCCCAAAAGTGTCATGTCCAGATGTGCCCTTTCCCTGGGCTCCCTAAGGACACCCCAGAGAGGACCAGGGTCCTGCAGGGCCTCAAGGATACTGGCCCTGATTCTGCTTCATCAGAGCAAACTCAAAGAACCCATCCTCCATTTCTTATCAGGCACCTCTTAGCAAGCAGATACCCTCACTCCACAGTGTCCTGCTGTGGTTCAGGCATGGAGGAGGGATGGGGTTACCAGCAAACACCATGGTTCTGGTACCCATAATAGCCTGTCATTTGGGCATTGTGATGGTTAACACAGATACCCTAAGGCCTGGGGACCAGGCACAGGTCACCTTGCCTGATCTCCTTCAGAAAGAGGTAGAGACTCTGAGAGGAAACAATCTGGTCTAGGTCACACTGCAGGTCAGTGGCAGGTACAGTCTAGGTGCAGGCAGCTCCTGCCCCAGCAGCCAGCAGTGCCCTCTGTTCTCACACCATCACTGTGCCAACTGAAACACTGACCATCTGGTCATCATCCAAAGCACCACCATTGCCACCCCAGAAAGAGGAAGCAAGCTGCCTGTGTGTCCCGGCGTCTACAAAGCTCTCTGCCAAGGGTCCCAGTCTGACCTTGATAAAAGCAGGAAACTTTGGTCACAGCTAAAAGCCCTTGAGAGCAGTGAGGTTGGAGGGAAGAAAGGTGTGTAGCTAGCTGGGTCTAGGTTCGAAACCTGCTCTGTATTCACAGCTGGGACCTGGTGCAAGGCAGGTAATCCCTCTGGGTCTATTTCCACATTTCAGAATGAGAATTGTTTTTCTCATTTCAGTAGTTGTGATAATGGCCCAATGAGCTAGGGAAGACAGTCCCTGTTTCAGAGATGTGTGTCCAACTGCATGAAGGTGACAGGCTACGCATGAAGTCGGGGTTTCCTTTATCCCTCCCAGAGCTGCTCAAAGGCTATCTATCACACATGCAAATCTCCCAGGGCTCTAGTTAACATTCAGGCTCTGATTCGGTAGGTCTGGGTGGGGCCTGAGGTTCTGCATTTCTAACTAATTACCTGGTGGCACCATGCTGCTGGTCAACGGACTATACTTGCAGTAGCATTAAGTTTAAGATTCTTTAGCAACAGCATTAAAAGAAAAGAAAGAGACAGGATGGGGCTTGATAACCATGGAAGTTGGGTGTTAGGGTAGAAGGAGTTCATTCTGTCCTCTCCTTTTTGCTCTGTGCAGGGAGGGGGAGACTGGAGAGCGACTGCTAATAGGCACAAGGCTTCCTTAGGGGATGATGAAATGTCCTAAAATTAGATTATGGTGATGCTTGCACAACTCTGCAAATATACTAGAAACCATTGAATTGTACACTTTAAATGGCTGAACTTTAAACAATAAAACTGTTTATAAAAACATAAAAGAACAGTAACTCCTTCATGGGTTCTTGTGAGAAAGAAATGAGTGTATGTAAATGCCTAGCTCCCTGGAGGGTTCAATAAATGAAGTTCCCTTCCCCTAGAAGTTTGGGTTTTCATAGATTGGAAGTCTTTGAAGCAGGACCCACATCCGTCTACAGCTAAAACCAGCAAATCCTTAGAGTTCACTGCCAAGGGGTGATGAGAGTGTTGGGCACCTCCTGGAAAATGCTGGGGACTCAGACTCTGAGTCATGCAGGGACCAGAGGAATGGCCTAAGCCTGGAAGTCCTGGGCCTCATACAGGCACAGGTACATTCCACCCACCCCCAGGGCCTTAGCCATTCCTCTGTCCTGCCCTCCCCTTCAGCCCACTGATGGAATCCAGCTGAATCCAGGGTTCTGGTGGTCCTGTTTATGTCTCCTAATAGGACTAACTCAAGAAGAGCTTCTCCCCCCAACCTTCCATGTCTAGTGCCATGGCCAGCTCTTCCCAGATGCCTTTCCTGTTATATCCCTCTTCCTTAGAATAGGAACCATTCTCCCCAGTCTGAGCTTTTATGTGAGTTCTAGAGGACTCAATGAGCAGGTGGCACTTACAGAGTCCCTACAATTGGCTGCTTTCGCACTCACTGTGGGACATACATCTGGGAATCATTTACTCACTCACGCATTCATTCACCTCTGGCTAGGCCTGCATCTCCAAGATCACTTGCCATGCAGTCTGGTCTTATATGACTCACCTATAGTGTGCCCGCTTCCTTGACTTTTCACCCTGTCTCTGGGGCAGGTGAGCCTGCAGAGGTCCCTCAGGAACATCTTCCAGCAGGTGCAGTGGGTACCCTGGATGAAGTTCAGGGCTAGAAGCCAGGAAAGCAGGGTCTTTTGGGCCAGGTGACCGCAGGCAACAGGCTTTACCTCTCTGGGCCTCAGTTTTTTCCATCAGTAAAAATGGGGATAAAAGTTATGCCTGCTGCCTTTCTAGGGCTGGTGGGAAATAAGAAACAAGCTCCACCTGGGAGCCCACTCAGCCTTTAGAAATGTTCTCCCATCTTTGAGGTCAAGCAGCTGAGGCCAGGGAAAAAGGACTTGGATTGGAAGCAAGCAACCTCACTCTCTTCCCCTGCAGAGCCTCAGTTTCCCCTGTTTTGTAAGAGGATGACAAGTCTTCCTCACAGGCCTTCTGGGAGGCGAGAAGCTGAACAGAACCTGCTAAGACCAGTGGAGTCAGAGCTCTCAGCCAGGAGAGGAGAAGGATGAGGAGAGGTAAGCAGGGCACTTCTTGCATATGTCATCTGGGGAGAGCAACAGACCCCCACAAAGCAGTGTCAGGGCCAGGAGGCAAGTCGGCATCACTCCTTCAGGGGCTTGAGGGCATCAACTCTGGTACCAGACTCCCTGGATTCAAGTCCCTGCCTCACCACTTAGTAGCTATGGGACACTTAAACTTTGTAACTGGTTCCTCATCTGTAAAATAAAGAGAATAGCACCACCTCATATGTTGTCAAGAGAAGTTATTCAGTTACTACAGGTACTTTAGAACAGGGCCTATGTCTATAAATACTGTGCAAGTGTTAGCTATTACCATTCATTTGTTCATTGGGTACCTGCTCCTCTAGGCACCAAGGACATAGCCAAGAGTAAGGCCAAACAGAACTGACAGTCCAGCAGGACAGATAGCCCAAATTAAGAACTCGTAGACAGAAAGACAATGACAGATTGTGATAGTGCCAGGAAGGAAGCAAGCAGGAGGTGAATGACCTGTCAAGGAAGAGAGAGGGGATGTATTTTGAGGCAGTCAGGGAGGACCTCTCTGTGGAGGTGTCATTTCAGCTGAGAACTGAAATGTATAGAAGAGTCAGGTATGTAAAGAGCAAAAGGAAAAGGGCTCCAGGCCATGGGAATGCATGCAAAGATCAGCACACTAAGAAGGGAGCCCTGGCAGAGGGCTACTCTGTGGCACATGCAAACGGAGCCAAGCTGCCACCTGTCGGTCCTGCCCCGCTCCCACCATACCCCATCTCACTTGGGGCTTTGCTCTCCAGACAACTCCAAACAAATAGATCTGACCTTGGGTCTCATGGTCGCTAATTGGTCCTGGGAAGACAGGGCAGGATTGGGATCTGTGGGACAGAGAAGGGCTATACCAAGAGGGAATGTTGGGGGCAGGGAGTACCCAGAGTAGCCCAGCCAGGCCAGCCGCATCCCTCAGGGCAGAGCCTGGAGAATTCTGATCTGGCATCACCATCCCTACAACAGCCTCTTGGGCTGGGAGGGAGCTCCAAGAATCATCTAGGCCACACTATATCAGGCACCCATGTTCCACCATGGGGTTGGAGGTGGGGGCCAGCAGGAGTTGTCCAGCTCCCCTGACACACCTCCAGTGATGAGCACTCATGTGACCTTGTCCTGACTGGAAACAGCCTCCTCCAGTGCTGTCCTCCAGGCAGAAGAGGCCCCATGTCCTCCCTCCATCTGAGGCAGTAGTTCTACCCCACTCCCTGCCAGGGCCATCTCTCCTGAAACACAACAGCCAGGCTCAGCCAGCAGCCAGCCCTCCGGGGACGCTGGCTTTGCCTGTGCTCTGCCTTGCCTCCTCCCTCACACAGCCAGTCCCCCAGCAGAGTGGACACCTAGGGGGCCATCACTCTTCTGCTGTGCCTGATGTCCCTGGGCTCCCCTCCTTATCAAATGCAAACTTACTCTCAAGAAAGAAGCATACTTTTCTGTGATGGACATGTTCCATATCTTGATTAGGTCAATGTCAATGTCCTGGGTTGATATTGTGCTGTTGTTTTACAAGATGTTACCATTGGGGGAAATTGGAAGAGTATAGAGGATGTCTACATTATCTTTTAAACCCGTGTGTAAATTTACAATTACCTCAAAATAAAGGGTTTAGTTAAAATAATTTATAAAAGAAAAAAAGCATAACAATACCAAGTATCATTGTAATTATAATGACTCTTTCCTGCTTTCTTCCTTGCCTTCCCTCTCCTTCTTCTCCTCCCTCAGGTACATGGGCTTTCACAGGTGCAGTCAGACTTTTAAAGTGACTGAAGGCCCATGGCCACAGGGGCCATGGCCTTAGTTGCCTCTTAGAGGCAGCCCCTTCAGCCTCAGCCCAGGGGGCCTAGCCAGGTGCAGCCTTTCTCCAGGTTCGTGGCTCAGAGAATCCTGGGAGTACTGTGGCCTGGAGGGAAGGAATGGCCTCCCTGAGGTCAGGCACACACAGTATGTTTGTGGCAGAGCAGTTTGTGAGTGAGTCTAACTCTAATGAGCAAGACACATGTCCAGCACAGAGCAGGCCTTCAAATCACCATATAGTTTAGTCTCTTCCTTCTTTCTTTTTCCTCCTATCATCCCTTTCTTCCCACTGCCTTTTCCCCTTACTTCCTTCCTTCCCTCCCTCCTGAGTACTTAGAAGGCAAATGCTCCACTTCTCTGGTTCTGTGAAACCCCAAAAACCTAGTGACAAACAATCAACAATGGCCATTTACTTTGCTCACAAATCTGCAGTTAAGACAAGGCCTCACACCAACTAAAGCAACACCTGGAGTCTGGAGGGTCCACTTCTGAGACCCATGGCTGGCCAGTCAGTGCTGCTGAGGGCTGGCAGCCTCAGCTCTTCTCCACACAGACCTCCCCACCGGCCCCTCCATGGGCTGCTTGGATTTTCCCAGAGCATAGTGGCTGGGCTCCAGGAGCAAGTACCCCAGAAAACAGGAAATGGAAACTGCTTACTCCTAAAGGCCTGGAAACTGGAACAGAATCACTTCTGCTGCAGTTTATTAGCCAAGAACTCCCAGAGCCAGACTCAAGGGTAGGGGCATACATACTGTCTCTCAATGGGAGGAATGTCAAGATAGTTTGGTTTAAAACCACCACCGCATATAAGATGGATATTAAAAAATCAGTTGTATTTCTGTCTACTACAAATGGACAATCTAAAAGTAAAATTAAGAAAGCCATTCATTCTAAATAGCAACAACAACAACAAAAAGTATGTAGGAATTAATTTAACAAAAGAAATAAAAGAATTGTATATATAGAAAACTATAAAATACTGTTAAAAGAAATTAAATAAGACATAAATAAAAGGAGACCTAACTAAATTTCATGAATTGGAAGACTCAAAATTGTTAAGATGGCAAGTTGCCCCAAACTGCCATCAAAATTCCTATCAAATCTCTATCAAAATCTCAGCAGGTTTTTTTTTTCTGAAGTTGACAAGCTAATCCTAAAATTTATATGGAAATGAAAGTAACCTAGAGGAGCCAAAACAATTTTTCAAAACAAGTACAAAGTTGGAAGACTTACACTACTAAATTCAAATTTTACTATAAAGCCACATTAATCAAGACAGCATTGTATTAGTATAAGGACAGACATATAGATATATCAATGCAGCAGAATAGGAAATCCAGAAATAAAACTACATATGCATGATCAATTGATTTCTAATAAAGTGCCAACAATTTAATGAGGAAAGGAGAGTCTTCTCAGCAAATAATACTGAAACAATTGGACGTATCCATGTTTTTTAAATATATTCTTACCTTATACCATATACAAATTTAACTCAAAATAGATAATAGATATAAATATAAGAGCTAAAGCTTTACAGCTTCTAGAAAAAAATGGAAAAAATCTATGAGACTTTGAGTTAGGCAAAGGTTCCTTAGACATGATATCAACACATGATCCACAGCAGAAAAAATTGATAAATCGGACTTCATTTAAATTTAAAACTTTTGCACTTCAGAAAAACTATTATGAAAATGAGAAGACAAGCCACAGGCTGGGAGAAAATGCTTATAAATTATATATCTGATAGAGAACTTGTCTTGAGAATATATAAAGAAATTTTATAGTTCAATAATAAAACAAACAACCCAATTAAAAGAAAAAGATTTGAATAAACACTAAGGCAAAGATATATGAATGACTAATGGGCCCATGGAAAGAAACTCAGTATCATTCATTAGTTTTTAGGAAAATGCAAATTACAGACACTCCTGTATATACAATTGAATGGCTCTAATAAAAATGATAGACAATAGCAAGTGTTGGAGAGGAAGCAGAGAAACTAAGACTTTACACATTGCTACTGAGACTACAAAATGATACAGTCACTTTGGAAAACTGTTTGGCAGTTTCTTAAAAAGTTAAGCATAGACTTAGCATGTAACTCTTAGGTATCTACCCAAGAAAATTAAAACATATATCCACATAAGGACTTAGAAGCAAATGTTCTTAGCAATTTTATTTGAAATTGCCCAAACTTGGAAGCAACCCTATTGTCCATGATCTGGTGAGTAGATAAATAAATTGTGGTGTAGCCATATGTTAGAGTACTACTTGACAATAAAAAGAAATGAAGTACTGATGCCTGAAACACCACAGATGTTTCTAAAAAGCCCTATGTTTAATCACAGAAGCTGGACACAAAAGATTATTTATTGCATGATTCCATTTGCACAAAATTTCTAGAAAAGACAAAACTATAGAGAAAGAAACTTGGATGAGTAATTTCCTGGGGCCAAGAGTGGGAATGAGGATTGACTGAAAACAGGCCTGAGGGAAATTCTGGGAGTGATCGGAATCTAAAACTGGACTGTAGGGATGGCTGCACAGTGTGTAACTTTACTAAGCCTCATCTTATTATGCATTTCCAATAAGTGACTTTCATAATACAGTGTCCAGCAGAAAGAATGACTGCTTGAGTGTGGTTGGTAAGGTGATAATATGGGTGTAGTAATGTATAGTTTTAATTTGAACATTTCACCTTAAATGTCATATGGTGTGCTTGAGTGTGATATTATTATGTTACAGAATTACATGCTTATGATTTTGTAATAAAAAAGGGGTGTTATTTGTGCTGGACCTTGTATGCAAAGTATACCTCAGTACAGCTGGATTTTCTAAAAAAGGCACAGCAGGGTGCCAGCATCTGGCAGGGGCAGTGGCAGGCCCTGAGGGATAAGGCTGGCTATGGAGAGGCAGAGCGCTAGACTCAGACTCCCGAGAGCAGTGAGACCCCCAAGAGCAGTGAGACCCCCAGAAAACAGACTGACTTCAGCCTCAGAAAGCCCCTTAATCAGGCCTAGCCCCTAGATCCACCAGAGCCATGGACAACTCAGAGGCCTCTTGATCAGGTTCCCAGGGTCCCCTTTCGCGCACATGCCATTAATCACTGAGCTGTGTGGGGTCTTGCTGGCCTCACCAGTGACCCCATCACCTTTACCACCAGTGTGGTATGGCCAGGTTCCTACCACTACCCCACTGGAGACCCCAAGGAAGTGTGGTAGGCCCCTGACCAAATCCTTTAATTTCCTTGGGCTTCAGTTTCTTCATCTGCCAGTGTGGTAACACCCATCTGCCTCTCACAGGGTCCTCTCATAGGACCCCTGGAGGGAGTGAGATGGTGCATGAAGAACTAGCTGGTCATGGAGTAAATATGGTGGAAAATTCAACCACTAAGCCATGAGGCATCCTGGAACATGGAAGAGAGACTTCCGAACCCAAGTCCTGCCCAAATTCCATATTCTAAGCCCCTAGTTCACAGATGCCTGATGAGGAAGGAAAACCTTTGGAGATCACCCCCATCCAACTTCTACCTCATCCTGGGTCCCTTCTAGCACAACCTAAGGAGCTGGTAGCCCAAACTGAGCTTGGACTCCACTAGCCCCAAAGACTACTTTTCTAGGCAGCACTTACCTCACTGAACAACTGCAAATGTTCAAACAGCTCTTCCGACCCTGAAGTAGAGCATGACATCTCTTGTGACCTCCCCCAGCAACTGGAGGCCAAGAGCCTTGCAGTGTATCTGATGCCCCGGCCCCCAGCAATGGTCTGCAAATTCAGATTCTAGGTTTGGGCTGATGCTCTAGCATGTGTATTTTGACAAGTACCTCAAATATATGCCATGCACACACACAACCTGAGAGGCACTTTCCAGCACAATGGGTCTCAGAACATGGCCCCTGAGCCAGCCATGAGCCTCACATGGGGAACTTGTTCAAAATGCAGATGTGGCCCTACCCTGTGCCCAGCAACTGGAATCTCTGACACCTGGGACCCACAAGCTCGGATCCAACAAGCTCATATTCGTCAGGTGACTCCGATGCATGCTAAAGTTTGAGAATTCATGGTGTCGTGGAAAGCCTGATTTGAAAAACAGATTTAACCTGAGCACAGGATGTAAGGCCCCAAATGTTACCCACTAAGCCTCCCAGTTCCCCGCAGCAGCTCTCAGTTTGAAAGCCACCAATCATGATGTTTTGGGGGCCAAACCAGTTTCCCCAGTGGGGAAAACACATTTGATTAATCAAAACCCCAACCTGAAGCTTTCCCTCCCTAAGAGAAGTGATGGCAGGTAAAGGCAGCCCATCAGTCCAGGGTGACAAGCAAGGTGACAAAACATCAACATGGGCCCGGCAGGCTGAGTGTTTGCCCCTACACCTGTCAGGCCCTGCCCGGCAAGCCAGCAGTGCCCAGGGCCAGGCCACCGAGGCAGCTGCGGATGACGGGTGGTCATTGTTCCTGCTCAGCCTCCAGCAGGCACAGCAGTCCCAAGTAATGACACTGGGGTCTGACAGCCTCCGAGGAACCTTTTGTCTCACAGCCACGGCCAATGCCCATAATTGATATGGATTGCGGGGCTGCCACCCTCGCCCTGGCTGGCAATTAGCACTTTGTTGCCAGCTGTCAGGAGCTCCTGACGTTTGGGGGGAGTGAAGGCTTGTCAGGTTGCTGGGCCCACGTGGCTCATTATGCCAGGGGCACGGACTCCCCTGCCCCCAGACCCCTTTGATCTTGTGGGGTGGAGAGGGCAGGTGAGCTGTCTTGTCATTTCCACTCTCTTTTCAAGAAGGTGGGCTGAGGCCACTGGTGACAGCTTCCCCATCCCTTTCCCCACTGGAATCCTTGAGTCCTACACAGAGTGACCTGTGAGGAGGGCTTTGGTGAGGCTCAGGTGGAGCCAGAGAGGAGATTCAGTGAGGGCAGGTGGCCTGGGAGGCTGAGACCTTGGACCCTCCCAGCCCCGGGAGTAGGGCTGGTCAGTTTTGTGCAGCTTTTGGCACATCCATTGTCAGAAAACTGGAGATGGGGACCAGGTCAGAATTATCCAAACTATTGGTCACACCCATTAGTGGATCATAAAACTAATTTAGTGAATCAAGAAACAATTTTTGAAACTGAGAAAACGATAGGATGGGATGGAATAGAAAGCAGTGGAATGGAATGCATTGAATGGAATAGAATAGAATAGAATAGAATAGAATAGAATAGAATAGAATAGAATAGAATCTCAAACATGCATTAAGGTAAGTATCATTTCTTAACAATTTTGTGAATGTTTAACATGCACATGTATGGGGGATTGCAATGTAAGGAGTTTTCTTATTGAAGAAAGTAAACTAAAGTTTGAAAGCTGACACGTTGGATGACCCCTAGTCTCTAGAATGTGGGCTGAACACTCCATCCCTCCCAGAGTGCCTTTGTGGGACAGGAGCCTGGAGGAGGCGAGGAAAGGAGAAGGCCCAGACTTTGGCTTCAGGGACCTTCCAGCCTCGTTGGAGTAAAAGGTAAATGAACAGGAGAGGAAGCCTTGTAAAACCCTGAGGTCCAGCCAGGGTCTCCTTGATATGCTGTGGCTGACACCTGCCCACCCTTGCCTGATGCCTGTCCCAGAGGGCCCCTGAACACACCTCTTAGTCTCTTCCATCCAGGGCCAACATGGCAGAAGAATAGCCTTTATTGGCTCTTTTCTGCCTGCCTCCCTGCTGCTTCCTCCTGAGCCCATCCAGCCTGAAGAAGTAACAGTGGGGCTCTTTCCTGGGTCTAGGAATTTGATGAGAAACATGCCCAAATGCAACACATAACATCATATATGATGCAGTTCATGTGCACAGAACTTTACAAGTACACTCTATCGGAATCGTGTTATTTGACCCACACCCCAAAATCTAGCCCTGCGCAGTAAGAATTGCAGGAACCTTTACCAGCTGGGGCCACATTCAGGAATGGTCGTTAACTGCCTACACTATGCATTTTACGGTTTACAAAGCTCTTTCTTGTGTACTCCTACCTATGAGATTGGCATCCCCATTCCCATTTACAGGTGAGGAAATCTAAGCTCAGTGAAGCGCAGGAGCCTGTCCAAGTTCACACAGTCAGCAAGCAGTCCAGCTGGGAGACTGCCCAGCCCTGCTGGTGGGGGAGGGGGGCCTGTAGGGGTTGATCTGTCCTCCTCCCTCCCCGCATCCACCAAGCCTGCCACTCCCTGGTCAGTGTGTGGTCTGACAGTCTGTGTTGTCTCTCTCCTTTCAGACAAATGCAGCTATTTTGGAAAATCCTTGTTGAGCTAAATCAGGTTCGGCTGGGTCCAATGAAGGCTTTATATTTTTCTCTTTGCTATTAAATTATATTTTATTCAAAAGGCTAAAGCCCCACAAATCACCACTAAAGCAGCCTGCCCCATGCTGATAGGCCTGCATCCACAGGCCTCCCTGCACTGGAATATGCAGATGGCCCCACCCCACCTCCCTTCCCCCTGCTTTACATAGTGAGAATAGATCGGAGCTTATGGCTATTATATTGTATCTGCCTTAAAAGCCAGCCCCTCTTTGCAGACACAGACACTCCCCAGCTCACATTTATCAGTTTTATTCCTTTAATGATTCAAACTTGTGCTGTGATGTGCTACTCGGAACGAAGGATTTTATGGATTTAACAGTTTTATTAATTTAAGAGGTTTCCACTGAGCGCCAGAATGGCTCAGTGTGACAAAGAAGGTATCATAAATGAATTGATTTGTCACGTATCAGAATGCGATCCAGCAGTGATTTCATTATTGGAGTTATTTTCTTCCAATTATCTGCAAACTTAAAATGCTAAAGAGCAGCCCCTTCACCCCCACCCCCAGCAGCAGCCAGGCTGGTTCATTTAAGCAGGAAATAAATGCAGATCAATGGACCAAATTTGCTGCCATGTGTGGAAGCCTCCTGTGCCTCTCTTTTCCCCTCAGCCCTGTCACCCCAAGAAAACAAAGCTGTGGGACAGAGGATGTCTGGAAAGGTCCATGGGCAGAGGTCTCCTGCATCCCTGCGTGCTGCTGCATCCAGGGGACGATGTGTCCTCCTCAGTGTTCCCCAGGGCCTGGTGGAGCCTTGATGTCCATCCCATTCCCATATGTGGCACACAGATCGCCCAGCCAAACAGCACCTGGCCACATCCGCTCTGGCTGCTCAGGCTTTTCGACTTGGGTAGGGTGACAGTGGAATGAGCACTAGCTGGATAGGGTTCTAGCCCTGGCCCTGTCTGCACCTCACGCTATGGCCTAGGCAGCTCCAGACCCTAATAAATGTTCCCAAATGTGGCCGAACATTCTAACATCAGAACTGCTGTATGCTCTTTCTTCTCAGCCTAAAAGACACTTGTCCCACCCCAGCCCGCCCCTCAGCCTCCCAACCACCAACCCTTACCCCCAACGCCCTCCCCTCCACCAGCTGCCCAGCTGCCTGCTGCTCACTTGTCTTCTTCTCCACCCTTGAGCCCATGCTGCCCTCCCGTAGGCCCCTGAGCTCCCAGCTCTGGGCCTCTCCTCAGCTTCCCTGGCTCCAGCCCAGTGAGTACTCTGCCTCCCCAAGGGACTTCTGCCTCCAGGTCTCAGTTTCTTCATCAGCAAGATAAGGATTTGAAAGAACTCTAAATTCCCAGCCAGGATTAATGCCCCTGACTCTGCAAGGGTGTCCCTGAGACCCTCACCCACTGATGAATTATTTGTTTATTCTACAAATAGCCACCATGTGTCAGGCCTCCATCAGGGGCCAAGAGAAAGTGATGAGTCAGAAGGCCCTTGTTCAAAGAGGGACATAGGGCAAGGGGCCCAAAGTGCCTCATGCCCTCACTGGGTCACTCAAACTCTGTAAAGATTGACAGGATGGGCTTGGGGAGCTCTGATTCTCCCTGCTTGTTCACTGCCCTGTTTCTGTGCTCCTCTGGCCTTGGTCCCTCTGTAATCAATAAGGGGCATTCTGCCATTGCCATGGGGCCCAGAAAGAAAGGGAACAGCAGGGCTCAAGGTGACAGAGTGGGAAGTATGGGGGTACCATGCCAGATTCTCCCAGGCTAAACTGGATCCCATGTTCTTCCCTGATAAAGAAGACCCAACCTATTCTAATTCACTTGGTTTTAAGGGGAAGGGAAAGGAGCAAGAACCACCATGTGACATGCCTACTGAGCTCCAGAAATGAGCTGGGCCCTTCTCATGTCCTTCCAACAAGATTTTATAAGTGGAGAAAAGGTGACCTGACTTGCTCAAGTTCACCCAGCCAACCCAGCCCAAGTCTACAGGGGGAACTGGGAAACACTCCTGAGAGACCGCACCCTTGTCCTTCCACGCTGCCCACAAGCTCACTGTCCCTCAGCATGTGCCCAGCAGAGGATGCAGAAGCAGACAGAGGAACAGTGGGGTGTAGGTTCCCCTGCAGGGGCGCAGGGACTCCAGACCAGACCCAGCTCAGTCCCATGCTCCCCACCTGCTCCTAAGTAGGTCCTGCCCTCTTTTCATCTGTCCAAAGTGCTGAGGCTGCTCCCAGGAATAGGAAGTACTTGAGTGAGTGGAGGAGAAAGTCCTACTACAGTGAAAAACTGTGCCCATGAAAACCAGGGTGACTGAGGGGGTCAGCAACCTGGAAGGCCAGAAGGAGCTCTGGAGGTGTTCTTCCATGTCACCAGAGTATACTCTGGGGGCACACTCGCCTCCCCTGCCACCTCCCAGTGTGTCACAGACACAAGTCCTTATGAGGGCGGACGTGACTCCTCATATCTGTTGGCTCATCAGGGAAGCTGTGACCCTCACAACTTCAGTGTCTCTTCCAAGAGCCAAGAAGAAATCAGACAGTGGCAGCTTGGGAGGAAGGGGGTGCCTCAAAGGGCATTCCCAAAGGATTCCAGCTAAGTTGACATTCCCAAGGAGAGAGGAGCAGAGACCCTAGAGAAGGTCAGATTGCCCTTCCTAGGGGTGCAAGGGCCCCAGAACTAGGTGATGGTCTGCCATCTCTACACACACCCTACAAAGAGGGCCTGAATGAAACTGCCATGGTTTCCTGGGAAGCAGCTGGAGGTCTCTGTTCTAAGGTACCCCTGGCAGTGGGTACCAAGGCTCACAGAGGGCACCGGATTTACCCAAACCACTAGGCAATACTAGAGCCATGAGTAGGAACCAGGTCTCCAATATCCCAGTGCAGAGGTTCAGAATCAAGGATCTTAAAGCTGAGAGTCCATCTAACACCTCCGCAGAGTCTCTTTCCTTTCAGGAACCTGTCCAAAGAGACTAGCTACCCAGGGTCTCAATGAGCACCTCAATGACAGAGAGCTCACTACTCCATAGGTAGCCCACTCTGTTTTCATCCAGCTCAGTTAGAAACTTCTTTATACATGCACCTGTGCATGGAAACCCACTTATTCTTCACACACACAGGTGTACATGTACAGATGCGCTTGCACCACATACATACATGCATACACATGCACGTACACTTTAATGCCACATTCCTACATATGTGCACACCAGTTAGGCTCCATTGTTGCACCCAGAACAGATCACCCCTACAGATCCTGCCTCTGCCTGCCCACCCCCTGTTCTGAATGCCTAACACTCAATCAGGCCATGGGCAGCGTCTGACTGATGAGTTGACATCATTGTAACGTGGGGGAAATGACCAAACTCAAGGTGAAGCGTGGCTTCTTTCTTCTACCTCAAATACTTCATTACCTACCTGGCCTCCAATGGCTAATAAAGGTGTCTAATTTGCGTGGCACTAAAATAGCCTCCTAACGTGCACCAGGACTATCTCCTCAAATTAACACTGTGACAAGTAATGAGGGTCTCTATTAGCTGATATCTGCATGTGGAAATTCTCATTTTCCCAGAGTGGGCTAATATGTCTGCAAGTACCCCTTCAGGGAGCCTGGAAAACTAGGCTCCAGACATGGAGCAGACTGAAAGGCACTAGAACTTGCAGCCAGGCTACCACAAACAACTGCCACCCAATCACTCATGATAACAGTTTTGACCAGGAACTACTGGCAGCTCTGCCCCAGGAACAGCGAGACAGGCAGGAGGGCCCAAGGTGTCCCTTAGCTAACCTGGGTGAGGGTGTACAATTGTATCCACGGTGGGGCCCATGTGAGGAATCATGGGTGTTCTCAGGAAGTCTTAACTCACTCAGCCCAGGGGAATTCCATGAAGGCTTCTCAGATCAGGTGGTAGGTCACAGTCATCCTTGCTCTATTTGGTGTTTTCACGAACAAGATTGGTAAAGTGAAGGGGGATATTGGTCATTTGAATGTGGGCCTCCGTCTTTGCATTCTTTGATAGTAGTACTAATTTCTGGGATTCCTCCTAAGATTCATTACCACACCTGACTTATGATTTGGGGCACAGGCAAGCCCTCCAGAGCACTTTCCTCTCTACCATGCATAGACACACAGGACTTGTCAAGCTCTGACTCTCACCAACTCCTACCAGACTTCCAACCGGCAATGTCTGAAAGATGCTGAGCTAGCCAGAGCCACTCAAGGGACTTCCTTCCCCCTGCCCCCTGACCTCCACCCTAAACATTCTTCCTCCCCACTTGCATCTTCCTCCTTTCCTTCAGGTCTCAGCTCAGAAGCCTTCTCTGGTTGAAGTGCTCATACAGTATGCTTCCATAGCCCTTGAACTGCCCTGTCAGAGCACTTTTTCATGGAACTTTCTAGTTTGGCTACTTATCTGACTCCTTACCAGACAGTGAGTGGTGCTAGTGAAGGGACCAAGCATTCCTGTTGTCTCCCGCACCCACAAACTATGGCTGTGCAGAGCTCACCAGATGCCTATGTAACTTTATTTCCATTATCCTATTTGATCCTCCAACTGTCTTAGGAAGTAGAAAGGTCATTACTAAGATTCCCATTTCACAATGGAAAGATTGAGGTCCTCAAAAGAGGAAGCAGCTGCCCAGCATCATCACATATTGGTCACAACTGGGAGCTGGAAGGCTGAGTGAGAGGCGTCTTCACTGACACCAAGTCTGGTCTGGGGGACTTAAGTGTGTGTCAGGGTGTCATTAAACTGGCACACCCAGGGTGAGGTGAGGATTCCCTGAGATAGCTGTGAAAACTGTGTGTAAACCATATAGTCCTGCTCAAACAGTATTTTCTTGGCATTTTGTTAAAGATTTCCACTGTGTGTAAAGTTTAGCTAGCAATTCCCAGGCCAGCTTCCAGAGCACCCCAAGAGTCAAGGACTGGGTTTGAGATAAATTGCCATGCAGAGGAATTGATTCATCTTAAATCATTACATTGTATCAGACCTGTTTTATGAACCAATAAACTTAGGTTCCCCAGCTTCCTGTGCCCAGCTCTGCCTTTGCAGATGGTTTTAAAAACAGAGTGCAGGCCCTCTTCTCTCAGTCATCAATTCATCAGGGATCTCCTTGGGCCCCTCAGGAGAAAATCACGGTCCCTTCTCCATCCTGCAGGACACTGTCTTGCTTCCCGAGAGCCAGCCGTCCAGTGGCTGCTCTATCTCCACCTGTGTGTGCCAGTTTCTGTCAATACCTGCCCGTTACAAACACAGCTATCACCCGTGCACATGCGGCTCCCATGCATGGGTGCTTCCTCTCTGGGGCATCCCAGGGCTGCTTATCTGGGATCAGTAAATCCAACCCTGTATCCCCTTTCCTGTGTAGACACTGGCCTGCTGGCCAGCGGTATTTCCCAGAATGTCCACACTGCCTGACCTATGGAATGGCCCCACAGTTCTGCCTACTCTCAGAAATCACAAGGCACAGGGACATGGCGGGGGGGGGGGTATGAGGGGCACCTCAGGGAAGGTCCTCTGCTGCTGTTGTCCCAGAGCACCTTTACTGTGTGGTCTATGATACAGACTCTCAATCATTCTTTAGCCCCCAGGCTAGTTGCCACCTCCTCCAGGAAGTCTTCTCTGATTATCTCCATGGCCCACAGACAGAGGAGTTTTTTAGTTCAATGGCATAACTCAGGATTTGTGTCCAGGGTGGCCAGAGGCACAAAAGGCTCCATTAGACATGCTCAGGGCTTTGGACTTCATCTTGAGGTCCATGGAAGCCAATGAGGAATTGAAAGCCAGGAAGGAGGACCAGCTCAGTTGTGCCTTAGAAAGATCCCTTAGTCTAAAAGGTGGAGAAGCGATCAGAGGGAAGAGCAGTGGGTAGCCAAGAAGCAGCCAGAAGACAATGGCAGTGACCCAGCAGGCCAGAGGTGATGCTGGCAGTAGGGTAGGGGCAGTGGTGTGGGAAGGAAGCAGGCAGGAGCAAGGGACAGTAGGAGGCAGAACTTCCCAGTGGCTGATGAGATGAGGGGACCTGGTGACAGGAAAAATCCAGTGGGCCCCTCCAGGATCTGGTCTGGGGGACTTAAGTGTGTGGCAGGGTGTCACTAGGCTGGCACACCCATGGTGAGGTAAGGATTCCTTGAGATAGCTGTGAGAACTGTGTGTAAACCATACTGTCCTGTTCAAACAGCATTTTCTTGGCATTTTGTTAAAGATTTCCACTGTGTGCAAAGTTTCACTAGCAATTCCCAGGCCAGCTTCCAGAACCCCTGTGCCCATGGATCCTTCTCATGACCCCCACACTCTGGCCTGACTCTGAGTCCTGCTTCTCCCCTCCTCCTCCTCCAGGAAGAAGGTTGACCCCCATCTCCTGGGGCTTCTCTTCCTGCCTTCCACCAGACCCCCAGTGGGTACAGAGCTACAGAAGTTACTAAGTCCTTTCTCATTCCTGGTCCTCTCAGCTGCACAGCCAGTCACCTGTGGGGAATACCACACCTGTTTCACCCACCTAGACTGGAGAAGCCTGGTTCATGGCAAGGGTGGGGCCTGACACTCAGGTCTCCGGACAGCTGGTCCAGGGCTCTGCTTATAGCAGCATCCTTGTACCAGGATAAGTGGCTGAGAAGGAAGCTGGGGCCAGGCAGTAGATGCTCAAACCTGGCTTTATGACTTACTAGCTGATACTGTGAGTGATTTGCTTAACCTCCCTGTGCCTCAGTTTCCTCATCTTTGAGAAAGGGGATGGAAACAATAGAAGCTATCCGACTGGTGGTTACAGGAAACTGTTTAGCTATTACCTGCCCTGTAGTAGTTGTTCGGGGAATTGAAACAATGGTTGCTGTTAAAAATTCCTCAGTGCCCATGGTCCCTTCCTGGATAGTCACTAAGTCTGGCCTATGTTCGGTGGGGCGGGGGGGAGGGGGGGAATTAGGCTGCACTTTTAAAGAGAGGGTTGTCAAAGAATAATGACCATATTTTAAGAGCCTCACAGTTGGCATCTGTATGGGATGAAATGCAACTGAATTGTTATTAGCCACGGTGACAGCTGGGTTGAGTGTGCAAGCTGACCCCACCCCAAAGGCCTTGCTCTTAAGTACTATCTCTTGGTATACAGTTGGCCGTGTGTGAGATCACATGACTTCTCTCTGCAAGGGCAGCAGCAGGAACCTCTGTTACTCCAACACCCCTGTGCCCAGACAACAAGGGAACCAAATCTCTCTCCTCCAGGGCCTGCTGGGGGTCACCCCCGCTGTCTGCTGTTGAGTGTTCCACCAGGAGTCTGAGATGTGGCCTTGCCCACCCAACCACCCGGTGAAAGTGAAAGATGACACACTTCCTGTTCAAGGGTGTGTGCTGGCCCTTATCGCAGGAGAGCCACATCTGCGGCACTGAGCCGCAGACCCTGCTTGCCTGGTCAGCACTCTGAGGGAGGCAGGGCAGCAAGAAGAGGCAGATGTTGCACTTGACAAACTCCCCATGTGGCTAGGCAGTCCAGAGAGCAGAAGGCAATCAGAAGGGAGGGAGATGCCCTGTTGTCTTGACCAGGTATAGAGTGGACACACCAGGCTTCAGGAGAGGAAAACGCAGAGTGGGGGAAATTAGTGGCTTTGGTCATAAAGCAGGTTGAACAGCCAGGAACCCATCATGCCTGTAGGGTTGGTAGAGTAGCCTTGGCTGGCCCTGCTTCTTGGACGAAGGGTGCCCTAGAGACATCATTTCACCAAGGTTCCATTAGTTAAGAAGGAGTGCTGGTCAGGAGAAGGCAGGTGGAGTTTTTCCAATTATAAGCGCCAGAAGAGAAGGCCTCAGGGACCAAAAAAGGCCTGAACGTGACCCTTGCCCATGAGATGGAGAGTGATCTGGAGAAGAATATGACTTGGCTTTGAACTCAGAGGGAGCTGAGTTTAAATGATCTCCTTAGGTAAGTCCCTTCCCATCACCAAGTCTGGTTCCCCATCTGTCAAGCATAAGGGACAATCCAATTTATTGAAAGGCTGCTACATGCCACCTATCTTCCAGGTGTTAACTCATTTCGTCAGAGCTGTCCTACTAGGAGACAGCTACTAGTATTGTTATCAGCACGTTATAGATGAGGGAACTCAGGCCCAGAGAATTTTTAGTAACTGTTTCCATTGTGAGTTGCATACCAGGAATCAAACACAAGCAGCCAGTTAGTATCTATACCTCGGCCACTCCACTTCTCTGCCCCTTGTCAGGCCATGTGTGTCTATCACTCAGGGCTTGTTAGGATTCAATGAAATGTACTGCTAACAGCAAACTAGCATCGCAGGCTATATACTGAAACAGTAACCAGAACTTTCCACATGTTGACTCATTTGATCCTCACAATAAATCTATGAGGTAGGTGCTATTGTGATCTCCATTTACAAATGAGGAGACTAAGAAACAGAGAGGATGGGTTACTTGCCTGTCACCAAGCCTAGGAGCAGCAAAGATGGGAGGTGAGCCCAGGCAGTCTGGTGGCACAGTCCTGACCTTGACCCCATGCTACGGCAGGAAAGGGCCTTGCCCAGTGCCTAGCACATGGCAGATAGTAGCACTCCATGAGGGGCCCTTCTGCCCCAGGGCAGCCCTTCTCCTTGAAAGAAAGCAGTGAACACTCAGGAAATTCACTACATATAGCCACTACAAGCCAGGCTCTGGGTGGTAGTGGAGCAGGTGGTGGTGTTCAGAGACGTGCCTGCAGGCCCAGGGCCCTGGGGTTCCCCGCCTGAGTGCAGAATTAGAAGACTTAGAAATATATCTGGTTCAGGGAAGATGTGGGGCCTTCTTAGTGAGGTGAGCTGACCAGCAGGTAGGACTTGAGCCAATGGGACGTGTCTGAGAAAGGAAGAGCACAAGCCTGGTGAGCAAGCAAGCTTGAATAAAAGCCAAGAGGTGAGAAGTTATCCTATCAGACACACAGGGCTAAGGGAGCTGACAGGCAGGAAGGACTGTCAGAATGTCCCGCTCCAAAAAGTCCCCAAAATGCCTGGCCAGGGAGGTGGTCCCAGGGAGCAGACAGCAGATGGACAGCTTCAGAGAGTGACAGGAGGAGCAGACAGCTCCACCCAACCTCACACACATGCCTGGGCCTGCTCTTACCCCTGCCCAGGCAGGAACCTGGGCCTCCCTCCTGAGAGGGCCAACCGTCCTCCTAGTAGCTTTTGCTCCCATCCTCTAGCCACCTGGGACCCCACCCCTTAAATCATTACTCCAGATCATTAAACTGGAAGTCTGTAATGCTGACACTCCCTCAGAGAGCATTTATCTGGAAAGTCGTAAAATCACACCACGAACGGTAATTAACGATTAGAGATGTTTATCTCTGGGCCATCTCTGGCCTGTGAGTCTGTCACAAGGGAGAGAGGCCAGCTTCCCTCCCCTGAGAGGAGGTGGGTGACTGGTGCTGCTGGGTTCACACTGTCAGAGCCATGCCAGCAGTGGACTCCAAGTCACCCTGGAGTCCCTCACTGAGATCCTTGGTGGCTCACCAAACCACCCTCCCAACAAAGCCATTCAGGCTGGCTCCTAACGCCCTACCATTTCTACCTCCGTGCCTTTGTATGAGCTGTGCTTCTTACCAAGAACACCATCCTGTCCAGTGCTCAAGGCTCCACACCTCCCCAAAGCTCTCCGACCACTCTGGGCACAGAGCTGCTCCTTCTCATACCTCTGGACCCCTGCCTCTTCTGACATTCACCTGGATTTGTGGACATCTCAGTGTGTGTCCTGTGGCTGCACCTTGATTCCTCAGCCAGACTGGATGCTCCCACAGGATACAAATGCACATGTCTTCCATCCTCCACCTGGTCCATTCTCCTATACCCAGCTCAGAACTCTGCACCCAGTAAGTCCTCAGAAATGAACCGTGACACAGTGTCAGAGTGCAAAAGGATAGCTCATCAATTCCTACACAACACTCTGCATGCACAAACATCTGTATGCAACTCTGAGGAGCAGGCCCAGGCTCCTTCTCGAAGGGATTGGTGATTCAGGCAAGGCCAAGGACCAGAGCAAACCAGCTTGGAAAATGGAGACCTGAACTAGAAGTTAAGAGCTTTCTTCTGACCTGACAGGACTTTGGGTGGTACAGGCAGGACTCAAACAAATGTCTTCAGGCTCCTAGTTCTGGCTCCCCACAAGGTATGGTGACCCACCTGAAGTCACCTGGAAACAACGAGCTGGATCCTAGGCTCCAGGATGTAGGCTGGCTCTACCCTACATCACCCCAGACATGTCCCTGAACCCCTGTGCATCAGGGTGAAGATGATGAGTAGAGTATAAATCCACAGGTGCACAGGCAAGGTCTGGGTAGAGCAGCCAGGCCAAAGCGTCCATCTAACCTAAAACCAGAAGGATCTGCGTTAGGAGAGGGCTCTGGGGGCCAAAAGAACCTTTCATTTCTCCTTGAACACGGGCACCAGCACGTTTGCTGCCCCTTCTCATCCAGCCTGCCCAGTCCCTGCAGTTTGTGGCTGCTGGTAGCATTCTCAAGAAGGCGGCGAAGGCCAGGCTGGCTTGCCAGATCCCTGGTCCGCTAGCCCAGTGCTTCCTCAGATCGAGCCAACTGCCATGGCAGCAACCAGTTTGACTCACAAGTGTTCTTATCTATTCCAAGCAGCCAGTGCCCACCCACTGACACAGCTCACAGAGCCTCCCCACTGACCTGTGAGTCACTCAGGCCCAAGTATTAGGTCCTCTAGTGCCACCTTGCCCACAGGCTTTCCCCAGGAGGAAGAAGGCCCAGTATTCAGAAAAGCTATGTAGCAGAGCTGAACTTGGAGACCAAGAGCCCATGGCATGTAAAAGATCAGACAAGGCTTTCAGGAGAATACACGACAAGGTTCTTAAACACCCTGGGTATGTGTGAGTTTTTGCATTTGTGTTTTATGAGCACAGAGAGAAATGACTAAAGACACAGCTCAGGCCATTAGCATCACTTGCTCTGCAAAGTGAGAATTACAAAGCATGTTGACTATTGGTATTTGCTTTATATGACCCTACAATCCTCAATAGTCACAGTGAGGATGAATTTTTAATTAAATCAATTATTTAAGTAAAGAAGTGTTAGGCCCTCACTGGGTGACTCAGCAGGTTGAAGCATCGTCCCATACACCAAAAAAGGTTGCAGGTTCGATCCCCAATTGAGGCACATATGAGAGGCAATTGATACATGTTTGTCTCTCTTTCTCTCCCTCCCCTTCTCTCTCTAAAATCAATAAAACATATCTTCAGATGAGGATTTTAAAAAATGTTAGAAAAAGAATATTTTGTTTAACCAAGCACTTCCTAAAATTATTTGGTGATGAATTCTGTACTGCCTAGAAGTATCCACCGGACTGGGGATGTGTATGGAATATACTTTGGGGACAAGATAAGCTTGTCTAGTTTCTAATAGATAAGAGCACAGTCCCTTCTGAGTCTGAGAGCCAGAAAGAGGGAGGGGCGTATAGAATCCAGACACCCATCAATATCAAAGCTAGACTGCAGCCACAGCTCTCTCGGCTTCACGCACACCCTGCTGCTCTGCCTGCTCCCTCTATGAGTTGGAGTAAGCTCTGGGTAAGGGTGGCAAAGGGGGTACATCAGTGATAAGAGAAACCTTGGAGAAGAGAGAGTGACAGAGGACTGGAGCAGAGCTCAGCTTCGGGGGGCGGGGGGGGGGGGGGGGCACAAGCCCTTTTCGGAAGAAGAACAGAAAATCAGGTGGTGCTGCACAGCCCCTGACACCCTGCAGTCAAGGACCAAATCCCCACTCCAGCCCCTTCTGGCTGTGACCCAAGCAGGTTGTTTAATCCCTGCATGCAAGAAACAAGGGCAGGGTGAGATGATCTCTAAGGTCCCTCCAGCCCCAAGTTCCAGGATTCTGGGCTTCACAATGATCATGGTAGGCACCATCCTGTGAATTCTCTCCTTCACTTTACTGGTGATATAACTGAGACCCTGAAGGATAAGATCTTCTTATCCCAACTTCTTCAAGGTCAGCAGAGGAAACATGGCATCCACGACTGCCATCCTACCACTGGCCCTGCCGTGGGGACGGCTCTGCTTCATGCCATCAGGAACCACTGCTTCTATCGAGCCAGCCCCGGATCAGACCACCTGGGTTTCAAGTACTGGCTCCACTTGGTACTAGCTGTATGGCTTGGACCAGTTGGTTAGCCACTCTGGACCTCAGAATACTCCTCTGCAATTGAGAATACCCTCTCCTTGGTTACATGGCATAGTCCATTCAAATTCAGCACAGGGTTCAGCACACTTAGGTCTTGGAAAAAGAGAATTATAATTGTTATTTTAAATTATCCCACAGCTGAGAGAAAAAGCAGAGGTAGAGTTTGAACTCAAGTATACTGGCCTATGCCCCAGACCCACCCCAGGACTGTCTTTCACAGACTGAGCCAGCTCCCAAGCAGCAGCTAGTTGGCTGCTAATTTGAGGCTTCCATTTGGAGCCTCAGTTTCTCCAGATGTAACAGAAGGAACTGGACTGGGTGACCTTTGACAGCCCTCAGATCTATCATCTGAATGGAATAAAATCTCCATGAGCTGCTCTTTACCGACCACGGGGAAGTACACCCTCCAGCAGCCAATAATCCTTCCCAGGAGATGGATGTATGTATGCTGCACTAGGGAAGAAGGGTCAGGACAGGGATGGAACTAAGAGAATGGGGCATTTTCTGTCTGTCAGCCACTGTTCTAGGGGCTTTCCACAGATTAACTCATTCTGCCCTCAGAGCGAGCCTCTGAGGCCTAAATCATGGGTTAATGACATGCCCAAGGTCACAGGGGAGCCTAGGCACATTTTCAAGGAGGGGAGTAGGAATCCCATCTGGGAACCAAATCTGCCTCCATTCAGGTCTGCTGAATCTCAAGACCATGTTGCCCAGGTCAGGAAATGTAGAACCCTCTCCTTGTGGGGCTGCAGAGGGTCTTCCAGTCTTCACATCACCACGAAGGAAGCACCTACTAGCCTGAGAGAAAAGCTGGGCCTGAACCACTTTGTCTGGTGGCCACTGGGCCGAGAAACCGCTCTGTCCACTACCCTGGTCACTCCAGTCCAGCGGCCTCCACCACAGCCACTCACTCCAAAACAGTTTGCACCTCAATGCCGCATATAGAATATTTGTCAGCTCTTGACACTAATATTATTTAAGGCCCAAAGTCTAATGTAAGGCTTCCTTTTAGCAAGATTGTCTCATTTAATAAAACTCCCTGTCTCTGTTCCCCCAAGGTAATCACGCTGATGATAACCCATTCCCTGCACTTTGATTTGATCTGGGAATAGAATTATCACGCAGTTTTGCTTTGTTGTCAGATCAGAGGTTTTACTTTTTCCCCCTAGAATAAATAAACAGAAGCCATCCAGGTAAAAGCTCTTTGCTCACCTGGGGCCTTTAGTTGCTGGCCTCCTTACTGGGTCACACCCTGTCCTCAGGAGTCACTCATTCACTCCTTCATTCATTCACTCCTTCATTGATTTAATTGACTAGTATTTCCCTAGTGTAGGTACCCGAGCTTATACCCAGGCTCTGAGATGGGACTTGGGGTGGACTAAGACAAAAAAGCCTTATCCTGAAGGAACAGATGGTTTAGTAGAACGGCTCTGCCCCTCATCTTCCTGCGAGCATTCCCCACGCTGAGATGGCTCCAGTATGGCAGCCAGGAACAAACAGGGACACTCAAAACAGGATGATGCTGAGAGGAGACCTGGGCTCAAGTTGGGCCCTGCATTGCTGTGGCCTAAGGCAAGTCTCCTGATCCGCCTGAGGCTATTCATTCATGGGAGGGAAGAACATAATGAGACCATGGGCTCAGGGTCAGACTGAGCTAGGTTCAAATCTCCACTCTGCTTCCTACTGATTGTGTGACCCTGCAGCATGGGGCCGCCATCTGAGACATAACCTCCTTCACAGAGATGTTGTGGACAGAGCCAGGATGAAAGGTGCAACTGTTAGAGAGGAGCTCACCCCAGGAGCCACCCTGCTCTTGCACAGCCCTGAGAGGGAGGCCTCCCAAAATGCTGTGAACTCTGGAAAGGGAGGAAGATGAAATGAGATGGTATCGGCCAAGGGCCCAGCTCATGGTAAATGCTCAGTATACTCTTGTTGTCATCGTCATCATCATCATCACTGACATTACTCATCAAGTGAGAAACAAAAGCTGAATGAATGCGACCTCCTGCTGATTCATCCTGCAGCAGATCTCATTCCAAATGACTGTTTCAATATCTGCCATCCCACACACTCTTCTTACAAAGGAACTTCAGCACTCAAATCTGAACACAGTTGTGATTCCAGCAGAAGTGACACTGTGTGACCCTATTAGGCCATAAAAAGCAATGCAGCTTCCACATGGCTCTCTTTGGAGTGCTCACTCTTGGAAGCCAGTCACCATGCCATGAGGAAGCCCAAGCACCCAAAGGGAGAGGCCACATCCAGGTGTTCCAACGACTGCCACACTGAGGTCCCAGCCCAGTCAGCATGAACTGTCCCACCTGTGAGTGAGTGAGTGAGCCTTCAAACGGTTCTACCCCCCAGCCTTTGAGGTTTCCATCCCCAGGTCCCAGACATGGTAGGGCAGATACGAGCTGTCCCTGTTGTGTACTTTCCAGATTCCTGGCGCATGGAATCAATAGGCACAATACAACAGTGGGTGTTTTAGGCCACAATGTTTGAAGTAGTTAGTTATACAGTGTTTGCTTCAGTATATAGGGGCCACCCTTCCAGAGCACAGAGCAGGCTAGAGAAGGGTAGAGAATTGTTATGAGGGGAACACAGAGAAAATCCAGTGGCACAAATGGAACATATAGGGCAAGGGTTTTAGGACCCAGGACCTGATGGGCACTCCACCTAGCATGGCAGAATGTGAAACCCATTCCTCACATGGTTAGCTCCACTAATACATACTATTGCCTAAATGCCTAAATAGCCTTTTGCATCTCTTGCCTGTCTTCCCCACCCTGACCCAGCCCTGCCCACACTGCCAAAGAAGCAGCACACCCCTCTTACCTTGTCACTCCCTGACTTCTGACCCAGCACTGCTGCCATCCCCAGAGCACTGCAACATAAACTCCTTGGTCAGTGAAAACTCTGCACACTCTATCCAACACAGGAAAGAAAGGGAGTAACCGGGGGTGCCTAGAGGGATCAGCGTTCTCACTCTGCCCCACATACACCAGACACATGCACACCCTTGCCCTCTCCCTCACCTGGAATTTGTTCCCTACCACATAGCCATTACTACCTCTGTCATGATACCTTCAAACAATTAACCCACTGCTAGGGGCTGCATGTTTGTATGCCCTTGAAATTCATATGTTGCACCCTAATCTCCATGTGATGGTATTTGGAGGCAGGGTCTTTAGAAGTTAATTAGGTTGTGAAAGTGGAGCCCTCATAATAGGATTAGTATCCTTATAAGAAGAGACAGAAGAGAGATGATTCCCTCTGCCATGTGAGGACACGGCAAGAAGGCAGCCATCTGCAAATCAGGAAGTGAGCCCTCACCAGACACCAAACTGGACAGTTCCCTGATCTTGAACTCCTGGCCTCCAGAGCTGTGAAAATAAAAGTTTGTTGTTCGAGCACCCAGTCTGTCTCTCCAGAAATCTGGAAGAGTCTGCTGTCAATTGCATTCTTTATAAAACAATACCCACACTTAGTATTTCAGTCACTATTAATAACAATGCTGTACTCCCTCATTTGATCCTCACAAGAACACTATGAGGAAGGCTTTTAACATTATTCCCGCTTCACACATAGAGCAAGCTCAGAGAAGGGAGGTGACTGGCCCAAGGCCACCAAGACAGTGAGGATCAAAGCCAGGATTCAGAGCCAGTCTGGCCGACTCTGAGGCTGCTGCTCTCTCCACCTCCTCACAGTTCCCACCTCTCCAGCTCCAACACTGAGCACAGTGCTGAGCATGGAGCAGGCACTCAATAAACATTTGTGGAACTGAACAAAACCTCAACAAATTATCATTGCATGAATAAACCTCTGATACCAAATAGAAACCAACCACCTCAGTGATTTCCAATTCAAACACCACCATCCGCTCAATGCATTCTGATGCACTGATGTCTTTTGTTTTTTGAAGGGATTTTGTTTCCTTCAGCAGTGAGTCCACAAGAGCAGGTATGCAGAGTCCTCTGGGAAATCATTTTAGCACGGCATCCAAATGTGAGGTGGGGAAATATTCTAGAACAAATAGGTTCTAGTCATCACAACAGCACTGAGAGGGAGGTGGCAAGGATTAAGGGTCCCACTGAACGAATGACAAACTCAAGCTCCAGAGTCAAGGGACATGATTGAAGTCACTCAGAGAGGAAGGGACCCTACCAGCTATATCGATATCCAGGAGTGGGTACCAAGATGCCAAAGTGACCAGCTCTGAACCCCACGGCCCTGTAGGAAGGATGAGGGTACGGCTCTAGGGAAAATGTGTGGCAGCCTCACTTAATCAGAGGGCCGGGCTCTGAATTTTGGCATAGACCCAAAAGAACCCTCCACAAGGCAGAGGCCTCATCATCCCCACACAGCTTTTCCAGCTTCCCTTCCCCCATCTCCACACCCATCAGGCAGATCGTCAGAGTGTGTGTACTGAATCTCCTACCACCGTGCAGTTTTGCAGAGGAAAGGGAGAGAACTAGGTCCTCAGAGGACTATGGCCCTCAGAGGGATCTCCTTGCCACGGAATGGGTGACTGGAGAAACTCCTGTCCCCAATCTCCCCTAGGGTGTCAAGCCCCCACCTCTGGAATGGAAGGGGGTGTGGTGAAGTGGACCCAACCCAGGCTGGAAGGCAAAAGTCCCCTGGTCCTTTGACTTCCTATGTGATCTTGGGCAAATCACAACTTTCTAAACTTGTTTCTCCATTTGTCAGATGGGGCTCATACTACCCTCCATTGCTACCTCTAGGGGTAAATGTCCATCTCCAGAGATGAAACAGTGACACAACATTATACTTACCTTATTGTTAGCTCCTGATCCCTAGTCCTGACTCAAACTGTCCCAGGCCAGAAAAGAGCCAGCCTGGCTGCCTATAGCAACTGGAATCAGACTGTATCCAAGGGATAATGTTGAGTCTTAGCTGAGCTGGGAGCCATACTAGTTCTCAGGAGCAGTATTAAGCATAAACACAGAAGGGAGATGAGGCAGAAAATCAGGAACCACAGAGATGAGGCTGGTCAGGAAGCCAGCAGCAGGGCAGCGAGGCCAACAGCTCAGAAAGAAGGTTGTGAGGAGACCCATTCTTATCAGGGAATGGCTGCCTAGTATAGCCCACAGAACATGGACCAGGCTTCCAAGAATCTGTGTGGCCAGAACCTGGAGGGAGACAGGGCTGTGTGGTAAAGAGTAGACCCAGCACCAGCACTCTTCAGCTTGTAATCGAATCCTGGATCAGCCTAATAGTGTGCTCAAACATACTGTATGAATGCACTTAGTTATATCTTGCCTTGTTTCAAGGAAAATCATTAAAGACATGCACACATCCATAAGGGATTTACAGTGATACATAACAAAAAAACATAAAAACATAACAACAAAAAACTTAAATTAGAAATTGATAGGAAAGTAAAAAAGGGAAAGACATGAAATAAACCAGAAATCTGACTAGTTCAAAAATGAAAACTACAAAGTCCTAAACATATTTCAAGGAATCAGCATTTTAGATCTGAACTTCCAGGTAGCAAGTGCAAAAGGGGAAACCTGGTCAGTTACATGATGTCCATGAAATTTTTAAAAATTAAAATGTGAAACCTAATATTTAGGAAAATCATAATTGTCTCTGGCTGTAGAGGAAGGATTTTTCCTGGCAGTCTTTTATTATAAAATTCTCAGAATAGACACAAAAGAAAATCTCATGGAGATGATTTCTGAGGAGTGACATCATACAAACAGACAATTCAATAAAAGCAGTCCTACAAGGACCGAAATAACATGTTACAGAAGCCACCCTCTCCTAGCCTGGCTTAAAACACAGGCATATGTGGTTAAGACATTTTAAGTAAGGAACATTACTGCTATCACTACTGATAGCATTTGCTGTTAGTTTATTTATCTAAAATTCACTCATGCAACCAATATTTCCTGAGTACCTAGTTAGTGTCAGCACTGTATGGGGCATTGGATAAACAGTGCTGGGCAGGACACACATGGACCTTGGTGTCCTGGGGCTTACGTTCAGGAAAGGCTACCTGGAGGAAGTGAGGCCTGAGGCGGGTGTGTAGGAAGAATAAAGTTGGCCAGGGAAAGACCTAGCAGAAGAAGCAACAGCTAGACCACCAAAAGTCAGGATGCTGAAGAACCCATCATTGTCCAGAGCTGCCACTGGGAACAGACTTGGAAGGGGCCGCAGAGGTGAGGCCTGGTTGGGTTGGGCCCATCCCCAGGCCACACTGTGGCGATTAACCTCAGGTGAAACTATGATTGTGGCCGAGCTGAGAGCAAATACCCCAGCACCCTCTCTGGGTCCTTTCCTGGATGGTACCTCTTCCCTCTGTCTCAGGGCTTGGCCCTGCTGCCCCAGGCTCAGGAATGTGGGGCCCTCTTGGAGTGTTCATAACCAAAACAGATTCAGCTTACGGAGGAGCAGCAGACTGTGCTCTGGGCAAGCCAACCCCAGATATGAAAACCAACTTGATTGTCTTAGAGTAAAAAGGGCCCTTGGATATCCTCTAGCCCAACTCTCTCATCTTACCGATGGGAAATGTGAGAGCCAGAAATGGAAAGGGAGTTATTTGAAGCCACACAGGTAAAGACTCCAGAAGTCCAGAGGCAGAAAATAACAGAAATAAGAAGGAGACGTGGCAAGTCAGGTAGGGGCCCTAAAGGTCAACACAGAGGAAAGCTCCAGAAGAAGCTTGATGGGAATAGGAGAAAGAGCCCATATCTCAGACCATGGGTACGGGCCACATCCCCCAGAGCTGCAGTTTCCTCATCTCTTCGATGGCGGTAATACTGACCCATTCCACAGTGTTACTGGGAGAACTAGAGAGCACCTTGTAAACTGAAAAGTCCTGCGCACATGGAGATGGCACAAGGGGCCAATAAGAGGGTGACTTCAGGGGTCATGGCATGGATCACACCGATCAGAGCATCACTGTGTGAGAGGCACTGCTCTAACAGCAACCTCAGAGGTGGGTATTTCACATCCTCATCTTACAGACTAAAAAACTGAGAAAAGCCCAGTAGTCCTCCCCTTATCCACAGTATCCACAGGGGATACCTTCTAAGACCCCCTGCGGATGCCTGAAACTGTGGCTAGCACCAAACCCTGTAAGTAGTACATTTTTTCCAACACATACCTATGACAAAGCTTATAAATTATGCACAGTAAGAGATTAACAACAATAACCAATAAAATGAAACAGTTATGATAATATACTATAATAAAAGTTATGTTGATGGCTTTGGGGACATTATTGAGTAAAATAAGGGCTACTGAACACAAGCACTGTGATAGGGCAACAGTCAATCTGATAACTGAGACGCTGAGTGATTAACGGATGGGTAATGTACACAGGATGCATGTGCTGGCTAAAGGAATGATTCATGGCCCAGGTGGGACAGAGCAGCATGGCATGAAATTTCTTCATGCTACTCAGAATTTAAAACCTGCCAATTGTTTATTTCTGGAATGTTTTATTTACTATTTTGGATCACTGTTGACCATGGGTAACAAAATAACTGTGAATAAGGTGGGACAATCATAACTTGCCCAAGGTCTCACAGCTCACAGGAGGTGGAGCAGGGATCAGGCCTCTTAATCGTACACAAGAGGACCTGATTTGGGGAGCTGAGCTCTGAGAAGGGAGTAGGCAAAGGAAACTGAAGATGCAGAGCCCCCAAGTCTCAGTACTCACTACCTGATGCAGGGTTTTGCACTACCCCAGCCAGCCTCCTAGGGGCTGTGAGGGTAAGATGGTCTGGGTGGGTCCCCTGAGATAACCATGATGCATCCCAACTAGCATAGCTGTCCTGGTTATCTATGGCTACATAACAAAGCACCCCCAAATTTTACTCTGCTCCTAGCTTCTGTGGTTCAGAGGTTCAGAGAGAGCATAACAGGAATCAATTGTCTCTGCTCTATGACATCTCAGGTATCAGCTGGGAAAACTCAAAAAGTCAAGGAGGCTGGATGGCTGGGCTCAGCTGGGATTGTTGAGCAGAGTGTTTAGACATAGCCTTTCCATGTGGCTTGGGTTCCTCACAACATGGCAACCTCAGGCATGTGATTCTTCTTACTTCTTCTTAGTAGCTCAGGTCTCCAAGAACAAGTATGAAGAAAAAGGATGTTTTTGCATTGATTTTACTGACTTAGTGTCACTTCTGTCATTCTCTATAAGGTGAAGTGGTCACAAATCTGTCCAGATTCAAGGGGAAATGACATAGATCCCATCTTTCACTGGGAGGAATGTTAAAGGATCTGTGGCCATGTTTTTAAACCACCACAGTTGCCAGGGGTGACCCAACAAACTGGTATGGGAGCACAGCAGGGACCCATCCCTCCATGGGACATTCACAGTAGCTAAAGAAAGTCATGGTCAGTCAAGGCAGAACTGGGACCCAGCCAGGTCCACCTAGGCATTCTCTACCTGTGCTTCTGGCTTCCTGCACCCACCTTTGACTCAAACATCCTCCCCAGCAATGATCAAGAGGTTATACCAGGCACTCACAAAGGCAAGGCCTCAAATCTCACCTCTATCACAGTGGGATGACCTTGAGAGAGTTGTGTGATATTCCAGGGCCTCAGGCTCCTTGCCTGCATGATGCTTCTTTCCTCCAAGTGTACTTGGGAGGAATGGAAGAGAGAACATATGTGAGACCCAGCCATTCAGTAAGCTCCCAGTGAATGCTGGTTTTCTTCCAAGGAGAATGGGGTGGGGCGAGTGCCACATGAAGGGAGAGAATCTGAGGACCTGACTCACCAGATTCTCTCCCGGGGACTTAACCAGAGCAGCGTGTCTGCACTTGAAGTTGCGGCAGACACCTCTAGGGCCTGTGGCTCTCGGCTCTAATTACAGCTTTCTGGACACGTTTCCTGTTTTGGAGCTGGCAGGGTCCCCTCAGAGGAGCCACAGTTAATGAGCAGCTGGCTACAGAACCTCCATCCATGGGGGCACTGACCCAGGAGCAGGCCCAAGCAGGCCCACCTCAGAGGGCAGAGGGCTCTCAGACTCTCGATGCTGCCCTACGCACACATGCACCACCATGGCCACAAGATTGCTGCCCTACACACACTCACACCAGCAGCAGCAGCAGCAGCATGGTCACAGGATTTCCCAGACTATGACTGCACAGCTCCAGTGAGAGGCAGCTCACCACCTCACAGGCAACCTGCTAACCCTGGGACAGTACCGGTGGTTAAAAATGCATCCCAAATCACCCAGCCCTTCGACTTCTAGGTATTAATCCCCGAGTCCACCAAAAACAAAGCAACATGGAACAGAAGAAAGGGCATGGCCTCTGTGGTCAGGAGGACTTGGGTTCAAATTCTGACCCTGCTCAGGTTCTACAGTCTTGGTGAAGTCCCTCCACTACGCTGAGCCTCAGTTTCCCCATCTGGAAAATGAGAATAATGCTACCCAGTGTGAAGTAAAGATGGAGGGTGAGATGCCACAGCACAGATGAAAATGCCAGATACACAGTAGTTGCCAAATAAGTGTTGTTTCCTTTCCCTTCTCCCTTGGACATTTTCATTAGGGTGGCTTCTAAAGACACACTCAAATTAAAGCAAGTGACTGTCTTCCGGAACAACTGGATGCCTGGAGAATTAAGGAGGGCAGAAGGCCATCTCCTCAGCTACACAACAAAGCCTCATGGCAAGCTGGGAGCAGGGGCAGCTTTTTCATTTCATCATCTAAGTGTAAGTAAGTGTCTATCGAAGGATGGATGAATGGATGGATGGACAACAGACTAGTTGAAACAAGTTTCTAAGTTTAACCAGGAGACACTTCACCCTCTTTTAATTCCAGCCCTACTGGATGTCACATTTCTGTTGAGAATGTGTATAAGGCAGTGATTTTTTAAGCTTTCATAAGCATCAGAAGAGAACTCGTAAAACACAAACTCCTGGATCTACCTCCAGAGATGTGGGCACTGCAGGCCTGGTCCAGGCCTCGCTCTGCATGTTTGACCTGCTCCCCGTGCTGCTGCCACTGCTCCACAGGCCGAACTTGGAGAAGTTCTGGAGTAAAGCAGAACAACTGACTTACAACACCCATTAGAAAGCAGACCTGTGGCCAAAATGGGCTGACCTGGCCTGGGGGACTTCAGTAACAGGGAGAAGAAAGGTGCCCCTCCTAGCCCTGGGATACAAAGGGTGATATGATACCACCCCCACTCTCCCTTTGTTCAAATCTCCTGTTCCGCATTTCCCTCCCATACTTGGAGTCACCAGCCTGGGCTCTCTTAGAAGTTAAGATGTTTTCATTAAGTTCAAAGACAACACCTCCCGGCAAGGGATTCGGGCTACACAAAAATTCCAATAAATAGGTGAGCTGTGCAGGGGCCAGGCAAGCCTGCCACCCATGACAAGCCTTCCAGCAGGAGAGAGACACCCTGGAAAGAAGAAAATCTAGCCTCCTGGCAACCCAGATATACACACGTATGCACCCATGTATGCACACACACACATGCACATGCAACAGAAGACCCAGTTCCCTCCCCCAGACACCCTTCCTTTCTGTGGTTCCCCTGGCTGACGGAGCAGAGCTTCCGTTCAAGATTCAGCTCAGGCACTAACTTGCTGCGTGGCCTTAAACAAGTCTCTTCCCCTCTCTGGGTCTTAGTTTCCTGCCTGAGGTGGTTGGACCTGACCTTGCTAGGAAAGGAACCAGCAGTACCTGAGCCACTGATGTGTTCATTTATTAATTCTTTAGTTCAACAAATATTTATTGAGCAATTCCTGTGAACCCAGATCTGATCTATGGCACTGAACTAACATGAAATGAAGCCCATGGCTCACGGAGCTGGCCCTATTGTTTGTTCCAGAGCTTGATCCTTTTCATCTCATTTCACCTTCACCTTCTCATGTCACCTTTAGACAACAGTGTGAGCTGGACATCCTCCTCCCTGCTTTACAGATGAGGAAACTGAGGTACAGAATAGGTGGCAGAGCTGGAGTTCAGACATTCACAAGGTCCTGGACCATTACACAGCCATGACACCTCCGCCCCTGGCCAAGCCCCAAGTCCTCTAACAATCCATGGGGAGGAGCTCATTCCTCCCGGAGAGATGCTCCCTCAGCCCTCCAAGGCCCATCACTTCTCAAGGAGGTGGAAGATCAGAGGCCATAGCAGACTGATCCCACCTTACCCCATATCGGGGGATTTCAGGCAGTGCCAAGGCTTCTACCACCCTGCTCCCCCGGGAGGGGTCAATTCCAGGCCAGGCTGCTTAGAGTCTCCCTCCGCAGCAGGTGCCCTGAATCCGCTGGTGCCCCAGAAGCACTGGCAGGTCCTTCTCAGTCCCCATCCCCACTCGCTGTTTTCATAACTTACCCCAAGTGCTTGTACATGAAACAAGTTCAGTTTCTGTGCACTTATCTAGAGTTTTGCAACCCAGAAACTAGAAAGAGACTATTTCAGCATCCACATACAAGGAAGTTTGGTGTCACTGTGGAAAATAAACCTTATTCTAAGTTACTCTGCAGGATGAGAGTGAGCTCCAGGATGTTCTCAGTGCTTGGGACCCTAAAGGTCAGCCAGCCTTGGCCCTGTAACTCACCTGCCCACACTGAAGATGTGTGCAATCATTCCCCCAGGCAAGGGAAACTCTCCCTCTCTCCTCTGCCTCTGCAAACATACCTGTCTGGCATGGGTTCCTTCACCACATGCATCCTCCAGAAAGCAATTCTCAGTCCCGATTGCTCTCCAGGTCCCTCCGGCCAGCCAGCACAAGATTCCAAGGATCCCTTCATCCACGGGTCTGGCATCCTGCCTTCAGGTGACTGCTGGTTCCCATGGCATTTGTCAGGTCCCAGAGAGGCACGGCAGAACCGGGAGTCCCTGCACAGGCCACAGCAAGGACAATCTGAGACACAAGGTTCTTCAGAGGCTCTGTGAGGCTAGAAGGTGTTATCTGCCTAATATATGCTCTCTCTTTTGCAAGTAAACAGGATTCCAGAGGTTGTAACAGATTGAATGCAGATGCAGACAGGACAAACCTAGTGTCTTCTCTTAAGTGAACCACTAAAGAGACTTGCAAAAATGTAAAGTGATGGCAATCTTCAGTTTCTTTTATCTTGGAAAATATTTATTTTTCATGAAAAAATATATCAAGATGTCATGGTTTATTATTGTCCCACAAGAATAAATATTTTATGACTTCTTAGTTTTAATTTCTAATATGGTACAGAACAAAAGCTCTTTCGGGTCCTCAATAAGCTCTAAGAGTGTGACAGGGTCCTGAGACCAAAGCTGAAGATGCTTGTGTGAAGAGAAAGTGCCCCATTCACCACAGGTGACTGCTTAAGGGGCACGGCTAACCAACAGGCAGTCCATCCCAGAAGCAGACAGGAGCAGGGAACCCAGGTGCAAGGGAAGATGGCCTGGGCTGTGGACCTTGAATTGGGAAACAAGAAGTGAGTTGGACAGGCAGCCAGGGGACAGGGCCTGCAAGGAGACCTGAACAGAGGCTGAGGGGGAGTTGGGAAAGGCGGCCTCCTCCTATGAGGAGGACTCCGTCTGGAGTCCAGTACGTGTGAGTGAGCATGGGACAGAAAGGAGCAGAGAGGCAGGCAGAAGGAGGCCCATGGCAGGTGATGCCAGAACTGCAGCCCCAGGCTCCGCATGGGCATTGTCCTGGCTCCCGCAGCTGCAGACAGCAGCACAGCTCTGCTTGCAGCCCAAGCAGTAAGCTCATCCCATGTCCCCACGATGTTTCTCTTTGAGCCCTCCCTTACATGAGGTCAGCTGGTACTTCTGTTCCACGCCATCCTCAGAGACCCAAGAAAATAGCCTTGAATTTTGTCCTAGCTCTGGACTCTGGGCAACTACAAAGCACTGTCCCCTCCCTGTGTCAACATGGAAATGGTGAGTCCAGCTCACAGAGCAGAGGAGAGCTCATGATGACTGAGTCAGGACATATGTAGAGGGCCTGGCACGTGCCGTGCCCTCAACAGGTGCAGCTAATATTAGTATGCTTGTTCCTGCCTCGATGGCTACTGTTATTATTAGTGCTGGTATTAATATCCCAACAGGAAATTATCTTCAAGGTCACAGAGCTCCCAGTGTGGCTGAGGGACAAACAGGAAGATCAGCAGTGGTCAGAGGCAGAGTTGGAGGCAGAACCCACTCCCCTGTCCCACCCAATGTGTCCCAGTGAGACTGGAGGTGCCCTGGAGGGGCTGGGACTATGCCAGCAACATCCACCCCCTCACCCCCAGCACCATGCACTTCCTCTCAGCAGTTATTGTTTTGTACACATCTCATGGGTTTGGCACTGTCTGCCTGCAGCAGGACTTGGCTCAAAATTGTTTCAATCAATGTTTGTAAAGCAATCTGTGGCCCCGCCCATCTGGCTGGCCACTGGAAATCTAGGCCGGGGGTGGGGTTTGGGAAGGGTTCCCTGAGCCATCCCCCTGACCACCAGTAACAAAAACACAGCTACCACTCTGAGCAGCAATTATACCTGCCACCCCCTCTGGGGTGAGCAAGGCCTGGAGGATCCCCTTTACAGGGGAGCGTGCAAGGCCCAGAGAGGTCAGCGTCTATCTCTAGATTCACAACCAGGGCTGGGAGAGCCAGGACTGGGAACACAGTGCAGTTTCCAGATTCCAGACAGTGGCGGGGCATGGCCACAGAGGCCTCAGCAAGTGGACATAGCTCAGGGTGTGCCTGAGAGTGGGAAGCAGAGAGCAGGGTCTCAAGAATCTTTGTGGGCAAAGGGGAAGGCCTAGGAGGGGAGTCTGTTGGTGCAGGCCTCCTAGAAATCAAGCTCCTAGAACAGCCACTCCTCTCACTCTGCTCAGTGAAGCAGCTCCAGCCTCATCTATTTACTTCCCACTGAAATAGCAGAATGTCCGTGCTGGACAAAGGCAACTGCCCTGGAGAGGAAGGAAGTCGGAGTCTTGCAGAACCACCTGTCCTAGCTAGGGCTCAGGTGTGGAGAAGAGGCAGGGCAGTGGCCTGGGGGAATGCTCACTGTGGAGGAGCCAGGTGGGCAAATGGAAGTTCGGGGGGCGAGGGACAGGGTCACTATGGCAGGAACCAGCTTAAGCTAAAGCTGGGAGCCCAGGAAGTCAGGGTCAGTGTCAAGGTGGGTTTAGTGTGAGACCCTTCCCTTCGTCTCTTCCTACCCTGTACTTCTCTGTCTCCACTAGAGTCAAGGTATGTCTTCCCAGCTAGTTATGAGGCTTTGGAATGTAGGCCCAGGTCATCCTGTGCACTTCCAAATCCAGGACCTGGCCCAGAACAATACCCAGTAGCTCTCCTAAGTGGTTACCTACAGAGGCTGGCTATCAGACCCAGGGTAAGCCCAAAAAGCAAAGCTCTGTGTCCAGAACAGGCACGGCTTCTGATAGGTTTTACCCTGGTGTCTTCATTTGTTTTGGATGTTGAAGCCCAACGGATAAGGGGGAGGCAGAGAGGAGGACCTGGAGTGAGAACAACACCACAGCCAAGTTGTCAGCAAGACTGAGGCAGGGTGTCAGGCCCCATGCCCCAGCAGCAGCTCTGCTCTCAGCTGAGTCAGGGCTCCCAGGCCCAGGGACCCCAGTCATCCCATTACGAAGTTGAGGCCAAGAAGCTGATCTTTGTCCCCCACGAGAGACAGAAGCTGATCTGGACTGCCCTGATTGGGTCCAGCTTGGCAGAGAGCGGGATCTGGGGACAAACCCTCCTTACTAGGCAATTGGAAGGAATGATGCTGCTGGGCCTGGGGCCTGGTGTGCCCCCGGAAGGAGGAGGGACCTGTGCTGCCCAGGGGCAGCAACTCTTGCATGAATTATGGAGAGAAGAAAGGACAGCTTTGTTCAAAGAGCCCCAAGGGTAGGAGCAGGAGGGCAGTGGGGTTTGACAAAGATCTGCCTTTGGTTGGACCCAGGAAGCCCGAGTTCTGGTTCAGCTCTGCCTCCAGTTTCTGGGTCTCCTCGGCCAAGTTGGTGATCTTAGGCTCTGAAGTGCCTAAGGAGGCTCTGCCATCAGGGGAGACCCACAACTAGGTCTGTACCCCCCCATCTCACATGCACACCCACCCACACGCTGCACTCCTGCATGCACAACAGCACACGTGCCCAGCATGGCTCCATAAGTGCTCTTGGCCTGCAGGGGAAGGAAGCGGGCAGCCCAGGCGGCAGGCCCCAGCAGAGCCCCTAACAAAGGCGTGGGGGTGGGGGTGACGTTGGAAGCTAGAGGAGTGGGGGAGGGCGGCTCTTGTTGGGGAGGGATGTGGCTCAGAGCCTAACAGGCCACCAGCAGCCGCGGCATCTGCTTTTTCTCACCTCTAAAGGGAATCGATTTGTCTCTGACTGATTTCCCTGACGTCTAGTTTTCTTCTCCGCCCGGCTGTCAGCCCAGCCACCGTGTGCAGGGGAAGCGGGGAAGTGCCCTGGCCTCCTGCCTGCCTGCCTGCCTGCTGCTCTCCCTGCACCACACACCACTCCCACACACTCACACCATGTGCTGCACTCACACTCACATGCCCAACAAAGAAGCCCACACCAGCACCATAGCCACCCCCACACCCAGATTGACAGACACCACACATACAGGCACACAAAGATACAACACAAACATACACATGCACATCTAGACTGAGACACCCTACATATAACACAAACACATGCACACACTACACACATACCTCTGCCCTCACATCCCCAGCACCACAGAAACACTACCACAACCCACACTCACCACATACTCACAAGGTCACACTTACACATCACACCCACATACCTACTATGCTGCCACTCTCAGACACCAACATGAACATGAATGTGAGAGTACACACAGCACACTCACCCAGAGTCTCACACTCCCAAATAGCACAGACATACCCGTACAGTACACAGGCTACATCCCTACTCATACAGACATTCACCCCACACACATAATCACTTCCCTAACACCCACCAACATTCCCACATCCCACAGGGACACCCCCACCATCATATTCCGCAACACCCCCAGACACACACATCTGCATACTCCTACACATGCTCCCACACCACTGCCTCCCACCTTGGCCCCACAGCCTGCCGCCCCACTCAGCTGTTATGAACCACAGCTCTTCAGAGCCCTCCCAGTGCCCTCAGTGTTATGATATCACCCTTCTGTGGCTGACACTTGTGCTCAGTAAGAGAATCTGGTGGCAAAGTCTTGGATAGAGACTGGTCCCAAAGCTTTGGGTGGAGGGAAGCATGGGCATGGGCAGAGAAACTGGTCAGGAGGCAGCTGAGCACAGTCTGAGGCCATGACCATGTTCTCTGGCCTGGACAGGCTTGTTACAGAACACCTGGGTGAGAAGCTGGATCCTGGAGGGGTTCCAGTGACTTGGGGTGGGGGATCTGGGGTGGGGGTATCAAACTCTCAAGGTTACCTGGATCAGGCCAGGTTTTCCTGGTCATAGGCACATCAACAAGGATTTCCAGGACTCCAAAGAACCCTGGCTAATCAATAGCCATAATGGCAGCAAACAGAGCAATAATAATACAACCAGACCCTCTGTGTTCATGTAACATTTTCACTTCTGTAATGCACACCCACCAACAGTGGCACATGAGAGTCAGAGCTGCCCAGTGGAGGGCAGGGGCTGGGGGAGGGGCCCACCTCCCATCAGGCCTGGCACAGATTAAGTGATGAATGATAAGTGAATTAAGTCTCAGCTGAATCCTAGATCCTGGAAACACCCACTGGGGTTGCCATTATTCCCATCTCACAAATGAGGAAACTGAGGTCTGTATTAGGAAAGGGACTCACCCAGGATCCACACGGTTAGTGAATTGAGACCTCAAACTCAAATCCAGGTCTCCTGATTCTACAGCCTAGAATTCAAACCAAATTAACCAGCTCCAGATAATGATTCATCTGTCCCCAGAAACCCCCAAAGGCCAGCCCATGCTGGCACCACTCTTTGCCTTGGGGAGCACGGAGGAAGCCCTCAGCACTGGCACTGTGCTGACAAGGTGTGTGTGGAGGATGTTTGCATGGGCACGTGTGCATGCTGGAGATACACAGAGGGTATATGATTGTCAAGGTGTGGGACAAGTGTGTGGAGGTAGTCAGGGCATGTGGGAGCAGGCTCTGTGGGCAGTTGTTGGGAGAGGGTGTGTCTATGTAGGGTGAGTGTGACTGTGGGTATAGGCAGCCATGCGTGCAGGGGACATGCTGTGGGAGAGATCCAGGCTCATGCACATGAGAGGTGCGTGTAGGAGGGCTATGTGAGGGTGTAGAGCTGTGTGGATGTGTGAGAGGTGGTGGTGTGCCCAAAGATGTACACGTCAGTGTGTGTGAGTGTGTCCCCAGCAGATGAGGGGGCAGGCTCTGCTTGCTCACGCTGTTTCCTGGTCCCCTGTCTCTCTCTTGGGGCTTCATCTGGCCAGGCAGCTCTGCTCTCAGTGCAGGCAGCAGATAATTGATTGATAGAACAGATTCTTGGCTCTTCAAGGTCTGGCCAGAGATAAGAGGAGATGCAAGTACCAGCACAGAGTGGCTGCTGAGATTTCAAGGACCACAGACGCTATGTCCTGAGCCTTTGCCCTCCTCCTCTGCTGTCAGTGCTCGTACATCCACCACGGTGGCACAAAAAAAGTCAAAGCCACCCAATGAGCCCCTAGAGGACAGGAGATGAGGCAAAGGCCTTCCTCCCACCAGGCCTGGCCCAGACTGAGGGATGCTTGCCTAGTGAATTAAGTTTCAACTGAACATGCACTCACTCATGGCTTCCTTCACACAACCATTCATTCTAACGCCTGACCCAGCACTTACTAAGTACCCACCTGGGGTCTTCTGGAGCCAGGAGGCCAATCAGACACAAGCCCTACAACACAACATGCATGTCCTGAGAGCCTACTCCAGGCCAGCAGCAGGACAGACAGCAAGGCAGTAGCAGAGCTCTAAGGGCCTGCTCACATAAGCAGAAACTGCAGAGCTCAGCTTTGCAGCTATTCAGGCTGGGGTCCCTGGCAGATGTCAGGAGGACAGTATATTTGAGAATGAATGTGTTGGCCTGCCAGGGGCAGCACCAATAGCAAAGCTACCACCCTCCACTTATTTTCTGTCATGTACCATACATCGTGCCACCATGCAGTTTAAAATGATTGTCACTCTACCTTGTCCAAAGCCTTATGAGGTAAGTACTGTTATTATCCAAGCTAAGGACCTTATACACAGGATTTGAGAGAAATGAGGGAGGTGGACAGATGAGGTTTTAGAAAGACCCAGTCTCTGCCCTTAGTTTGTAAGAAAAAGATGATTGTTGGCCTCTTGCAGGGCTGCTGCCAGGAGGCCACAAAATTCCCCCAGGACCAGATCCCTAGCATGGTTAGGGCTTCCAGGATGAGGGCAAGAAGGTCAAGTTGGTCAGGGAAAGGGGGGTGGACGAGATGCCTAACCTTAGCTCAAGTGGAGGAGGGAAACTCATAGGCTCTGCAGTTGGGGCATGGCCATGCATCTGGGGCTTCAGAGACCAGGGACCATTGGGCTCCCTAGTCCTCCATTTAAGGAGCAGCAATGGCCAATTGGCTGCCGAGCAATGGTGCTGCCTCCACTCTGCGAGGCAGCCCATCTAGGACATCTCACCATCATAGCCTGGCCCCAGTAGGGCCTCCTGCTTTGCTTCCTCAACATGGCCCGGTGCAGACAGGTAATTCAGAGAGCCATCACAGGCCAACGCCAGAGGGACCTCATCTTACCAGTGGAGAAGCCAAAGGTCGCAGAGCAGGCCTGGGGTCTGGTTCAAGTCTCCTGATGCATGACCCTACCTCACAACGAGGCCATCTGATATGAGATGGAGGTCAATTTTCCATCTTCCTCCTCCTCTTCCTTCTATCCTGCCTCTACCTTCTCTTTCTCCACTTGCCTCTTCCTCCTTCTTCTCCTTTGTACCTTATCTTGCTTCAGTGAAGCAATATAATGTCCTCTGTTTCCAGACTAGAAAATCTCTGTGTGAGGGAGACCTCAGAGGTCTTTCTTACATATGTGGTCAGCAGAACAAAAGCCCATCAGAGATGTCCACATGCTAGTCCCAGAACCTAGGAAGGTGTTAGGTTACATGGAAAGAGTAATGACGTTTGCAGACAGAATTAAGGCCACTACTCTGTTGAACTTGAGAAAAAAGATGTTTCTACACTATAGGGCAGGCCTAATGTAGTCACAAGGTACAGAAAGTGGAAGAGGGGTACAGAAGGGATAACCAGAGAGAGGGCAAACTGAGAGGGGCGCAGCCTGCCATTGCTGGGTCTGAAGATGAAGGAAGGGGCCTGAGTCAAGGAATGCAGACAGCCTCTAAAGCTGGAAAAGGCAAGGAATAGGATTCTCCTCTAGAGTCTTCAGAAGGAACATAGCCCTTTCAACAACTTGATTTTAGCCCAATGAAACCCATTTTGGGGTTCTGACATCTATAACTCTAAGATAATAAATTTGTGTTGTTTTAAGCCACAACTTTTGTGTTCATTTATTATAGCAGCAATAAGAAAATCACACACCGTTGCATGTCCCCCAGCACCCTCCAACCCCAGCCAGCTCCCATCATTTCCAAATCCCTCCTCATGGGATCCAAATTGCGCCAACCCTGAACCCTAAAATGAACCTTTCTGTGCCTTTCTGATGCATAAAGGCAGGGATCATGATATTAATCTCCTTTCTTTCCTTCTCTCTGCCCAGCATCCCAAGAATTCTTTTTGGATTGCCCCGCCAGAAACTCCTCTCCAAAAGATCTCATTTTTTGTTCCTAGCTTTCTTCAGAATTCTGGGGGTGAGCCATGTCCAGGCCAACATTTTCAGGAACACAGGCTCAGCCAGTTTACCAAGAAGGCGTTGGGATAGGTTGGAGTTCATGGTCTCTGCTGGCTGTGTGGCCTTAGATAAACCCATCCCTCATCTGAACCTCTGATGTCCCATCTATACAATGGGATGAAATCTCATGAACTCCACAGATGGCCATTGGACAGAATGAGTCTTACCTGCCCTGATTCCTTTGCCAAAACGTGCCTTCTCTCCATGCTTCTTACCATTAATAGGAGAAGGAAGGAAATAGGAAAGGAGCGGCGAGGAGGAGTGGAGAGGAGAGGAGAGGAGAGGAGAGGAGAGGAGAGACATATGTCCCTTCTGAAATTGTATTCAAATGTTTTATTATGTGCTCTGGCTTGGGCAGCACCCTAGTTAATGGTGTGTCAGATGATAGTACAAATTTATAGCTGGAGGTTTACATCACAGACAGCTGGAATGAATGACAATAAATTAATTTAAAGTGCTACCAAAGTGTTCCCCAAAGTATATGTGCTTATGAGCTCTGGGCTAATAATTTATAAATGCATGCCTTTTATAATCCCAGTCTTAAGTCTTGAGAGCAGCTAGTTAAAAAGCAGTCACATGACACAAATTATTTTTATTAATATCATGAGTGCCTGATTAGGGTGGCAAGAATGGTGGTCACCAGCCCATGGTTTCTGCAGCCAAGCATCTTCTTCCTCCCTGTCCTCTTGTCCTGAGGGACTTGCACCTCACAGTCCCAGGCTCCATCCCATCCCAAGAACATCTCAGGCTGACAGAGCCTGAGCTGATACCCGCATTCCCTGATCTCTTCTCCTGGGATGAGAATTTCACTCCATGTTTATTTTGGGTTCCCTTCCTTAAGGTATTGTTATGACACCTTCGTGCTCCTCAGATAGGAGGGAGAAAATATCTTTTATGTGCAGATAATCAACACATTCATGTAAACTCAGAGAGAGAGGGATTTTCTGAGCCTCAGTTACTTTATCTGTAAAATGGGCATCATGACATTAACCTCAATTGACCTCATAGGGTCACTGAGAGAATTGATTAAGGCCACATATTAGCTCTCAATAATATGTGTCGTTCTTGAGAACTTCTCTCTACTTAACTACCTATCCTGCAAAGGGAGGAAAAAATCAAAGTTGTTTATACAACCTAGAACCTTGTGGCTTGTTGACCTGCTCAGATCTTTTTGATAAAATATAAGATGACCTTACCCTCCCAGATCCCCATTCCAAGGCCCTCTTCTTTCTCAAGCCAATCCTGTGCCCTGGGTCCCAAGTCCTGCCATTTTCTCAACTAATCCAACAATTATCCTCTTATGGTCTCACCTTCTCCTATGTTATGTTAAAGATTGCCCAAATTTTTAGCAGCTCCTCCCATCGAGAGATGGAATCTTCTCCCTCCCTTGAATTGGGGTGGCCTCTGACTTGCTTTGGCCTACAGAATGTGGTAGAAGTGACATTGTGTAACTTATAAGGCCAGATCATAAGATACTCCAGCTTCTGCTTTGGAGTGAGTATTTGAAATACTCTCTCTTGGAATCTAGCTGTTATGCTGTGAGAAGCCCAGTCAAGGTGGAAAGGCCACATAGAGGAGAACCAAGAAATTCCAGTCAGCAGCCCCAGCCAAACCCCAGCCAATGGCCAACAACAACTGCCAGCCATGTGATGGGCCTTCTTAATGTTCTAGCCAAACCTACAGGTGACTGCAGTCCCAGGTGAAGCGGTTGAACCCAGTCAGTCCTAGAATTGTGAGAGATAATAAATGGTTGTTGTTTTAAACATTAGTTTTAGGTGGATTGTTACCTGCAATAGATAACCAGAACACCCCTCCCATCAGTACTTAGACACACCCAAGCTTCTCTCATCTAAGACCCTCCCTTGATGCCATGTCCTCACCAACTCCAACCTTAGCTCACTCTCCTGTTCACAACAAAACTGCAAGGTAGAGACGTTGGTACCAATTATTTCCCCTTCCACCACTATCACCCACTCCTTAACAGCCAGTGCTCTGGCTTTCACTCCTCCCACTCCTCTAAAGGAATCATCTCATGGTCATCAGGGACTGGCCATCCTTGAGTCTTGCAGGTCACCTGACTTGACCCTTGTGCAGCATGCCTCTTGATGCCCTGGTGCCTCTCCTGTCAACATGATCCCCCTTGTCTCCTCCATACACACCTTGGTTCTCACCTCTAATCTCCATGCCATTTCCTTGGTCTTGCTTGTATACCTCTTTTCCTCCTCTTTAAATCCTGATGTTCCGCAGGTCTCTGTATTGAGCCCTCAGCCCTCTTCACTCATTTCCAGGCAACCTTATACTCCCTCCTCCATGCCAATATCTCCCAAATCTGTATGTCTGGCCAAGTTTCCCTCTCTAAACCAAAATATCCAACTGCCTCCTGAACTGTGCATTTATACATCTTCCAAGCCCTTTAACTTCAACAAAAACTATTCTCACATTTACTCATTCATTGTCTCTACACCTCCTGCCCCCTCCTTACATGCTCTCTTCCAGGGATTAGCATTATTTTCTATTTATTTGTCCAAGTTCCAAATCTGGGATCTAGTCTTATTTGATTCTGCCCCTCTCCCCATATAAAATCAGTCACCAGATTCTAGCAAGTCTACCACTAAGTGGGTCTACATTCTTCTTCTACTGCCTTTGCCCAGGTCCCCACCATCCTTTACCTGAGATACTTATAACACCCCCTACTGGTCTTCCTACCTGCACTCATACATCCAATTCTTTCTCCACTACGAAGTATAGAAAGACCCTAATTATATCACTTTGCAACTTATAGTCTTTCAATGAATCCTTGCTGTCTTTAAAATAAAAACCAAACTTACTGATGTGACCCATGGGTTCTACGACCAAATCAGACCATTTGCCACATTTACACTGGGCTCATTCCTCCAACCTGCTGTGTGCTCCACATGTTCTTTCTGCCAGGCACTCTTCCTTTCTTCAAGGTCCAGCAAACACCACCTCCTTCAGGCCTTGACTTTCCCAGGGAATCCTTGTCTGCCCCATCCACCCACCCTTGCCCTGCCCTCCCCACCTCCTACCTTCACCCTCCTGTGCACCTCCCTCTGCCTTGACCTGCTATTCATTTCTCCCAGCACCTATCTCCCCTGATGTTAACTGCTTGGTGAGTTATTTGTCTTCTCATCTCAACAGTCAGCTCTCAAGGGGGCAGGAATTGTTTATTATGACCTAGCACAATAGTTGGCACAGAGTAGATAATCAATATTTGTGGATTAATGAATGATAAATAAGTCTTGAAAAAGCGTCATCACCTTGCCTTTTCCAAACCCTGTCAAAGCCTGGCTTTAACAGATCTGCAAAGAAGTCCCCACTTTCCTCCTCCATTTGCCCACTTAGCCACTCAACGCCCACTTATTGAGCACCCATGTATGTCCAGCCATAGGATGGACAAATAAATGTCAAATGTGTGAATTAACAGAACACTTCAGAAATAAAAGGACCAAACTACCCCCCTGACCTGTGTGGCTCAGTTGGTTGGGTGTAGTCCCACAAAGTGGAAGGTTGCAGGTTCAATTCCTAGTCAGGTCACGTGCTTGGGTTGTGGGTTCAGTCCCTGGTCTGGGAGCATATAAGAGGTAACTTATCTATGTTTCTCTCTCATATTGATGTTTCTCTCCCTCTCTTTCTCCTTCCCTTCCCTCTCTCTAAAAATAAATAAATAAATTTTTAAAAAAAATAAAATTTGGAAAAAAGTACCAAACTACAGATACACATAGTAACACTGATGAATCTCAAAAGCAATTTGCTAAATAAAGGAAGTCAAACAACAGACTACACACTGGATGATTCCATTTATATGACATTCTGGAAAGGCAAAACTATAGGGACAGAAAATATATCAGGACTCCCAAAGCATGTGTCACAAGAGAACAAGTCAGACAGAAGCAGAGTTGCCTTTTTAAAGTATATTTTTAATCCTCACCCTGGAATCAACAAACATTTATTGATTTTAGAGAGAGAAGAAGGGAGGGGGAGAGAGAGAGATCAACATGAGAGACACATTGATCAGTTGCCTCCCATAAGTGCCCTAACAAGGGACTGAACCTACACCCCAGGTATGTGTCCTGACCGGGGATCGAACTTTTAGCATACGGGACGATGTTCCAACTGCCTAAGGAACCCAGCCAGGGCAGCAGAGTTGTCTTTTTAAAACTAGCTTCAAAAGTCAGGCAGCACTTGGGGTCCAGGACACAGGTAGTTGTGTCATTTCTGCCACTTTCTGTTCCTTAAAAGGGAGTCACTAAAGCTGGCCCATATTGAAGGGGAAGGAAATTGCAGTCCACCTTTTGATTGGAAGAGTGTCAAAGAATTTGAAGACATGATTTTAAACAATCATAGGTACTGCTTGACTGCCGTGAATGCCAAGTCCACCAGGCCTGCTGGCCACATGCACTACCATTCATAGTATCTGCAGGCAGTGAAGCACCTGGGTGTCTCAAAGGCAGCTCTTTTTCACTGTAAGAACATTATTATACTAATGTTAAAAGAACTTTTTGAAGAAAAGAAAATTGTGCCCATTTGCTACTTGTTCCCTGTGTGACTGTAAGTCATTTAACTTCCCTGTGCCTCAGTTTCCTGATCTGTAAATGAGTGTAATTCTACTCCCTACGACATAGTGTTATTGTGAGGATAAAATGAGATAGTTATGTAAAGTACTTGGAAAAACACACAGTACCTGGCAATTCCAAATAACGTTGCAGTCCTCCATGAGCTGGGTGGAGGAGCTCATGAGCTTTGTAAGTGAGATGGTCCATAAAAAGAGCTTAAAGCAGGGCCTGCCTGGCACATGAAAATAAATATTACATGGTATTGTTATTATAGTTATAATTACTACCTTGAGCCTCCTCAAGACCTTCAGGATAATGTGCAAACTCCTGAACTGTTGTTCAAGGTCCCTTACAACACACCACATCCTTTGCACACACACCCTGGAACACACCACAGGTACTATCCCTGAACTTGCCTCAGACATAACTTTCACCTGCCCTTCCCTTCTCCTAAGATGCCCTCCTCTACTCTTCTTCCTGATGAACTTCTACATATCATGAACACTGGACTGGGAGCCAATAATGTCAACTTCTAGCTGTGGCAGAGTAGCTGGTAATCAGATTAGCCCTATCACCATAAAATAAAAAAAAATTGTTTTAAAAAGAAAGAAAGGAAAAGAGAAAACAGAGCAAACATAGAAACACCTATTTTCACATAGAAGCACAGGTCAGTGATTCCTGAGAGAAGGGAAACAGATTAGGTAAGCTCTGTGATTGTCTCAGTTTTCTAATTAGAGACATGTTCCAGGCCACTGAACAAAGAGAGAGAATCCAAGTGGAGCACAGCAGTCTCAGTGAGCTAATGAGACAGAGATTGGAGCACAGGGAGGCTGAGGATGCTGGAAGTTGTGGGCAGAATACCAGAGAGGAGGGAGCTAAGCAGAGAAAGCTCCAGAAATCTCTGTATGAGTCCTCTTGAGCCTTAGAATGAATTATAAACTGTGTATGTCCAGGATGAGACTTGATAGGGCCAAGCAAAGACCAACTATTAGAGAAATAATTACTACTGGAGAGCTATGAGTTTAACAACTGCCAGAGCTCACAAAGGGGTGAGAGACTGAGTTCCAACAAGTCAGAGGAGAGGCCTCACTGATCAGCTTAACAAAGCTTAAAAAATGAGCCTCAAAAGGAGCAGCTTCATCCACAAGTAAACTAATTGCCCATCAAAGCAGTATCTTTAATAATCTTTTAAAAATACCATAAAGGCTTAGCAATGTAAACATCACAATGTCCAGCATCCAAACAAAAACTTCTAGAGGTGCAGGAAAATGGAACCCACAACTAGAAGAAAAATAATTCAATAGGAACAGAGCTAAATGACAGAAATTATGGAATTAGAAGACAAAGAGATTAAAATAGCTATTATAAAAATACCCAAAGATTTTAAAGAAAATATAATGAAGAGATAAATGGAAATCATAAAAAAGAAACAAGCAGAACTTCTAAAGCTGAAAAATGCTATCTGCAAAGTAAAAACTTTACAGGAAGGAATTAAAGGCAGCTAAGACACTGCAGATAAAGGATCTGTGAAGTTGAAGACCAGCCACAGAAATCACAAAGGAAATTTGAAAATATTTGGAACTGAATGCAAAAATAAAAACATAATATATCAATATTTGTATGATACAGTTAAAAGAGAGTTTGGAGGGCAAATGTAAATGCTTATGTTAGACAAAATAAAAGTTTTAAACATTTATACAGAAAAAAATTAACAGAGTAAGCCTAAGGCTGATATCCTTAGAAAAGCCTGCTTACAAGGTTGACCCTTGACTGGAATCTGGGAACATACATTTCAGAAGGGTTTCCATAATTGCTTCATAAAAGTAGCTTACTATACCTCAACCATTTATATAAATAATGTGGTTATGCTGAACACCACTTTCTTTCTGGTAGTCTGGAATGTTGGTGCATGTGAGGCAGGAGGAGCTTCTGGGACAAGCCCCCAGGGAACATGTGGGCCTCTCTGAGGCACCTCTCTGGTGGACAGCATTCTACACATGTGTCACGACTCTTTGCCAGGAGACTGAGTGCCTCCTGTGCAGCTCCACAGTGAGCTCTAGTTTCCTTCACACTTTACATCATGTGTCTTTTCCCTTTGCAGTTTTGCTTTGTATATTTTGTTGTGTAAAATCTTAGCAATGAGTATGACTACATGCTGAGTCCTGTAAGTCCTCCTATAAAATCACTGAATCTGGGAGTGGTCTTGGGGATTTCTACACACCATGGATTCTCTATAAAACATTTTGGGGTTGGGAAGACTAAATTAAAACCAAAGAAAGTGGAAGGAAGGAAATAATAAAGAGCAAAAATCAATGAACTAGAAAATGAATGTATCTAAAGGAACTCAGTGAAAGCAATAGCTTATGCTATTGAAACTATCAATAAAAATCAGTAAACCTTTATCTAATGTGACAAGAAAAAAATAGAGCACAGTTATCAATATCAGGTATAAACATTGGTTCATCACTACAGATTTTATAGATGTTAAAAAGATAATAAAAGAATATTATGTACAACTTTCAGATAGCAACTTTGGTGACTTAAATGAGATAAATTAAATTCCTAGAAAAAAAAACAAATTGATTAAAATTGACACAAGAAGCAACAGAAAACATCAATAGTTTGATATCTTGTAGAAATTTAATTCACAAAGTCTTCCTATAAAGAAAATTCTAGGGCCATGTAATTACATAGAGAATTTTATCAAGCCTTTAAATTAAAAATTATATTAATCAAACATAAGCTTTCTTAAAATTCGAGGAGAATAGAACACTTCCCAACTTTTTAATAAGGTCAGCATTACCCTGACACTAATAGCAGACAAAAATATTACAAGAAAACTACAAACCAACAAAAACTTAGAGCAGGCTTTTTAAAAAATATAGAACCAGCCCATTGACAGGCTGGTTCTAAAAATTATTTGAAAATGAAAAAGATCTATAGTACACAAAACAAATTTGAAAAAGAAGAACAAATTTGGAAGACTCACATTGCTTGATTTCAAGACTTTCTATATGGTTACAGTGATCAATGCAATGTGATATTGGTATAAGGAAAACATAGGGCTCAACAAAACAAACTAAAGTCTCAAAACAGGCCCACATACCTGCAATCAATTGATTTTTTTTACTAAGGTGACAAGGCTATTTAGTGGACAGAGGATTATGTTTGTAAGAAAATGGGTTAAAACAAATGGGTATCAGACTTCCAATTTCCAGCCTGGCATGTAAGGAACTTGGTAATCATCACACTCATCTTCATAACAAGAAAAAAAGCTAAATGAACTGAAAGTCAACAATTTCTTAGAGAAATTTCTTACATTTCTTAGAGAATTGTGGTCATGAAGCAAATCGCCACCTCTAAAATTGTGGAGACAGACAGGAAGTTAAGGCAGATATAGAGAATCACAACTTATTGGAGCAGAAAACTCCAAAAACCTCTGTGGAAACCAGTACTATATTTCTTTATCTACTATGTCAAGTCTGTCTTTCAATGAAAAAAAATACAAAACATAATGCAAGGGGAAAAACAGTTTGAAGAGACAAAGAAAGCATTAGGTCCAGACTCAGATATTTTAGGAATATTGGAATTATGAGACCAAAAATTTAAAACAAACTATGATTAATATACTAAGGGCACTACTGGAAAGAGTAGGTAACATGAAACAACAGATGAGTAATATAAGCAGCGAAATAGAAATTCTAAAAAAGAATCAAAATAAAATTCTGGAAATCAAAAGCACTGTAACACAAATGAAGAATGTCTCCGGTGAGTTCATTCACAGCCTGAGAAAATAATCTCTAATCTTGAGGAAATCTCAATAGAAACCTCTCAAACTCAAAAATAAAGAGAAAAAAAACTGAAAAAAAAAGCCCAGAATATTCAAGAACTATATAGGGCAACGACAAAAAGTATGATGTACATAGACAATGGAATACCAGAGAAGAAAAAGAACAAAAGAAATAAATGAACCAATAATGACTAAAATGTTCTAAAAATTAATGTCAGACACCAAGCCACATATTTCCAGAAGCTCCAAGAATGCCAATTATGAAGGATAAATTCCAATAACCTACACCTAGGCATATCATATTCAGTGAAAAATACCAGAGATGAAGTTTTAAAAGAAGCTGGGGTGGGGGCAAGGAACAACCCTCATGTACAGAAGATCAAAGATTTTTATCAGGCTTCTTAGAAACCATCCAAGCAGGAAGAGAATGAAGTGAAATATTTAAAGTGTTGAGAGAAAAAAATCACCAAGCTAGAATTCTGTATCCTGCCAAATAGTCCTTCAAAGGCAAAGGAGAAATAAAGACTTGCTCAGACAAACAAATATTGAGAGGGCTTGTTGCCTGCAGACCTGCCTTGAAGAAATGTTGAATGAAGTTCTTCAGAGAGGACAATTATGTAGATCAGAAACTGAGATCTCCTTAGCTAAAGAAAGGGAGAGCATTAGAGAAGGAATAAGTGAAGCTAAAACATAAACTTTCATTTTTCTTATTCTTAATTTATCCAACGGATAATGTTTTGTTCAATAAAATAGCAACAATGTATTTGATGATTAAAGCTTCTAGATAGGTGAAATAAATGATAGTAATAATACAAAGGATGAGGGGAGTAACTGAGAATAGTTTGTTGCTATAAGACATTTGTACTACCCATGAAGCAGTGTACTCTTATTTGAAAGTGGACTTGGATTAGTTATAAACATATATTGCAAACAGTACAACCACTAAAAAAGGTTATAAAAGGTATAGCTGATATATTAAAGAGAGAAATTGAAATCATATTAAAAGCTTGACTAAAACCACAAAAGGTGGGAAAAGAGTGAGAGACAAAAAATAAGAACAAAGAACAAGGGAAACAATAGACAACAGTAACAATTATAGTAAAACAAATGTATAGTCTCAAGGAGTTCAACTTTACCTAACTTCGTTCACAAAAATAACTCCAATAAACCATGCATCTAAACATAAAAAGCAAAAATTATAAAGTATCTCAAAGAAAACTTTGGAGAAAGTCTTTGAAACCTTGTTGATATGTCATAAAAAGCACTAACCATGCAAACATAAACTTGGCCAACTGGACTTTGCTCTTCAAAAGATGCCATTTAAAAAATGAAAGGGAAAGCCTTTGGATGTAGGGAGCTATCTTCAATACACATATTTGACAAAAGACCCGTATCTAGATTTGAAGAGTTATAATTCAATAATAAGACAAATGACTCAGTAAAATTGGGCAAAAGATTCAAATGTATGCTTTTTTTAAAGATTTTATTTATTTATTTTTAGAGGGGAAGGGAAGGAGAGAGAGAGAGAGAGAGAAATATCAATGTGTGGTTGCCTCTCATGTGTCCCCTGCCAGGAACTGGCCTACAACCCAGGCATGTGCCCTGACTGGGAGTCGAACCATGATCCTTTGGTTCACAGGCCTGTGCTCAATCCACTGACCTACACCAGCCTGGGCTCAAATATATGCTTTATCAAAGAAGAGATATGCCCATAAAAAGATACTCAATAAAGCATAATTAAAAAATTTAAAGTTGAAAAATAAATGATCACTTCATAAGGAAATAAACCATCTTAACAATCTTTAAAAAAAGATGCTCAACATCTTTAACATCATTAGTCATCATGGAAATGTAATTTAAAGCAACAAAAGAGATACCATTACACAGTTGATGAGTGGCTAAAAGTACCAAGACGGAGAATGCTGGATGTTGGCAAGGATACGGAACAAGTAGATTTCTCCTCACACACTACTGGGGGCTAAAATGCTTGAAACTTTGGAAAAGAGCTTGGCAGCTTCTTATAAAGTAAAGCATATACTTACTATACAACCCAACAATTCCCCTTCTAAGCATTGACCCAAGGAAAATGAAAACATGTTCATCCAGATTTTCACATTTGTGTTCATAGCAGCTTCATTCAGAAAATCCCCAAACTGGAAACAATTCAAATGCATATCAGTTGGTGAACAGATAAATGAATGGTGGTATGCCCATTCACTAAAATACTGCTCAGCAAGGAGAGGGCCAAACTATCAATATGTGGTGCTGCATGAATGAGTCTACATGAAAGAGTACCTGAGCTTAATTCCACTTATAGGAAGCTGTAGAACACACAAAACTTAACCAATAGCAACAGAAATCAAACCAGTGGTTTCCTGAGTAGGAGCATAGAGAAAGATTGACTGAGATGGGGCGTGAAGAAATTTTGTGGAATGATGGAAATGTGCCAAATCTAGAATGTGGCAATGTTTATCCTGCTTTCTACATCTGTCCAAACTCCATGAACTGTATAGTTAAATGCATACATTTTGTAAATTATTCTTCTATAAAATTGACTTTTTTAAAAAAGGAATGATTGGAAGGAGAAAAATAATGTAATGCTGCCCTGGATGGGTGGCTCAGTTGGTTAGAGCATCATCCCATGAACCAACAAGGTTGCAGGTTAGATCTCCAGTCAGGACACATATGGGAGGTAATTGATAGATATTTCTCTCTCACATCCATGCATCTCTCTCTTTCTCTCTATCCCCCACCTCTGTGTGTGTGTGTGTGTCTCTGTCTCTGTCTCTGTCTGTCTGTCTCTCTCTCTCTCTCTCTCTCTCTCTCTCTCACTCTCTCTCTCAAATCAATAAACAGCCCCAGGGGAGGATTTTAAAAAAATGTAGTGTTCAGAGGAGGAAAGGGTGGGGCCTGGATGCTGCAAAAGGCCCCCTGAAGGATGTGAGTGAGCACCATTCCAAGTTGTTTTGGGGGTCCTGGGGTGGTCTTTTCCCCTTGCCTTAGCCGAGGCAGCCCACAGAGATGGTGAGGCCGGGACCACAGGGCCCAAAGACCTGATTCCTTGTGGTTTTTAGAATTTAATTTGGCAATAATTTATTGAGCACCATCTGTATACTATTTTCTATATGCCAGGAGATTTATTCACATTAATCTCTTACAGACTTTGAAGTCAAACTGCCTGGATTCCAACCCTAGCTCACGATCTTGACCAAGTTCTTCAACTTGTCTCTGCTTCCTTCTCTATAAAGTAGAGATTAAAATCATGCCTTCTTGCAGGTTTGTTGATGGAATGAGGTGGTTCTTGTAAAGCGCTTGGCTAGAGTACAATACAAACATTGGCAATTGTTGTGGTGGTTGTGTTTACAGTTTCAAAAGCCCCTTCACCTGCTTACCAGTGTTTGTCCTTTACAGTTCCAGGACTCCAGTCAGACCTCCAGGCTGCAAACCCTGTCTTCACCTCTCACCAGCCACAGGGTCTAGGAGTGGATATTCAGCCCCTCCAAATCTCCACTTACCAGAAGGTAGGCATCATATCAAGGTTCCCTCATAAGGTGATTGAGGATTAAAGAGATAATAGAAGTAAATCTCTCTCTGCTCAGTGTCTGGCACATTGTAAGTGCTTAAGAAATGTTGACCATTCTTATTCTTTATATGACCATTGCATTTTAGTAAAGAAAACCAAAACCCAGAGATTCCAGGCCAGTTGGCTAAGGTCTCACAGAAAGTCAGCCATGTCTCCTGACCCATGTGAGAGCATGTTCTTTTTTCCTCCCATCATGCCACACTGAGGTCTCCTAGGCCCCCTGTCTTCAACACCAAGTTGCCAAAGGGAAGCACAGGGTGCCAGAAGTCTCAGGGCTGACCACAGTGGCCTACCTAAGCAGAGTTCAAACCCCTGCCCATCGAACCCCAGGAAAACAAAGGTGGAGCAGATACTGACAGACAGCAGGACACTGCCCATCAGCCTACAGGCAAAGGGGTGTCACCTATTTTTCCAGGCACAGACTAGGTGCCACCTCTTCCATGAAGCCATTTGTGACTGTGTCCTTAGACTCACAGACCAGGCAGGGCTGCAAAGGGATATTATAGGAAAGACTTTTTTAAAAATTTCATTTCATTTTCAGTTCATATTCAAATTTTAGCTCTGTAATAAGGGGTCCATGGGAGAAAATGCTTTAGGAAGCATTTAGCACAGCCTCAGCACTAGAGGTATCCAGTAAATGTTAGTTCCCTTAAGAGTCAAAGGAATGGGCTTCATTTTTTCTATTTCATTGGAGAAACTGGGGGCAGGCCTGAGGACACATAGCTTATAGCAGAAGAACAAGGGCTTCTCATTTCTTCATGCCTGCCTACCTCCTAGGACTATAATAACTGCAGAATGGGAAAACTGAGGTCCAAAGAAGGCAAGTGACTGACCAAGGCCATGTAGTCACTGGCAGAACCCAGACTTGACCCTGGATCTCCTGATACCAAGATGACCCTACCCATTGAGTCTCACTCAGACTGAGCTGGAGTGTGTCGCAATCCAGGCCCAGACCCCATGGGGAGGAGGAGCCCATGGCAAGGCCTGGGCAGGGCTAGGGCTGTCCCTGCTGTCACTTCTAGGATTGAGACACAACCTCAGGAGGTCTAGGACAGGCTCTGCAACTGAGCAGGGGCTGTGGGAATCTGGTGAGCAAACCAGAACTTCACCCTGAGCAGAGGGCCTGGAGGCCTAGTGTAGGTGGCTCCAGGATGAAGGAGGAATGCTGGGCTGGGCCATAGGCAGCTTGGACCAAAAAGAGGGCAGACTAGTGTCTCAGAGCACAGACTTCGAGTCTTCCCTCACTTTCTAGCTGTGCCACTTGCCCAACTGGGCCTTAATTGTCCCACCTATTGCCCAAGTTGTCTTGACAGCTAAAGAGGCATAAAAAAGGCAGAAAGTTGCAGCTTTGACACGAACAAATCAAGTTTCTGGTCCCTGTTCTACCAGTTTCAAGAAAAACATCTTTTTTAAAAAATATATTTTATTGATTATGCTATTACAGTTGTCCCATTTCTCCCCCATCCTTCCCCTCCACCCTGCACAGCCCCTTCCACCCACATTCCCCCCTTTAGTTCATGTCCATGTGTCATAAGTTCTTTAGCTTCTACACTTCCCACACTATTCTTGCCCTCCCCCTGTCTATTTTCTACTCACCATCTATGCTACTTATTCTCTGTAACTTTTCCCCCTCTCTCCTCCTCCCACTTCCCTGTTGCTAACCCTCCATGTGATCTCCATTTCTGTGTTTCTGCTCCTGTTCCAGCTGTTTGCTTAGTTTGTTTTTGTTTTAGGTGTGGTTGTTAATAATTGTGAGCTTGCTGTCATTTCACTGTACATGTTTTTATCTTCTTTTTCTTAGATAAGTCCCTTTAACATTTCATATAATAAGGGCTTGGTGATGATGAACTCCTTTAACTTGACCTTATCTGAGAGGTGCTTTATCTTCCCTTCCATTCCAAATGAAAGCTACACTGGATAGAGCAATCCTGGATGTAGGACCTTGACTTTCATGACTTGGAATACTTCTTTCCAGCCCCTTCTTGCCTATAAGGTCTCTTTGGAGAAATCAGCTGATGGCCTGATGGGAACTCCTTTGTAGGTGACTGTGCCCTTATCCCTTGCTACTTCTAGAATTCTCTCCTTCATTTTAATCTTGGCTAATATAATTATGATGTGCCTCCTTGGGTCCAACTTGTTTGGGACTTTCTGAGCTCCCTGGACTTCCTGGAAGTCTATTTCCTTTGCCAGATTGGGGAAATTCTCCTTTATTATTTGTTCAAATAAGTTTTCCACTTGTTGCTCTTCTTCTTCCCCTTCTAGTACCACTATAATTCAGATGTTGGGACGTTTAAAGATGTCCTGGAAGTTCCTAAGCCTCTCCTCTTTTTTTTTTTTTGAATTCTTGTTTCTGCATTCTTTTCTGTTTGGTTGTTTCTTTCTTCCTTCTGGTCCACTCCATTGATTTGAGTCCCAGTTTTCCTTCCATCACTATTGGTTCCCTGTGCATTTTCCTTCATTTCACTTAGTGTAGCCTTTATTTGTTCATCTAATTTGCGACTAAAATCAACCAGTTCTGTGAGCATCCTGATCACCAGTGCTTTGAACTGTGCATCTGATAGGTTGGCTATCTCTTGGTCGCTTAGATGAATTGGCTCTGGGGCTTTGGTCTGTTCTCCCGTTTGAGCCATTTTTTTTTTGGGGGGGGGGAGGTTGTTTGTCTTGTTTTGTTTTTTTTTGGTCTGGTTGTGCCGGTTACGTAGTGAGGGGCAGAGCCTTAGGTGTTCACCAGGGCAGGGCAGCCCAGTCACTGGGTTGTGATGCTGTATATGGGGGCAGGGGTCAGAGAGGAAAAAATGGCGCTTGCTCCACTCTCTCTCATATTTCAGTCCCTTCCGCCACTTTCCACAAGCAAATTGGGCCCTTTGGGTACTGACTTCTGTGTGGGTGGGCCTGTGTACATTCTAGGACCCTGTGGGTCTCTCTGATGAACTCTCTTGTGAGTCTGGGAGTCTCTCCTGGCACCTCAACCTCCACAAGTGTTTTCAATCAGTGTTTTTAGGTTTTATTTCCCGGCACTGGGGCCCTGGGTTGCAGTCTGTCTTGCTCCCCGTTTTCCCCTGGATTATCTGCGCATGAATGTGGGACCACCTGGTCAGCCAGCTGCCTTGGGCGGCCTCACTGGGTCTGCCGGTTGCTACCCCGAGCCCGGGGTCCACTAGCCACCGCCTACATGCCTGGGGGTCCTGCGCACCCGGGTCCACCAACCTCCACTTTTTCCTGCCTCGACTCCACCCCTCTTACTGGTCTGGATGAGTGGTTGTCAGACTTCCATACAGTTCAATTTTCTGTTAGTTCGGGTTGTTTTCTTATTTCTAAATCTTTGTTGTCCTTAATTTTGGTTGTGCAAGGAGGCACAGTGTGTCCACCTGTGCCTCCATCTTGGCCAGAAGTCCAAGAAAAACATCTTTAAATAATCACAAGCTCTCTGATTCTCAACAGAACCGATGGTGCTATTACTAGATTGTGATGCTATACCAAAATTTATAGCTGCAAGAAATATCACATTTGGGATTTTTCTTTCAAGAAATAAAATTTTGACTATCCCAGTTCTGTCATCATCAGGCTGTCTCTCTTCAGCCTCAGAAAGAGGGAGGCTCTATGTGTCCAGGAATTAGAGCAGGGCTTTCCACCTCCACTTTTTTTGGCCACTGTGGAAGCCTTTGTGTTCCAAGATTGGGTGGTTCCTGATATTCTGTAGTGCCTTGCTCCACTGGGCACGATGATGGACCAAGTACAGGACTGGCCGCCGAGGTATGTCGAGGCCATTTCACATGCCCAGGCCAGGTCCCAGTCTGCCCCTCTCTCATCCATTGCCACCCCTCAGAGCACCAGCCCCCCACCCTCACCATGGGAACTTGGAGCAGTTTCTGCTCCAGCACCCGATCCTTCAGGTAAGGGAAGCAAAACAAAGGCCTGGCCAGCATGGGAATAATAGGTGTGATAGCTGCAGACATCCTCCTACACAGAACTCACTCAAATGGTGGGTGAATAGTCCGTAGGTCTGTGGGGCCCACTCCAGGTCTTATACCTAGATCTGCTGTGAAGACAAAATGAAACCCTGCAGAAGGTGCTAGCCATTTGCTGGCCCACAGAAAAGGCTTCCAGCGCCCAGTGCCGATATCTTTTGCCAGGCAATCCCATGAGGGAGGCAGTGTAGATGACGTAGGAGAGGCCCAGAGAAGGTAACAACCTCAGGGAAAGTTACACAGCAAAGCAGGGTGCCCAAGGCATCACTGAGCATTCCTTCTCTGCCCTGGAGGCCTCTGCTACCAGGAGAGAGGGTGAGGCGGGCACATTCCTGGGGTGTCTGATTGCCAGCCTTGTAGGTGATATGGGTCTTAATGATAATTAAAATTAGAACTAGTTGGATAAGTATTTTATTACAGGGATAAGCATGTGGGCAGCAGAGGAGGAGCCCAGCATCTCAGAGAGAGGTACAGGTGTGGGCACAGGGCTAGCAAGGAGAAGCATCCCTCCTCTTGTACAGGGACTCTGGGCTGACCAGGAACTCAGGGCAGTGGGGGTGATGGGGCAGGGGGTATCTTGGAAACTGGCAGAAAAAGAACTTTGCTCTTGACCAAAAGCCCAAGGATTCGCCTCTGAATATGAGCAAGGAAGCCCAGGCACTCACACTAGCCTTGGTTTGCCTACCTGGGAAATGGGTACAATGACCACAGAAGGGCTGTAAGGCATAAACACTTTATTCTCCTGCTGTTAAAGAATCTTTGAGAGAGCAAAGTTGTTATGATCTGAATGTTTGTGTCCCTCCAAAATTCATGTGTTAAATCTTAATCGCGAATGTGATGGTATTAGGAGACGGGGCTTTTGTGAGGTGGTTAGGTCATGAGGGTAAAAATCTCAGAAATGGGATCAGTGCTGTTATAAGGGAGACCCCAGAGAGTTTCGTTGCTCCTTCTTCCATGTGAGGACACAGCAAGAAGGTGGTCATCTATGAACCAGGAAGCGTCCCTCATCAGGCACTGAATCTGCTGGAGGCTTGATCTTAGACTTCCAGCCTCCAAAACTGTGAAGACTAAATGTGTGTTATTTAAAAGCCATCCAGTCTGTGGTATTCTGTGATAGTACCCCAACTGGACTGAAATAAAGGTGGTCCCACTCTCCATACCCTTCGTCTGACAGATTTTGTGAGAAGGGAAGCGGTCGAGTTTCCACAGGGGTCATGGCCTCCCTGCACTTCCCTAAGCTGGGGGTTCTCCCCCAGGAAACCCAACACAGGGAATGGAGAATTGTTCATCTGTAAGAATGCCTGTGATACTTGCAGAGACACATCAGGGGATTTATTCACTTTACAAAACATGTGCTTCCTTCACATAGGGAGATGCCCCTGGAGTTTCCCTCCCCACCCCAGATGTGGGAGAGGCTGGAGGTGGGCGGAAAAAATGCAGACAGCCCTGGATTTCTCATCCTTAAGAAGAAGGGTTGGAGGACTGGTCTCAAAGGCTGGGGTCGTGTTGGGAGGCTTCAAACAAGAGCATTAGGAAACCCAGTGGATGGGAGTTGGTGACAAAGGGAAGCCACAGTTCTCAGAAGGGCCTGGGTTACCAACAATTCTTAAGAACACTTGGGAGTGCTGGTAAGAGAAGGACACCCCCAGTCTTACCCCTGGCTGCTGGGGTGGGCTAGTGTTCAGGACCCCTTAAGACCCCCAGTTCCTCTTCCCATGGGGGAGCTAGGAGGAGGCTGAGAGCAGGGAACCTGTCTGTGCTGGGTAGGATCCTGGTGCTCCATGATGGTCTGACCTCCATGATTCTTGCTCCTGCTAGAGGGCGGGGAACCTTGTTCTTCTGAAAAGTGAGCCAAAGCCCCTTCGACAGCCTCCCCACCTCCACCTTCCCCTGCAGTCCTCCTCCTCTCTGTGGCCTACGTGATCCTTCTGAAACCTGGTCTTGTTCATGGCACTCTCTTGCTCACCCATCTCTGGTAGCTCTGGATGGGGAGCTACCTTAGTCAGTTTCCACGCCTGCTTGACAGACTTCAGAGTTCACCAGGCTCTTGCCAGGACTTCCCCAAGTTCCTTATTTGACAGCTAAACCATCTTACGCTCAGAGAGGCTAAGTGACTTGCCAGAGCTCACACAACAAGACTTGAAACTTGAATCCAGCTCTGGTGACTTGGACAAAATCCACACCCGATCTACAAAGGACCTGACAGTCCAACACAGAAGATTCAGGAAGCTGTATCCCTTGGCTGGGGAAAGCCTACCCCCTGTGTGGGTGGGGAAAATGGCAGGTAAAGAAGAAGAAGGTTGAATTGTGAGCTCTGAAGGCAGCACAGTGGGTGCCATGGGCAGAGCCCCGGCCACAAGTCCGGAGGCTTGGGCGCAGCTACCTTTGCTGAGCCTCAGTGCCTCCTGGGGGAAATGGATAATAAATCCCTGACCTCACAGTTTCAGGGGAAGTATGCACGGACAGTGGATGCTGCTGGGTGCACAGCAGGTGTTTATCCAAAGCCCTTGCCTTGGCACAGGATCCAGAGGCTCAGGAGTGTGGATGCAGCCACTGCCAGCCCCAAATCTACACACACACACCCAGCCGCAGCAGCCGACAGTGGGGCTGTGCAAGCCCAGTAAACAACCCATCAACCCCCCCTTGCCAAAAAGAAACTTTTTTTAAAGCAACAGAAACCAACATCTCTGCATGCTGTGTGTTGATGACAGGAAAAGGCTTCAGAAAGGAAAAGGCTACCAGGGGTGGGGGTGGAGGCCAAGCAGAGAGAAGGGGAGAAACAGATCTGATAAGGGAGCTCTGCTGTCTGGGCTCAGGACTAGCCTGTGAGGTTGGGGCATGGGGCACTCAGCCCTTCTGCAGCCCTTGGAACTGCTAAGCTGGGGACAGGGATCTGGGGGACCTGAGGCAGGGCGGGGATCACACCCAGCCCTGCTGGGCACTCCAACAACAGTGTTCCAGGTTCAGTGAGGACCACACCCACACACCCCCACCCCCGCCTCAGGATAAGCTGTTTCCCTGAACCAGCAGAGGTTCAAAGGTTGGTGGTCCTTTGTCTAGTTCTGCATCCAACTCACCTATGGCCTTGGGCCAGTCTCTGCCCTAATGAGTCTCAGTGCAAAAAGGAGTTACTGACTGTCTGTGGTGACAGCATCAGGACATAGGGCTAGCCTGGAAAATGGGAGGTTCAGGGCCATGGGTTCACTGTGGGGCCCTGAGTAAGTAGTTTTAGCTGAGCTGACTGAGACTGTTCCAATCTAGCCTGAGAGTCTGCACCCCAGGAAACCCCACACTCCTGGGAAAACCACGGGTCACCCTGTACTCCTCTGGGCTAGAATTTGCTCTGATAAGACTTCAGAGATCTTCCCCAGCTCCCTTCATGGTCCTCTCCATGACAGAGGACTGGGCCTGTCCTCTTGGACAAACTCACAGCCTGGCTGGAGACACTGGACTCGAACCTGCCCAGAAGCCCAGAAGGCCTCTAGGACAGCAAGCAGAATGGGTCAGGAATGAAAAGAGGAGCAGGTACAGAAGGCCTGGTGTGGCATGGGCCTCATGGGAGAAGTCTTATAAGCAGAGAAGAGCAGCAGAGGGCATTCCAGTGGGATAACAACTTAGGTAAAGTCTGGGAGACTGGGCAATGGAGTTCTGTGCTGAGCACTTCGTAGATGGTGAGGCCCCAACTGGCCGGCCCTCAAGGGCCTCACAGTTGAATTTCTAATTTACTGCCTCTGCTCTCTGAATTCCCTCAGCTGCATCTGCTGCCAAATGATTTGCACCAAAACAAACACATAAAAAAGAAAAACACAGCAAAGTTCTGTCTATTTTTTTATCCTTATCCGAGGACATGCTTATTGATTTTAGAGAAAGGAGAAGGGAGGGAGAAAGAGAGGAAGAGAAACGTTGATGTGAGAGAGAAATGTGGATCAGTTGCCTTTCATATGCACCCCTACAGGAGACCAAACCCAGAATCTAGGGGCCCTGACAGAAATCAAACCAGAGACCTTTTGATTTGTGGATGACACCCCACCAGCTGAGCCACACCAGTCAGGGATGTGCTTTTTTTTTTTTTTTTTTAAGTGAAGATGGACTTTTCACAGAAATTGAAATCCCCCAAGGGTGTTCTGAAAATGAACGCTTATGCCTCCCCCCACCCCCATCACGTTTCCCTGACTCCCTGTGCAGCCCACGCCAACAGTGACAGACCACCCTGGAGAAATCGGCGCGAGGCCTAATGGAGAGGGCCTACTCTGACATCCTCTGGCCCCACTCCTACCCCAGCACAGCTCTGCTTGGCAGTGCCTACCTGCCAAACCCCACCCCTTCAAAACATCTCACCAACAGCTTCAGAGGTGGCAGGGAGTCACCAGCCCTAGTTTCCTGTGCCCAAGAGACCTCACACTTCCTACCAAGTCATTCACTCTCTCTGAGCCCCAGTTGCCTAATCTGTTAAAGGAGGGAAGTAAGACATGCCTTGGGGGTATGGAGCATGTGGCAGGCCTGGGGGTGGGGGTGAGAGCTTCCAGGAAGCCTAGCACACTCATTTCTGATCTTCCTCTGGAAACCAAACCACCCTGCACCACCCCCGCCCTCCAGAAGGGCAGCGAGAGACAAGTGAAACTGTCCACCCCTGCTGGGCTGAAAGCTCAGGCCCTCTGCTGGGAGAAGAGGAGGGGCAACAGGAGATGGGGGCTGGAGTACTAGAAGCAAATACTGTCACCAACACTGTGGCTACCTCAGCAGGTCTGTGGCCTCAGGGGAGGCCAGTGCTGGATCTGCCCTTCCTCTTTGTCCAAGCATTTGTTGAACACCTCCAGCCTCTCACCGGGCTGAGTCACATGATTTCATACACTCACATACGTGCCAGATGAGTCACACACACACACACCCATACTTGCCTATTCACTCTATATTCTCAATGATCCTATCCAGAAGGTCTTGGTGTTCCATTTCCTTAAGCAATAAATTGAGATGTAGAGAGGCAGTGACTGGCTCAGCATCCCGCTGCATAAAGCAGAGCGAGGATTGCACAAGAGTTCTGGGCTCTTTCCACTGCATGCAAAGGTCCCAAAGGAAAGGGGTCTTTGAGGGCCGCAAAGGTTTCTGAGCAGGCATGGTTAGGTGGCTGTGGTGAGTTGGACAGAGGGCCCTGAGCCTGGAGACAGCAAGACCAACAAGGAGTCCACGACAAAGGTGCACATGGCAACAGGGGGAATAGAGGGAAGGGGGTTTGAAGAGCGCTAAGAGGGCAGACCACCAAGCTCTCAACCTCTGGGGACTCAGGCAGGAAGAGGAGGCACACAGAAGGAGCAGGTTGGGGTCAGGAAGATGCCTGGGGTGGGGAGGACATGTAGAGGGTGCACACGGCACCCACACTCAGTGCCACCTTCCATTCCTCCGGCAGGGTCATTACCCCACTCCCCAGACAGGAGCCATGGGGACTGTGCTCCCCCAGTGCAACTCAGCCACTGTGAGACTGAGCCCACCGCCCACTGTTCACCAGGCTCCTGCACCCACTGCATCCTCCAGGCTGATTCCCCATGCCAGATTGATGAACAACGTAATAAAGGGGGCAATCACATTATTCCTGAATGCATTTTAATAAAAATCAAATAAAAGCAATTATGTGAATTTTCAAGAGGATCACCTCTCCTCCTTTCCCTGAGGTAGGAAACAGAATGAATTCAGGAAATCATTAAAATCAGAAAGCCAAGCTGTGTGCCACCGCAGCGCTGGCGGCTGCCACACAAAGCAGCAGGGAAACCCAGCCTCAGCGGCAGCACCGCGCCTTTCTTTAGCTCTTTAAGTGGAAATTCCACCTATGGGTGAAGAAGGGTAATTAAGGGCCAGGAGAGATGCTTTGAATCCAGCCTGCCTTTGCCCCTCTAGTAGGAACTTCCCAGCTTCAAAGGGACCTCAGACTCCCTGAGGGAGAGCTCTCCAACCTGGCAGCCCAGGGCTTGTGCCCATAGGGTCCCCAAGTGAACACTGCTCTCCCTCTGTGGAGAACGTACAACTCTCAGCTCAACTGGAGGGCAGAGTGCTGGGTCTGGAAACAGAAGGACAGGGTCCCTCCAATGGGCAATGGCCACTTCTTCCCCACTCTAGCAGCCCCAAAGAAGAAATAACTTTGTGGTCTAAAAGGCCTTTTGTGTCTGATGGAACATTCTAGCCCCACGTTACCCTAAGACTGATGTTCTGTTTTGGAGCTGAGGTTGCTGAGGTCAAAGGGGGTCATTGATACACCCAAGGTGACCCAGCTGGGGAGGCAGTGTCAGGATTAGACCTCAGTTCTCCTGGGGTCCCTAGGCAGGGCCAAGTCATGTGGCTGGAGTGGTTTGGATACAGTGTGGCTTGGTCTTCCATGAGCTCTTACAAGAACAGGCCCTGACCCCGCAGCTGCCATCTCCTGAGCACTGACCTGGGCCACTGTCTCCAAGCACCACATTGAGTGTGTTCATCTTCTGGGTACAAGTTTAGGACTAAGCTGCAGCAAGGTGAAGCCACCTGCCCTTGACCCCACGGCTACAAGCAATGAATCCTGGATTTACCCAGACTCATCAGGGTCCAGAGCCAAAGATTCTGATTGACAAGCCACAATGTCACCTTCCACACAGAAGAGGGGCCTGCTTCAGGACCTGCCTGCTTGCATTTGGGTGCTGAGGAAGGAAAGAGAGGGATCTTCACTTCCCTGGCCCTCATATTCACACCTGATAAGCCATGTCACCCTCCCACCTGAAGTGTAGGCCAACAATTCTGCAGAAGGAACACCCATTTTCCCCTAAGACCATTTCCCTCAGCCACAATGGTCCTGGGTCTCAGCTGGAGGCCAGCAGGAAAGCTGGCAGCCATAGGTCTCCTTCGGGACAGTCTGAGTTAGAGGAAAAACCAGGGCTGAGAGGCAGAGGGCCAGCATTGGTTGCATGTGACCTTAGGCCACTTCTATAGCCTCTCTGGATGTGCAAGCATGAATGTGTACCATGCGTACTCGTGTGTGCACATGAGTGTGTGTGTGTGTGTGTTGGGGCAAGGGGTGGCTGGTCCCCAGTTAAGACATTTGGTGTTATCCCACACTGTCCCACCTGACTCAGCTCAGAGCTACCCTAATTCCCGCTGCTGCTAACAGCTACAGCACTCTCCTACAGGATGCTCAGGGAAATGTCACCCCAAAAATGAGGTCGTCTTCAGGGGTAAAGGGTTCTGTGTCATTCCTCCCACTGCCAGGCTTCTGTGGGAAGTAGGGTTTCTGGCAGGCCCTCCACCATCTGGACCCTGGACTGAAAACTGAGCACTGGTGACAGGAATTCTAGTCTCATCCTCCCATCTCCACTGTTGGCCTTTTCTGGCCTCTGGGGTTCAGAAGCTTTATAAGGGAGGTGGAGGCAGTGGTATCTGGCTTTTAGGGCCAGTGCACAGGGGACAGCAGGACAGAAAGACAATGTGTGAAGCCTCTTTGGCCCCTGACCCCTTGAGGCTAGCTGCCCCCCACACTGCTCTGGCCAGCCTCCCCGGTTTTGCACACAGCAGGCATTCCATAAATATGTGCCATTTAGGGCTCAGAAAGAAGACAGATTTGTCCAGGAGGGGGAGTTGAAAGCAAGAAAAGGAAGTGCCCCTGCATGCTCTGCAGGGCCTGTGGACTTGGGACCACATATGTGCACATGCACCTATAGGCATGTGCATAAAAGTGTGCACTCCTGTGACCACACCCACCTGCCGGCCAAGCCACACACCCGCACACGTGTCTTGCATGCACGCATCAATACCACAGATAGATAAGCAGCAGCCCCAAGCCCTGGACAGTCTCCTCCCAGCCTTGCCTCCAAATTCCCCATCTAGACAGGCCTTGGAGCAAATTGACTAAGACATTGAAGGTCCTGCCCCATGGGGTTCCACAGAGATGTGCCCCATGGGGTTCCACAGAGATGTCCATCAGCTATCACTTTTACTCAGATTGTATCTTGGTCATTTTGGAAGCAACTGCATGGGTCTAATGCCTGGCTATGCCTACGATCTGGGGATAAAGCTGCTCTTGGTAGCTTCTAGAATATCTGCCCTGGGATGAGGGCTAACAGAGGGATGCCCAAGGACTCTGACTGGGTAGAGAAGGGCACATCCAATGATGCTGGGGATGAGAAGGAGGGGGCACAGGGAAAGCCTCCCCCAAAAATGAAAGCTTGGAGTTGAGCCTAGAAGGAGCTGGGTTTCCCAAGCTGAGTAGCTGGGAAGGACATTCCGGGTGCAGAGAACAGTTAGTCTAGGCAAAGGCCTGGCAGCATGCCTTGTTCAGGGGATGCCCAGGTTCCAGGGTGCCTGACCTGTTTCTGTTAGCTGCACTAGGAAGAAATGTCCTTTCAGAGCAGTCTCTGGAGTGAGAAGGTAAAACGGGGCACCACGCTGCACAGAAACCCGAGCATGGTTACTAGAAGCCCCTGGAGGGAAGGGCGCCCAGGGATGCAAGTTTCTCCTCAAACTCCCCCTGGGAATGCAGCATATAATTCAATCTTTGAAAAGTGCAGTTAGCCAAGGGATCCGACACATGAGCTTGAATCATTGGTTTAGAAGAGGAAGGGAGTAATAAATGAGCTTCAGGTAGTGGTTCCCTCTAGGAAGCAAGGGGCCAGGAGAGGCAGAATGTCACCAGTGTCCACAATACACTACTTCTGAAGTACAGTGGTCATGAGTGTTCATTTTAGCGTGTCTCACAGCTTACAGATAGTCTTTTATATATATGAAATGGAATGTAATAAAAGCTTTCATTGTGTTTATGCGCAAGTTTATAGGACTGTCTTGACATCGGGTTGGCAGAGAGGTTTCTATGTGATTACCTGAGCCTGGCATCCTCACAGGTGCCCCATCCCCTGCTCTGAGGCAGTGTAGGGGCCTGGCCTCTTGTCCAAGCTCCACTGGGTCCATATGTGATTCCAGTCATCTCCAGACTAATGCCAATCTAGCTAGAAAGTTAGGGATGAATACCCAGCCAACTCCCTCTACGGGCTTCCCTTCCTCTGTATAGTGAAGGACTCTGCTTGTGTCCTGGGTTCGACCACTTAGTAGCACAGTTATACGGAGCAGTTTCCCTACCGGTAAAGTAGAGCTTTAACAGAGATTCCCTGAGGACTAAATAAGATGATGCCCTTTCAGACACAGTTCCTGGCATGCAGTGATTACTCCATAAATAGTGGTTTAAAAAAGTCACTGGAACAAAGACCCTCAGTGGAAACAGGGCAGGATGGAGGATGGAAGATCGTGTGCCAGGTCTCGACCCACCACTCACCCTGGCCCCAAAGCCTCTGGATTCCTTTCAGCCCAGGCCTCACTTTGCTTCTGTATGAAGTGAGGAAGAATGAGAAAGCTCTGGCAAAGGCGAACAAGTTGCAAATAAATGCCTGGGCCAGTAAGGAGGGCTCTAATCCCCAAGACCCCTCCCCAGGGGAGAAACCCCAATCTGCCACAAGAGAGGGTATGCGAGGCCTCAGGCAAGACCCTGCGTCTGCTCCTGCTCAGAGTTAGGGGCCTGAGCTAGAGGAGTGTGGATCAAAGGCAGGGGGAATTAGCATCACAGAGAGCCTGGAGGAGGGGAGGCCAGGATTAACTAACTCTCCTCTTCCTGCTGTTCCTTCCCCAGCCCTGGGAGTGGGGGGAAGGGTAACTATCCACCCCCAAGTCCCTACCACACCCCTGAAACTGGGTTCTGAAGAGAGGCGGAGCAGGGGCAATGATTTTGGCAGGAGCCACAATGAAATGTGGAGGCACTGTGCACACGTTCTGCAGCCTCTGGCTTGAATGAACAGGAATGAAAATGCCTGGGCCAAAGGGTCGTCCGCAGAGGCTGGAGTCTTGTCATGGGGCAAGGGGCATGCAATGTGAGTCCACAGAGACCACTGTGTCACTTCAGGGACACAGGAGCCTGTGTGTGTGTGGAAAAAGTGTGAGTGATGAAGGTGCTCACATGGGTATTTTCAGGCTGGGTGTGGACCATGTGGGTATGTGGGTATAAGTGTGTAGATCTGTGAGGCCCATCCATGAGTGTGTGGCAGGGTGGGAACAGCGCCTGCACACATGTATGTGTCTGTGAATCTGTGATTGCCAGCTTCGTACGTGAATGCCTATGTGAGTCTGGGTGACTCCGGTGTCAAGTGTATGAACATTTGGATAGGCATCCAAATAGGCAGAGGAGCTGCCTGAGAGCTAGGAAATAAGGAAAAGTGTGAGGGGGACTCTGGATTGTAATATTTCACACGGGGGACATGTGCAAGGCACCCAGATGACCATCTCGCAGGCCTGCTCCCAGGTTCCACTGGCTTCACCTTTCCCACCATGGAACTGTATGGGATGACCTGGCTTAATCTCTTTGTGCCTCATTTTAAACAGGGTAATCACAGTGTGGTTGTGAGGATTAAATTAGTTAATAGAAGGGAAGCATTTAAAACAGCCATTGGCTGCTTCTAGAATTCTCTCCTTCATTTTAAAGGGACTTATCTAAGAAAAAGAAGATAAAAAATATGAACAGTAAAAAGACAGCAAACTCACAGGTATTAACAACCAGACCTAAAATAAAAGCCAACTAAGCAAACCACTACAACAGGAGCAGAAACACAGAAATGGAGATCACATGGAGGGTTAGCAATAGGGGAGTGGGAAGAGGAGAGAGGGGGACAAGGTACATAGAACAAGTAGCACAGACAGTGGGTAGAAAATAGACAGGGGGAGGGCAAGAATAGTGTGGGAAATGTAGAAGCTAAAGAACTTATGAC
>PVKU01001295.1:0-45564 GCA_004027475.1 Anoura caudifer
CTCACAATGAGAGTCACATATTTTGTCAGAAACAGATAACCACCTACAGTTTCCAATTTTTCTTTGGAATGGGAGTTCACTGAAATAAGTTCAAAAGAATTTAATAACTGGAGTTTTGGGCTAGAGATATTGGAAGCCAGGTGGTAGTAAGAGACAAAAGTCCCCCTTAATAAAATTTTTAAAAAGTCAGCATGTCTAAATATAGCAATTGGCAGAATGAGCAAGAACTCTTCACCAGGCTTAGAGAGGCAAAATAATTTCAATTAGCGGTAAGTGATAATGGTGGGAATCACACCCTTATGTGATGCCAAAATAACTACAGAATTCCAACTCACAACACAGTTCTTTTATTGAAGAAAAAGGCACCAACATTTGTTTTCAGAATGGATTATGAAGCGAAAAATTAGAAGTTAATAACAGACAATTTTATCTTCATCTGGCCCTACCTGGAACACTTCCCTAAGTGTTCCATGAAAATAAACATGCCAATTATCAGTTGTCAATTGTCGGAATATAAATAGCATCTTTGTCTTCTGGCTGGCTTCAGGTATTACTAGGTAAAGTACACTTTGGGCCAGTTTTATTTACTGGCTAAATGTACCCTATTTTGTTTGGCCAATATTAATAACTAGGGAAGTAAGCCCTTCTATCAAGGTCAATATATTGACACAAGTGCTCATTAACATAGAATCCTTGTTATTTTATCAATTGGGCATGCTAGGACTGTGACACTGCATTTTAACAAAAAGGACAATATCCTTTAAATTTATTGCTAATGATTTGATCTGTAGCAATACAAACTTTACTACAAGAGGGAGCTACATTTTGCTTCTAATCATAAAATGAACAGAGACTAATGAAAAGTTTTAAAACCCAAAGGAAAGAAGATACAATAACTTTTGTCCTAAATTTAAAATTATCTAAGTTTAAAAGAATCAATCATAATTATTTAGGCTTGATTTCTTGAGTTCAGATGTTATTATTTTTATTAGAGGAAGAAAAATCAAATCTGGATGCAGACATGTTGGTTTGTAGAGGTGGTTTGGGAAATTTTTTCTTATTTTTTGACAAGGAAAAGTCACTGAATAATCCAAAAAATACAGATGTTTAGATTTCAGTTGTGAATGTTGCAGTCCAACTGCGAGCAAGAATAATTGACTACCAGAAACGTCCAGGTACAAGATGTTACTTTATTGGCCAAAGATTACCTGCGCAGGGGCGAACTCTCAACCTGTGTCCCGGGGATACGGTACTCCCAAGGAGCTACCAGAGAGAGCCACGCCTAGCGCTCACAGCTAGGTTCTTTTATAGAGGCGAGCAAGCAATCACACCGAAGCTAATGTGGCAGTTAGCTATTGGCTGAGAGAGCCCGCGCACTGGGTATTGCTATCTTGGGGCAGTGGAAAATTTCCTTCAACCCTTCTGCCCTAACACCCACCCCCGTGGTTATCTGCAAAACCATTGCTATGCAAAACAACTCAATGGCCCTGCTCTATTTGTCCCTTCCCCCAACTCATACCTGTGGGGAAGGGGGTGAGGACATCTTATATGTCCCTCTAATATTTCCTGGACACCATGAGTTCTGGGCCCCATTCCAACTCCCTTTTTGGGGCCCCCCTCTTGGCTGCACCCTGTTACAGTGAACATTTTCTGAATATTTTTTAAAACAAATTTTGGCACCACATTATAAAATGATTTTCTACCTTTATTTGTAGAGAAGAAAAACACATTAAAATAGTCTTAAATCCAATGTTTTCCACTTTAAACTAAAAAAAAAAAAAAATCCACGTTAAGGAAGACCAATAATCTCCCTTGGGAGACATACCAGTATAGGACATTTTTCTGTTTTTAAACAGGACATTAAAAATAAAAAAAAATAACCCTTTTTAAAAACCCTCAAGCAATTATAGAAACTATAATTTAACTAAACATTTAGATTTCTGCCAAGTTCCTGCACGTTGATGGCAGTTGTCTGCCAGGGACTCCAGCTTTCCACTTCATTCAGGATATGGAATGGATAATCAACGCTATGAATGCATTAAAGAAGAAGGTGCAAGAAGTTTCATATAAACTCGTAAAAGCATTTAAATGTAAAACAAGTCACAGTGATGTTAATTGCATATGAATACACTTACTTTGTATGTGAACAGAAGACTATTTGAGTACACTCTTAGCTTCCTAATAGTCTAATGTACTAGAAGCCGATCATTAGCTTGCAGGAGCTATGACAAACTACTTGTTACATATTCCTTTGAAGAGTTAATGGATGACTATTGTTTTCCCATCTTGATTAACCTTTTATTGCATGTTTGTAATTAGTGTAAAATTAATGTTAATTGAAAACTTTATTGGATTACAAATGACATAGCAAGAATGCAAGTAATCTTGGTTTCTATGCAACCAGAAATGTATGAAATGGAAGAATCAAAAGCAATAATTGCTTTTTTCTAATGAGGAAAATTTTTCTTTACTAATGTTCTCATTCAGTTTTACTTTGTTGATGTAAATATTTATAAAGAGAGGTGGAGGAGAAGAAATAAAAAAAAAAAAAAACTTCAAACAGTTTTATAATGGAAATGTCTCCCTAACTTTCAGAAGGGAATATTATTATTGCCAGATATGGGGATTGTTTCCTTCTTGTTTTACCTTCTTATTTATTTGAGAAAACTCTTATTTATTGTAATACTATAAACATCCACTCTTTTCATGAGGTGAAAAAGAAATGGGAAAAAAAAGGAATAGGAGATAGTTTTTCTCAAAAATTTAAAATGATTTTTTCTGCTATGGTACATTGAATTTGGGCATATTTTGTCAAGTAAGTGCCAAAACCAGACTGAGAAAGATGGATAATTATAGGAATAAAATTAGTCTTCACATGTTGAGTGGATTTGCAAGTTTGAGGAGTTATTTTTAGTAAAGTCTTTATATAAAATGAATTATGGCATTGCAATCACTATAACTTAATCATGCTGGGATTTACTCATAGATTTCTTTCATTTATCCTTAAATGAATAAAATAATTAGTAATGATGGTTTTTGCAGAGTAATTTGACCTACATTAAACATTGTAAAGTCAGGCAGACAGTTTATTTGAGAACCAGATGCTTCCTGTATCTTTCATATACTAGGTTTACTGCCAATAGAAATAAAATAAATTGAAAGTATCAGCTAGGATAGAACACAATCTATAGGGCCTAAGAGAAAACTATCATTTAATAACCCAATTTTCTCCTCCTCCCTGAAAATGCTCAGAATGTTATAAAACTATCATTAGTCAATTTTTCATAAGCTATTAAATCATTAGCTTCTTATATTATTTGAAAATACAATTATCTTTGCTAATTCCTTTTGTGGCATTGTACCCTTCAACAGATAATTGTAAATCTTTGAACCTAGTCACCTGCACAAAATTCTGTACAGTATATATTATACATACATGTGTATTATACATATTTCCCTCAGTCATTTCATATCTACCTTCACCTCTGTTATGCTAACCTTGTTACATTCTCATAAAGATGGCTGCCTTATTTCAGTTCACTCTAGAATTAAAATCATAGAACCATCTTTAATTAATCTTTTCTTCTCTCAGACCCTTTACTTCCTTATTCACTTTCTTTTGTTTCACCATATTTCTTTCAGTTCCTTGGCATTTGCATCAGTTCTTGTTTCTGTAATTTCTTTTCAACTTACTTGTGTCCACCCTCTCCGAAGGACATAAATTTTAGGTGTTTTTACTGCCACTTTAATAGGCATATGACCTTGGAAAATAACAGCTATTACTGAATAGCCCCTTGTTATTTGCCAGAGAAGTGTGCCAGTCACTTTGCATGCCTTGTAGCAGGAAACATAAGGAAAATAAATTTATTCTGTGAGAGTGGAATTTAAATGTTCTTACCAAACAAACAAACAAAAAAGATAAATGCGTGAGGTCCTAGAACTAGATAAGGGTAAATCCTTTTACAATGTATGCACATATCAAATCATCGTGATGTACTCTGAATATCTTACAGTTTTATACATTAATTATAAGATCAGTAAAGTTGAAAAATGAATTTATTTACTTACTTTAGCTATTTATTTATGTGGCAAAATACCTTCATAAAATTAGTGTTTCTTGGGACAGTCAGATAACTATGACAATAATAACACTAATTGCTACAGGTGAATTTCTAGGCATCAATTCCTTCATATAAAATAACTTAATTCATTCTCACAGCAATCTAATGATGTAGGAACAATTATTGCCATTCTCATTTCCTTTGTAAGTGGGAATCTGAGGTTTTGTGGGATAAATCACTTGCCAAGGTCTATAACCTTAGTAAGTCATTATATAGCATCTCAAATTTGGTAATACTGATATGCTTAAAATATATGAAAACTGAGGCTGAGAAAAGTATTAAGAAGTTGTCCAAATTAATCTTGTTATTTAGAGGTAGAACCGGGATTACCTAGTTAGGCTCATTACCATAATGTTAACTGGTTTCTTGAAACAAATCATGCAAGTTCATTGGTATTATTATTATTATTATTATTATTATTATTTTCAGTTATTTTCTCCTAAATTATATGATTCTTGCATGGTTCTAGGCATCACCCATATACAGATCTGTCTGGTTTTTGGAAGCACAGGTTAGAATGTATATCAGCAGCTACTATGCATGTGTATGAAACAATTTACACTAACTCTGCAGGGGGGCATGCATACCGCCCATTGTCCAAGGCCCAGTGCCCTTCAGTGAGAGAGTAACAAAGCCTATTGTAGTTTTATTGTATAAATATTCATGATAGCTTTTGATTTGCTTTATAGTCATCTGAGTGTTTAATAACTAAATGATGTTTATCACTTGCTTTCAAAAGAAAGGTGCTGTAAGGACTTGTGAATTAAAATCTGTAAACATGTTCACATCCTCATTAGAGAGTGCAACTAAAGTACAAAGACATGATCATTTCTCTAAGTGTCAAGATAAAATTCAGACAGAGATTTCACTGCCTCCTTACAAAGACTGGCTGGAAGAATGTCTGTTTCCTGCTGCCCATGGCATCTTTCCCTTTTTGCTTTTTTTCCCGCTGCTTGGACTGGGCACTGCAATGCATACATATCTTTTGAAAAAGACTTGACAAAAGTTATATGGGAAATGGAACTCTGACTAGCACTGTAAATACTGGCTTTTACAGGTCTCATAATTGAGCACTCAAGTAGTTAATAGAGGTTTAGAAAATTCCTTCCTGAGTGTCATCTCGTATTTTGACACTTGTAGTTGTACGTACTAAGGCAAATTTTAAAAACCTGACAGCCTCAATGAATTATGTGATTTCAGATATATATTTATATTCTCCCATAAGAGATAGACTTTAAATTGATGGTATCTCACCAAGCAGTGAAATGAAAGAGCTACCAGCACTTATCCTGATAGGCTAATAGCAGCAAATGGTTTTATGAATCATTAACCTAGAAATGTGGTCCTACCCATTTTTGAAACCCAATGTGAGATTAATGTATTTTGTCTGTGATATGATGTTAATGTTTTTTGAGAAAAGAGGCCCTCTGATGAGGTAAAATTCTCCCAATTTTGTCCCACTGCATTTATGATACTGTAATTAATATGATTATAACTAATTAGAATTCTTGACTGTTAACAAAGATTGATAGGTTTATAGATGAATACTGGTTTTTTAAACATCTTTTTTATGTTGGTTCCTCTTTATTTTACTAAAGCATAAGCACTAGAAATTAAGCAAAACTGTAGAGCATTCTTTTCGCTAAGATTAAATAATAATTTTCTTTTTTTAGTTTAATTACTATTCCCTTTCCTTTGGTAGATACAGTTCAGTAAGTGTTCTAAGGGTTTCATAGTGATTTCACTGTGCAAGTACCATTAAAAAAAAAACATGAACTGTATGACTAAAATAGAGCATGCTGTTTTGAAAATGTACCCCACTATTTTCAGCATATTGAGCTATCAGAACCTGTTAAATTGGGCTCAAAGTCCTAATTTGAGAGTACGTTTGTAATGCATTTATATCCTTTTCATCCATAGTTGATATGAAATTTAAATGGTAGCATAAAATGGTTGTATATTCATCTAAAGGATGTAAAGTCAATGTGCATTTTAGAAATATTCCTGAAAGCATCAGGGTTTAGTACGTGTAGACTGGTGAATAAGTTGCAAAATGTGTTCAATGGACTTTGCTGTATTTCAAGAAAAAAAAATGAAATCATTAAACCATTTTTGTCTTATTAATGTGCATGGCAGTCATTCTTAAGTATTTTTTTTGCAAGGATATTTCTGCCGTCAGTCCACTGAGAAGCATGCTTACTAATCAATTAACAAATAATTGCTAAGCAGGGACTGTGAAGCAAAGCAACGTGCTGGCCTTCTCACAACACTTTGCAAAGCTCTCTACTTGACACTCTGGTGCTCAGTAAATATTTACTACTTTGCATTTTTCTTTTAAATTGAAGAACAAAATTACTAACAAGCAACAGCTCTAATGCACAATGAGACAGCTAATACAGTGAAAATCATGGCCATTGGAGCCAAACCAAATTTAGCTCCAGTTCAGTTTTGTTACTTAACATTTTGGTGATCTTGGACTAATTTCTTAACCTTTCTATACCTCAGTTTCTTCATTGTAAAATAGGACTAATAACAGCATTACTACAGTCATCTTCTAATGGAAAAAGGAATTCATGTAAAACACAGAGTTTAATACTGTTCATGGATAAATGTAGGCATGATTAATGTGTTTAGATGTTATTTGTAATGATACCACCACAGCGCATGTCAGTGTTACAGATCACATTTTAATTCCCTTTTCCTAATTATTAGCTTTGCAATGTTTCATATACTATTCTAAGTCATTGTGTCTGATCCATAATTAATCTCATTCTTAGTATGTTTGTTTTTATCATTCTTACTATTCTCTTACAATTTTTTCAAGTTTACAGAGTGTACCGTTTCTTCTAAATATTGACAATAATAACTACCTCACTGTTATTGTGAGAAGTAAGTGGAAACACAGAGTGAATCATTCAGGAACACACTGGCCCAGTGTGGCTCACCTATATTAGACCAGAGAATAAGATATCCCCAGGCCACGTCAAGCGTATACCAATGCCTACAAGTATAAAGGTGATGTTAACACTATTAAGGTGAGGAACACATTCAATGATGATTCAATATGGCTAACAATGCCTTCAGGTCAACAATACTACTGCTTGTTTTCACTTTCATTACACAAATGTCCCTTCATGGAAATATGTTATTATACAAAATCCGTGTCCTTAAATCTTTAGGTTAATCTAAGGCCTTAAATCTATGGCTAAATCCTCAAGTATGTATGTTTATTATTGTTGCTATATAATAAAGTAGGGCTAAATAATTATACCATACTTTGTAAGGATTTGCAAGAGTACTATATTTTTTTGTGAGGTGTGTATCTATAGAAGTTAAAAAAATGGATAATTATGTTCATTATATATAAACATTAACTAAACAAAGAAATATAAAGTGGCCATAAGGTATATACGAGCAAAGATGGGCTATTGCAGTAAAACATAACAAGAGAAAAAGAGTTAAGATTTTGGACCTTAAACAAATATCTCTTGTAGATAGCCAGATATTTTTCCAGCAAAATGAGTTTATTCAGTAAAAACAAAGAATTACTGGTAAATATACACATGTGAATACCATTTGTGTGTTCATCTGTGTGGGTGTATAATTTCCAAAGTCTGAGAGTTTGTGTAACCTTAATCTAGAATTTCTCATTGACTTAAACTAAACACAAGAAAGACTATTTTAATTACTGAATTAGGGAAATTTGAAGAGTTGACCTGAAGCAACTATTTCTAAATGAAATTTGAAAAACTAAATATTATAGTCAATAGAAATAGTATGTGTGTGAAGTATAGAATTGGTTTTCATATGTAATTTTTAATGATACTCTTAGCTGATAATTCTATATTAATTGAGGGTGTTTTTACTTTAATGGAAAAATGTATTCATATTCTACAGAAGGCTTCTTATCATATAGTTAAAAAGAAAAAAGTATTCAATAAAATTAAACAATATGAAATACTATTAACAAACTACTTTTTTTTAATTTTAAAAGACTTTATTTTTTAGTTTTTTTAATTACAGTTGACATAAAATGCTATATTAGTTTCAAGCGTACAGTAGTGATTAGACATTTATATACCTTACAAAGTGTATGCAGCTTTATCTTTAAAGCCACATTTAGATCTTTATGTCTTTAACAGAAACCACTAACCATAAATAAGTCACTGTGCTGTTTGGTAATATATAAAAGACCCACAAACATTTATGAAATTATTTAATCTATGCCACCACTCACATGGGAGCAATAATGGATTACTTAAAATTTATATAAATTATTAAGATAGTTATAGAAATGATTCACATGAACATATATTCTTTAAAAAGTTAACTTCACATTTTTTGCATCTCTTACAATTCTAAAGAACTGAAAGACTTAAATTTATGATAAATTGACAAAAATAAAGTATAAAATATCAGAATAAAATATTATTAGAAGTGTAATATCATCAGTGCTTGTGACTGTAGCCCCACTTTTGTTTGATGATTGAAGCTGGACATTACACACTTTTAAAATTTAGTTTGATTTCAACCTGCAGAGGTCAGCATCAGGTCTCTGAGTCTATCAGCTGCATGGCCCTGACATGACCCCTTGGAACTGACACATGTGCAGAGAAAGGCTCTCAGTATCATCATCTCCAAATTATACAGATGACAAACTCTAAGTAGCCTGTGTAATTTGGCACAGTGAATGTAGGTTTACTTCTCTTGCAAAAAGAAGCCGTTGTTTGGAAGACAGCATACAGCTAAAGAGTTGGATCCACTGGTGACTCACCTTTGTTTCTCCACATCATTAAATAGTAATTGATTTTTTTTAGAATCCAAATTTCAAAGCATTACAGGAATTTACTAAGAAAATCCTTGTTGGGAATGGTTATTTTATTTTATTTTATTTTACTTTTTTTTTAGTTTTTGCTAGTTGTAGGGAAGAAAAAGAACATTCAAAAATATGACACATTTAAAATTCTAAATTTAAGTATAGTAAACATGGTTTGAGCTGAAAATTGAGGACTGTTCTGTCATATCTCTTCCTTGCTTTTTTAAACAGGCAATTCTGCATTATATCCTATGCAGATGAGTATAATGCTAGTGATATTAAATACTAGGAATCTCTATAGTTTATCAAGCACTTATACTGTCTCAGACTAATTTCCCATGTTATCTCATTTAACCTAGCTACTATATTGCAAGGTGAAAAAATATATATATATATATAAACTTTATTGATGTGAAGTAAATCTGAACAGGTTAAATGATACTAGGGGAGATTTGGGGAGTTAGTTTACAAAACTAACCCCTAATAAGAGTCAGTGTTGCCTCATTGATTCTCAACTAGCATCAACCACTTTTAGGTCTTAGAGATTTGAGAGAGGAAATAAAGCCATTTTAAAGTAATGTTCACTTGTAACTTTTTAATGGATCTAAGATTATTAGTATATTTTTTCTCTTTTCCACAAAACTAGATCTTTTTAAACCCTCACATTAGGCATTTTTATGGATCCTCAAAAGAAAATAGGAGTTTCTTTTTTAATTTTAATTAATTATATTCCACATAATGAAATCTTCAATAATTCCAAAACTTTATAAGTTTTTAAAAATCCCACAATAAAAGCTGAAAGCCCTAGTATATTATTTCCTCTCTTATGAAATGAAGCTATTACTTTATTCCCAATAGGGATTTTATGACACGTAAATGAAACTATGAGGAGGGTATTTATATGTATTACTCCCCTCATGACTGTGGCAGGCAGAATAATGGCCTCACCAGGACGTCCAGTTCTAATCCCCAAAGCCTCTCTCTATGTCAGTTAAGGCAAACTGGGGTTACTATTGCAGATTTACCAATCAGCTGACTGTACAATCGGGAGATTATCTTGGATTATCCAGGCCAACCCAATGTAATCACAAGACTCCTAAAAATAGAAGAGAAGAAGGAGTCAGAGTGAAGGAAATGTGACTAAGAAAGAGGTCAGGGTGGTAGTGAGTAGGGACTCAACTAGCTCTTCCTGGTTTGGAAGCTGCAGGATGGTGGCCGTGAGCAGAGGAGATGTGAAAATCTGTATAATTTGAAAAAGGCAAGGAAACAAAATCCCTCTAGATGTCCAGAAGACCTAGCCCTGCAATTACCTTGATTTTCGCCCACTGAGTCCTGCCAGACTCAGGACCTACCAAGTTAAAAGGAAATACATTTGTGTTGTTTTCAGCCACGTTTGTGGTGATTTTTGTTAATAGCAGCAATAGAAAACTAATTCTCTTTCATTGTTATACAAATTTTTATTTTTTATACTTCCCCCAGTTATAAAGTTGCAATTTTTTTTTAACATACGGATTCCTAGAGACCTGGGTTTGTCCTAGTTGTCATTAATTAGCTATGCTATTCTGGCCTACATAATTCTGTGCCTCAGTGCCATGCACATATATACATGTGTGTGTACACACACATTATGTGTATGTAATAGTGCCCATTTAGCTGCCAACAGAGCATGATAAAGGCAACTTTGAGAAGTCAGGAAAACTTAATACCCATCAGTATGCATGGAAGCTAATTATTCTAAGTACTAGTAATAAGATGGTAAATGTAAGAAAATCTAAATATAAGTCTGAAAGAATTATAAAAGCAAGAGATAAAAGTGATATGTTACTTCTTTATGTGGACAATTAATTGTACTGGGTTGTAATGTCCTGATATAGGGCAACAGAGGGATGTGTCAAAGTTTTCTCCATGATGTAAGTACATTTAGGACCATTAGAAATATTTTATTTTTAATTTTCTTCTGCTCAGTATCTGTGGCTCTCCACATTTCACTTCCAACACACCAAATGTGATATATGCTACCTATGTGTGTGTATATATTCTATATGCATATGTATGTACACATATATACAAATATTAGTTTAATATAAGATTTAGAAAAAAGGCACAATATTATTTGTGATTTTCGGATTCTATAAGCTCTGTTTAATCATTCACAAAACACAGTAGATTTTTGTATATTTGTAAAAGAGGCCATGATTGTGTTCATGAAGAAGAATAATTTATGTTATCATTTATGGAATATTTGTATTAGGAGATAGATCATTCACAATACATATCAGGCCATTCACAGAACTAGGTTGCTGTTGCTAGCTAGCTGGCCAATATTATATTAACATTTCAAGCACCTGGAGGGTACTTAGCAAACAATCACTCTAAAAAATAAAAACAGTATAGACAAAACGTGTCTCTGAACAGGTGCACTGATGTACTTTGCTAATTGGGGAAAGCCTCCTACTCAAGATTTCACTTAGATTTTCTCTTTATAAAATATGAAATTAGATAATTTGATTCCTGTGGTTCCTGACACACAATAGGTCAATATAAAAAATCAGAAGCATTAAGGATATTATTTAATGGGTGTACACTGGAAGGAGCATGAAGTTATTGTGGAATGCTTGCCATCAAGGCAAAGAAAAGCAAAAACAGATAACCTTGACCTTAAAATTATAGCAATATGGGATCTTTAGCATTGAGACAAGCATTATTCTACATCCCAAAAGTCATTGAAGGCAATGCTCCCATGTAAACATTGACATTCTAAAATTAAACTTGAGTCATCAAGAAAAAGTTAAACTATATTGTGTCCTTTGTTTCAGAAGGCAAGATATATAAATTGATTTTACAAAGAACTTCACCTATGGTACTGACATTTCTTGTGTATCTATGTAACAGGCCAAAGACTGCCAAAAGCACTTTGCGAATATCATCTCAATGAATCAATGATAGGAATACAACATAACCATAAGAAAAAAATAGAACAAATTGTGCCAATCATTTCTTTTGTCTCTGACCTTCATGTTTCCCCTCAAAGCTTGCAACTACATTCCCCAATATATATTTCCTAGCCTCCTGAAAGGCATTGCCATTTGGAGCTATGCTGGGAGACTGGAAGATGGGAACAAGAAGAAAATCATCTTTTCTTTTAACATTTTATTTATTTATTTATTTGTTTATTTATTTATTTATTTTAGTTTTTTAAATTATATTTTATTGATTACACTATTACAGTTGTCTTGATTTTTCCCCTTTTGCCACCTTCCACCCAGCACCTCCACTCCTTCAGGCAATCCCCACACCATTGTTCATGTCTGTGGGTCCTGGGTCATTCCTACAAGCTGTTTGGCAACTCATGCTCCTGGGGGAAACTACAACAGTGGAAGACAATAAAGAGCAACTTGATGTGGTTGTAGGGCCTTGGGGTAGTCCAAGGTGGCCTGGCTCACCCAGAGCAAACGTGGGCTCCTGAGTTCCTGTTCAGAGGCCACCTGTGTCTCCCAAAGGCAGAGACAGTGGAGATCCTGCAATTGCAGCAGGTTGGCAGAATGTACTGGCTTCTGGCCCAGAGCGGTAGCAGATCCCCAGTCCATAGGTGACTGATTCTTGTTTTTCTGTTGTTCTCTGGTCCCATCTCTATTTTTTCCTAACTCTTTAAGCCTTTTCAACACCTTTATGACTAATTACCTATTAAAATTCTCAGCGCTTGAATTTCTATCATGGCTTCTGTTTTTCTGACAGAACACTGACAGATTAAAATACGCACACCAATGTACACACAAACAAATCTATAATTTAAAATGTTTTTATTAAAATGAAAATCATTACAATAGAAATAAAATTAAGGTATAATATGAATTTTTTTATTAAAAGGTGTCTAGAGTGCCAGCCTGCCCACTAAAACTTGCTGTACAAACTCAGCATTACACTTGATAAAATTAAAAGATTGTTTTAGGAAATTGTTAGCAATAATTCTTCTTAACAATTAAAACTATAGTGATAGGTTTCTGAGAACTATAGTGCCCTGAGCATTGACTCCAGTCATTTAATTGTGTGGATTGGAGAAAAAAAGAAGTGAATATAGGTAAAACATTATACCAGAATCTTCTGGTGCCATTAGCAGGTGACAGAATGGATTAATATCTTCAACCCAATTAAGTCAACTTTCCCAATTAAGTCAACACATGACACTCATTCTCCAAGTCAAGCAGTATAAAAGGTTTTAGTGCACAAAATCCATGACCATAATGCTACGAGAACATACATGGAACACCTCAGATTTTTCATAGTTATTGTGTTTCTTTACTTTCTTTATGTAGTCTTCTCTTCAACAAACTGAAACATTGGATTGCAGAAATGTAAGTAAAAATTAAGAAGCCATTGTATTTATTTTAACTAAGAATAGCTTTTCCCTGGGAAGAAAAAGGCCTTTGTGAAAATGGTTCATTCTAACTAACAGGGAAAGGTAACAAATGAATGTGCAGAATCGATGCTTGGATAATTGCTCTCTTCTTAGAGTTCTCATTTTTCCCATATGCTCAGCCTATAGTTCCCATTGAACATTATCTGGTGAGAAAATGAAATCATTCATTTTGAGAGGATAAATTTATTAAAATGATGGCAAAAGTATATAGCATATGCAATAGAGAATTTTTCTCAATTTCCATAGAAATAATTCCTGAAATTTGGTGTGAGCAGTACAAAAATTCAAATAATAGGGAGCAAGTTTGAATGATCACCAAGCACAGAGAAGCATGGTGAAGTTGAAAGCACAGGCTTTTCTGTCAGTCACCCTGCGTTTGGATCTTCCTCTGGCTCTTCCTACCTATGTGAGTCAGGTCAAGTAACATAGCACTCTAAAGTGTTTCCTCAAATCTAGAAGAACAGAATATTGAAGCAACTGATGAAAGCTGATGTATATAGACTGTTGGGCACATGTCCCTAACTTAATAAATAGGGACCAATGTGCCAAATACCAAATGGACCACTAAATCTACAAATGTTGTTGGAAAGGTAGCTTTGAATGATCATACTGTCTGATTTACCTTTAAGTATAGGTAAACTGATTGTAGAAAATTATAATCTATCTTGGTCTTAAATGTGTTATTACTAAATGAATTTTGAGCAGACTGTTATGTGAGTGTAAAAGAATGATAGCCAGTTTAGTACAACAGCCAGTAAGCTAGTTAAAAATAATATAAATGCGCCCTGGCTGGTGTAGCTCAGTGGATTGAGCGCAGCTTGCAAACCAAAGGGTCACCGGTTCGAGTTCCAGTCAGGGCACATGCCTGGGTTGCAGGCCAGGTCCCCAGTAGGGGGCACATGAGAGGCAACCACACATTGATGTTTCTCTCCCTCTCTTTCTCCTTCCCTTCCTCTCTGTCTAAAAATAAATAAATAAAATCTTTAAAAAAATAATATGATGCATGTGCACACATACACACATATATACATCACTCTTGTTAAAATATATGCATTTTTAAAAGCATTGCTTTTTCTCAGTTTAATTGTGGTCTTAATCAACACATAACTCCTATTACATTGTTTGAAATAATGGCTCAGTAGGTTTAAACACTCAGCTACTTTATTAAGAAGAGTTGTCAATTCTTCCTTCTCCTATATTGAAATATTTCACTTTTGAAGTCATCAGAGGTGAAAAAATATGAAACATATGAATGTGAGTAAAGTTATTGTCTTTGTAACAAAAATATTAGTAAAGTATGATCTGTTATGCAAATAACAGACCATTTGTAATTTACTCATTATATGGTCAATGGCAGCAAAACTGATATAAAATGAAAGAGCCAAGTGATCAATAATCTTTCTTTCTGAACTGAATGCAAATAATATTCAGGGGTGTTCCCAGAAAGAAGGGAGATGAGCAAGATGCTTAGATATATTGAAGCAGGGAAACAATGTTTGCAAATTATTATTTTGAAAAAAATTGTCTCAGTATAAGTATTAAAACATAATCACTGCTAATGGGTGAATTTCTTTTTTAATGGTTGAAATTCTTAACACATTTTATACATATTTATTCAAGGAATCTAATAGAAATATGCATATAGTTGGTACTTATTCACGTTGAAAAATTATAAAGCTGTTACATTAATAATGATATGAGAAAATGCCCCAAAGTGGGAGGACAGACTGGAGACAGATGAGTAGAGTCTCAAAATTTGAGAGCTCTTGTGTAACTGAGTAATTTTAAGAGACTCTCTTATGCTAACATGGGTCAGTGAACTTACATGATTATAATCAAAGGAAAATGGGCTGCTGTAACTAACCATGCAGCACCAGTTGAGGTAGACCAGAGCCCACTGCAGATACTATCAGATTTACATGAGACTATCTAAGACTTCTTGGAGATAAATGAAGGCAATTTTGAAGTAAAAGAACTCTTAAGCCAACCGATAAAGTGATTCATCAGGGCACACAGGAAATATGCGACAAGATGAAAACATAACCCAAATTACATGTAAAATTTAAATTTCACCATTTCTACAAATCCAGCATCACTACAAAACAATGCACATAAGAATGCTTAATATATGCTACTCATAAATAAATAGATTCTGGTTTTTATAGTACATAGAATTTAACATGTTATGAACTGTCACTGATAAATATAACTTGCTAATTACTGCCTTTTATGGCCAGGGTCTTCAGTAATATAATACAGAGAATAAGTAAAATACACAAGGAACCAATAATGCATTGACAAGTAGAACAAAGCTTCTTGCTAGATGTGATCTATTTTTAATTTTTTTTAATTCACCTTACATTTAATAACTCTATTGCTCTTTATTTATGACATTAGATTTTGGCAGAGCTAATATGTTTTACCAGGTTCTATTTTATATAGTTAAATTTCAAGGGCAGGGTCTGTATCATGATTTCTGGAATGGGATATTGATTCTACACCTTTAAGCTTTTTTTAGATATAAGGATAAATGATCAGTGACATTTAACTGATTGACTCTGGGGCAGATGATCAACAAAGTAATAAGAAAGTTAAGGAATGAAAACTAACTGTAATTTTATGTATAGGCCATTCACATAACCTGTATATTTGATTAACTATGAAATCATTACTTTGCATCATGCAAATCATTTCATTTATTGAGATTAGAAGAGTCTAAAACAAAGGTGTTATATTTACTTTGCCTAAAAATAATAATAGTGCTAAATACACAATAATAGTGAATTTGGAAATTATAAGTGTACATTAAATAAAGTACCCAATTCAGAAAACAGAAGAATGGTAAGTATTATTTTTTAAAGCATTATGAAACCATAGGGAAAGTAAATCTTGTGTATATCCACTGGATTTGTGGTAGGTATAATAGACAAAGAAATTCCTGCTGGCTGAGTTATTTTTCCAAATTCTAAGCTCTACAGACAGAAAGAAAAAGAAAATGAAAAGAGAAAACAAAAGGAGCTTACTGAAAAAAGGTTTTCAGTAAGGTTAATTAATTGTTGCTAATTACAACATGCCTGAGCCAGAGACAGAAGCTTTGTTAGAGATAATGTAGCAGGGAGGAAGACAGAGAAAAGAAATGGTTGTGGAATTTGAACTTTTAGAATTTACTCTCTACCTCATTGTGCTTAAGGTGCATATAAAGGTAGCACAATATTAGAACAAAGCATCCTGAAACTAAGTATTTTTAACTCCCCATTAAATATATATACATAAGTATGTATAAAAATATACTTATATGTGTGTCCATATATATTTATTATATATATTTAATACATATATCAAGCAACTAAATTTTGTCATTTTTAATTTATTTGATCAGTATAATATTAAATTCTGTAATTCAGTCTCATGAATACATTTTGAAGGTAACAGACTCTAACAGATTTTTCACACTGGAGATGAGTAATAGTGAAAAATAACGTAAGAGCTAATGATGTTTCTGACATTGTTCTAAGAATTTTAACTTGTTAAATCTCCTCAAAAACTAATGAAGTAATTAATACTATTATCTCTAATTTACAAGTGGAGAAACAGACACATGGAAGGGTTACATAGTTATCCATGCTCACAGATAGTAAGTGGTGGAGCAGAGATTTGAGCCACCATACCAAGCTATAACAGCAACTTGGTTTTATGCATCTCAAAAACAGGTATTGGGAAGAGATGCCCAGTGTTTTCACAGGAATCAGCTATAACTGAAGAACTGTTGCTAGTTTTCCAGTTTGGCCAACATAATCATTTGGGACAACTTTACAGAAGTAAATTCAGAAAGAAACACACTTTTCCCATCCAGCCTTATTTACGTATTTATGATTTAAAAGATATGTTGGTCTGAAAAAGGCCAGCATATATCCCTCTTTAGAAACATTCATAACCCTTATTCAAGGAAAAGCAAATGACTCAGATTCTCCATTTCCATTTATTGTCTCACCCCCAAGTCTATAAAATATTTTAGACATAAATGGATTTATTACTATATCAAGTTTCTGAGATGTATTTACTAGAAATAATTATACACATGAGAGAATGGGACAAACCTAAAGAAACAAAATTATTCATTCAGCCACACTGCTACCTTGAAATAATACTTTAGAATAATTTGCAAAATAACAGATGGCTATATTTGCAGGGCTTATCCCTATATAATTAGATAACTATTTCTTAATTACTTATATATAAGCATAAATGTAAAGAAACCAACATCTACTTTTCAAAAATATTGTGATAATATACACATAACAAAATTTACTAGAAAATGAGTGCTCTGTGGCATCAAGTACTTTCACATTGCGCAGCTATCACCACTATCTCCAGATATCTTTGATTAATATTTTCTTCTAAAGATGAAAGAATATATGAGGAATTTAAGGCCTCAGGTGGTTAGCTTCAGATTTTAGATATAAGCTTTTATTTTAATTTCCCTGAGGAAGAAGAAACCTAAATTACATCTACAAAATCCCCATTGTTTCCTAGTATCCCTGCTATGTAGCTGTTTAGCCTTTACAGATATGAAATGAAATATCTGTGTAGTGTTTTCCTATTTTCATAACTGTAAAATGTTTCTGGAACTTGATATGAAAGCTATATTCATTACTTTTAAAAAAAATCAACACAACTCTATTTTTTTTTGTCTTTTTAATTTTTTTTATTTAATCTTTATTGTGCAGAAGAAGCAATTCTAATTTGTTAAAGTTTCTAACCATTTATGGGATTTATAGAAGTGAAACATTTTCTGAGACCAGAAAATATTCATTCTTTACTGTGAATCATAATGTAATAGAAAAGAAAGCTGATTTAAAAAATTATAGTTTTTAAAATATGCTGATTTTTAAAAACATATATGGTGCATTTTAGATAATCCCAAACTCTAGTTCCTTTTACTCAAATAGCTAATTGGCAGTATCTGATGAATTGAATGCTAATGATATTTTACATGGGTAAATATGTTAACATATAGGAAACCGAAGTTCTCACCGAAGTTCTCATATTCTAACTTATAAAAAGAAAATTAATGTAAAGAATTATCCTAAATAGAGCCTTTATTTTCAAACTTTTACATCTCATGACACATGTAAATTGATTATTAAAATTCTGTGGTATACCAAAAAAAATATATTTTTTGTCGATCTGACAAAACAAGGATAATTTTGATTCATTCACACCAGATGTCTATTGTGTTGGCTGTTGTCATTTTTTTCTTTATTTGAGAATCTAAGGGAAAAGATGTCAGTGCCACCGACTAAATAGTTAGGTATTGCATGTTTTAAAAATTCTTGCAGCACAACAGCTGAAAATTGCTGCATTAGAGTCTCTTGTACTTGTTCTTCATTAAGTAATTTGAAGGCAACAGTGTCAAAATCAGATAGTAACCAGAATTTTTTTTTAAAGCGATACCTTTGATAGTTATCTCCTGGTACAAAATCACAAAGTTTTTAATCTCCTCTGCATCTTTGGAATGGAAATAACACTTTTTGCTGATGTTCATATTGCCAAAGCTCAAACTGTTAACCTAATTTATTATAGTTGAAACATTAAAAACTATTTCAATGTCATCTTTGAACTTTAAAAAAAAAAGCATTTTACTTCTCCATCATGTCCTTCAACCCCTTTTCTGGCATTGCTAAATCTATTATCTCAGATGTGAATTATATTTGAGCCTTTAAAGTTATATTTGTTCTGGGTGTTTGTCAACTGTATAGGTCAAGACTAGGCTATTCATTCACATTTGAAGTGATCATTTGTATTAATAGCAGATTCTATCTTTCAAGTATTTTCCCAAGGAGAATCTGGCACTAATTTTCAGCAAAACATCAATATGTGTCCAGGAACAATCACCTCACAGTGCTTAGTAAGTTTTTGCACCGCATGTAATAAAGCTAGTGTCTGAGACCTCAACAAGTGGCCTGCTTTAGATTCGTGGCCAACATTTCCCTGCGTAGTGTACTAATGGATTTATAAATAGTGGCATCTACTTGTATAAGGTGTGTACTGAATGAATACTTTAAATACATGTGGAGATGCTTTTAAAATTACACTATATTAAGCTTATACTTGAAGACTTTTGTATTTATGGACAACAAAATCTTGGTAAGACTATTAAAAAAAATACTGCCATAGAAAAATCCCCAAACAGTCATAAAGACCTAACAGTGACACAGGAAAGATAGTATTAAAGGGTCATTTTGTTGTGGTTGTTGTTAATGTTTTCTTTTTTGAGTATACTTTCTTCATGTACAGGGCCTGCCACAAGTAACAACTGCTTGAGTATGGTTGGTAGGGTAAAAATATGGTTGTAATACTTTGATAGTTTTAATTGGAACATTTCACCTTAAATGCCATATGGTGTGCTTGAGTGTGATATTGTTATGTTACAGAATTTTACATGCTTATGATTTTGTTATAAAAGATTTTATAATAAAAAAGGGTGTTACTGTGCCAGATCCTGTATTTATTTTGACCCATCATTAAAATACACATTTGCCAAGGTGATATAATTGACCTTTCCTTCTTGAGCTGATCCTTTAAAAATATCTTGCTCTTGCAAAACTCTGAGACTTACATCTTACCATGTTTGGTACTTTCATACCATATTCTTCTTTTTTTTTGTTTCTTTCCCCACTTTTCCTCCGTGCCATTGTTGGTCTTGATAACATCTAGTAAAAATTCAAAACATTTCTATGTTATTCTTTCAGCACCATTTTATGCTCCCCTCCCGTCTACCACTCCAGTAGCCTGGGCTAAATGGGCATTTACCTCATTGTCATTACCCTGTTATGTATGTTTAGTAGTTCCTCCCCTTCCCCCATATTTGGCATTGAATGCCAACAAGCATGTTTTAAATATTTTATTTTAATTTACTCTTTTAACATAAAAGTCTCCTGGGAAGATTATTTCATTAATCTATTTATTGTAATAACCCATTTGTTCTGCAGGATATTTAAGTACTAACTCTGATCATGGGAAGTTGCTGCCTACAGTGTATCACTTATGGTATCTGTTATGGTCTGGGCCTGGGGGCTTAACAGGAAAAAGTGTTATAATCAATTGTGATGTGTGCTATTGAAATAGAAGAGAGGAAAGTTGGAGTGCATGGAATGAGTGGCCTGATGGAACAGTCAGATTAGATCATGCTTGGGGACAAAAATGTAGGGATAATGACAGAAGGACATGGATTGTAGAGACTGGGACTATACAGAGCAGAAAAATGAAACCCAGTGAAGGACCCTGAGCATCCAAGCAATAGGATGAGAGGGGTGTGTGTGTGTGTGTGTGTGTGTGTGTGTGTGTTTGTGTGTGTATAACAGAAAAAGGAGATATAGCAAAGAACCTACAGGAAAACTAGCTATTTCTTAATTCTGGTGTCCTATGTTTTTCAACCTCTATCTCTTATTTTGGCTGCATGCCTCAAATACTATCTCAACCAAAGATGTCTCTTGCAGTTGTCCTATGATTTAATACAAAAGCTTCTACATCAGATTGCTAAAAATCATTGCCTTTTCTAATCCCCATTCTATAATACTACTTAGTGTTTTTATTTTTTCCTCTCTAGCCCAGCTATATTAATTCTTAAATGTGAATAAAATTAGTCATAACATCAGCTCTCTGAGCATATAATCTTGTTGAAATGTGGCAGAAATGCAAATGAAATGTAAAACTTGTTTAGCATAAAAGAAAATGACACTTCAAATACTGTGTTGTTCTAAATGTAAATCCATTGTATAAATCTTCTCAAGCTAAGTTTTGAAGTCATGCCGCCTCATTTGTAGAATTGACTTTTTTAGGCAAACAGGATTTCGGTTTGTGAATAACTAAGGTGAGGGAGTGAGAGTACCAGTTCTGATGATCATTTGAGTAATTTAATACAAATTTGGGGGTAAAGTACAAGTGTTTGTTTCTGCAGATTACAAATACATAATAGTGTACTTGAATATTTCTATTACATTTTTGCTATAAGAAGGTATAGTTACAGAGTTGTGCATGTAGAAAGAGAAGAAAAATTGCTGTGATTTTATTGTTCAAATATGCTTAAGAATGAAGTATTTCAAGCGGCCATTGTTTGCACTGGTACAGTTACATTGTCTGAAGTTACCTGAAGTATTATCTAAATACTTCCTTCTCAAGGAAAACAATAAACAAAGGCAGATTCTTGTTTTTAATGTTTTGGTTTTATCACAAAACTGATAAACTCTGTTTATGTGTTTTTAGTGGCCCCATAGAGATCTGTATAATACATTTTTCAAGCTCTACTTTTTGACAACTAAAAAGTGACCTTTGGCCTCTTCTTCTAAATTAGACCTAGTAGGAATTTGGACCACGGATTTAGATTTCAGTCAGCCACTAGCCTAGTTGAGCCTTGAAGACATCTCCATTTACACACATGGAGAAGTGTACTGGTTGAAAAATATCTATAACCTGTAATTATACTACTGGCATTGCTATGGAGGGGTTGTTTGTTATTTAGGAAAAGGCCAACTGCTATTTAAAATTGCAATATTTCAAGGGCTTAATACAAAAAATACGTTCTTGGCCAGGTAACATGAGTATCTCTGAACATTGGAGCTACAAGAGGTGATTGCTCCAAGTAGCCATTCAGGTACCTAGGAGAATGGGTGTTCCACTATTTTCAAAGCTATGATTTTGAGGATTTCCATAGGAGAGTGGGGAGACATTCAGCAAACAGCAGGGAAAAGAGATAAAGAGGATGGAGGCATACCTGCCTCTTAATCACCTTGACACGTAATAAACGGGCATCATCTGTGCTTATAATCTCTTCATGAGAAAAAGCTTATGTGGCTGTACCTGGATTCAAATGAAATTTGGAAATAGTCTTTGGCTGAGTAGCTGCTTCTCAGCCTTATCTCTGCATCTTTGAAAAAGTAAGAATATTTGATATGGACAGTTAGCCATTTTGGCCATAGTATTTTATTTGAATACATATATGTGATCCCTTTGGAAAGCCACAATAATATACTGGAAATACTAGTTACCCAACTAGAATATATACACAGACATCTTTAAATGTTGCAGCTGCCTTCTATGAGATCTACATGCTTCCATACTTGTTCTTTGTACTATCCATTCACCACATAGCAACTAGAGTATTGTTTGGAATTATGTTAAGTGTGTTACATGCCATTGAGTGGGCTCTGACTCCTGGCTGCACTATGAATGAGTGATGTACCAGATGTGTTGTCCTCAACAGCCCTACTCAACTCCTGTGGACTCATGCCTATGACTTTCATTCTGGAATCAATCCATCTCATATGTGGTCTTCTTCTTTTCCAGCAGTCTTATATGTCCCCCAGCATTATTGTCTTTTCAAAGAATCCTTTCTTCTCACAATGTGCCCGAAGTAGTACAGCTTCAGTTTTGTCAATTTTGACTGCGGTGATGTTTCAAGCCTAATTTGCTTTAGGACACATTGTTCATCTTTCTGGCAGCCCGAGGTTTTGTGGCACTCTCCTGCAACACCTCATTTCAAATTATTACTTTTTACATCAGCTAATCAGTTTGCTTAAATCCCTTGCTTGCAATTATCATTGGTGTCCTTGAATAAAATGCAAACTCCTATTCAAGCCTACCAAGGAATTATTATTTGGCCCCGCTTAACTCTCTGCCCTGCTATCCTATCCCTCTCTCACTGGTTCCCTGCCTTTTAGTTGCATTTAACTTCTTTCTGATCTATGCCCACCCAGAAATTACTTACTTCCTGTGACTTCTGCCTTAACTGCTCTTCCTCCAGAGTTTTGCACATTAGACCTCTTGCTCAGGTTGCAGCTCCAGTGTCCTGTCTTCAGACAGGTCCATCCTACTCACTCTGACTAATGGAACTTGACCATGAATTACTTGGTTTTCTTCCTAAACCCATCAATCCTATAATACATGGTATTTTATAAAAATATATTTTATAATTAATTTGGGCCTTAGATGACCTATTTTGACATCCCTAAGGTTGTGCTAAGGGCACCGCTGATACCCAGAAGAGATTAGATATTTCCAACAATTGTTTTTTTTTTTTTTTTAAGTAACTTGGGAGATGTAAGATGGAATAGCCTCATATTTGTTTTAATGAACTGGTATTACTTTTTCAGAAAGAAGGAAAGCTACTACTTGTTTATAGATAATAGGTAGTATGCAAAGACAAAGTTTGAGAGAGGAAAAATGTACAAGTGAACATACCATCTAATGTAGTCTCTAGCTATATGAGGACATTTAAATTTAAATTAAGTAAAAAAAAAAATTAGTTTCATGAGTAGTTCACAGACCATTTGAATCATAAAGTTCTGTCTGCCAGTGCTGGTTTATCTTTCTTAAGCTCTCATCTGGTTTGTTATTCTTAATTCAGAATGCTATAATTAAGTTTTTCTTCCCAATAATTTATTCTTAGAGCCATCTTTCTATTTTTACTGAATGTCAGAGGCAGGCTTTCAACAAAGCAATTGAGGTAAGTGGGTAAGGGCATAATTGCAGCACACTGAATCACCATGAAAGATGGTACTCATAATTTGTATTCCTTTTGATTTCAGTGATAATTTGTGATATTCTTATATTATTGTATGAAATAGCACTCTACTATCATAACCTAACATGATTGTACATCCAAGCCTTTCTGGGGCATTATGTCGTGCCTTTGTGGAGCTATGTCATAAGACACTCCACTCTGAGGTGGAAAGAGATTATTTTACCTTTGTTCTAGTTGCTGGATGCTGGGGACACATTTAACAGTTTATTACCAGCTTCCAAGGTAATGAATGTCATCCTCACCTCTCAAGGGCACTTGCTAGTAATTCAGGAATAAGCGTTCCAGCTTCTGTCTCTTAGGATCTGCAAATGGTGACATTCCTATATTTATCTCACTTATACTAGAGAAGAAATAATTTCAGATATTCAATGATTTGGACAATTGTTCCATTTATACAAGGAGACCTCAAAAATAAAAAAAAAGTATTAGTTTTTGTGAAAAACATATTAATGAGGTCATAAGGGAGAACATAGATGGCAGAGTAAAAACCATTTACTAGGACTGGAAAATCATGTGAAAATTAATATAATTCTGATAATGGGCATGATGATCACTGTCATTTTCTAAGCTTGGATTTTCATGGCTTGCACTTCAGATGCATTTTTTTCCTGATCCAATTTGGTTTGCCATTCTGAGGCAGTTTCTGAACTATAGCATTATTATCCCAGTAGCTGAATGTTGCCCAAGCATGTAAAAATAATTCACATGGAATATTCCCTGCTTTGTCACTCAAATACAAATAAATACTGTCTTTCCCAATATGAAACTCAAAAGGAGAATATTGACTAATTGTACAGGAAATGCCCAAGATGGTGGCAGAACTGATAAGAAGTTGGAGTACAAATAGGAAGACAAGTAGCAGGAACCAGGGTATTTGTTCTGGAGAAGAGAACCCGAGAAAGGACATGAGATTTTTAACATGTGTGTGAATCTGTCAAGAAAAAGTAATTCTATTTAATCTGTAATTTTAGACATCTAAAATGTGACAGATAGATGGAAATTACATGGAGCTATGTTTTTAAATTAGTGGTAAATATGAAATGGTTGGCAGTGCCATCTTCCTACTAAACTTATTTTAAAGTACTGTTTTTGTTCAAGCAGAGATTAAATGCTCATCTATTAGGAAACTTTGAACTATTCATCTCTTGGGGGTTGTTTTGTCTTAGAAAATCTTATCTCTGTATTCTTCTACCTCTGAGATACTGTGGTTAATCAATAATTGTGAGTTGATGGAGAGTTTAGAGCAATACTTAAAGTTATATAAATACCTAGGTGAAATTGATTATAGGTTCTCATTTTATTCATTGAAATATAACATATCCTTTTTATTTCATACTGAGTGGACTCACAAATAACTACTTTATAGGAACAATATTTGGAACTATACATGACTATCTTAGATCCTTTTGCATTTTCTCAAAATCAAAATTTTAGTCCATTGGTTTGCCATAGTTTCCTGTTGCTTTAATCTTCATACAATTAAGAATAATGGCTTTTTATAACATAGCAGGGCAAATCCCACTTTCTTTGTTCTTCATGTTTCTGGTTCTTGCCCAGTTTCCTCTAATGGTGGAAGAAAAGTAACTACATCAGTCACACATGGGAAACATGCATTCAAACGAATTGCACACCACATACCCAAAAGATCAAATAAAAACCAACAAAAAGCAATGCATAATTCTAAAACAAGTAAGCTACAGGCATTAATGAATTGTGATGATGATCCTTTATCCAACACAAGCTAATTTTAGTACCCATTTATATTCTATACAAGTAACACCTCATTGGGTACTTTGAGGTATGTATTTGTTTCCATATCAATGCCTATAAAGGAATCCAGAATACCAATGATTAAAGCAGTCTTTATTTTCATGTTTTGAATAAAACTTTTCTCTTAGAAGCACATTAGAAAACAATAAGATTATTAAATTATCCATAAAATGAATCCTTCAAATTTAATATCCTTATTGTTCTCATATGCAGAAATGTAAGTTCATTATTTAGGCATATTGATATAAACTCTTCCAGTTACTCATCCTATACATACCTCTTGTTTGAGACTTTGAGGAAAATGTCTGACTTGAAGATGGAGTAAATAAATGAAAGGATATTGATAAAATTAATATACACTCCCCTTAACTAGGAAATTAAAAAAATCTGCAATAAAGACATTTATTTAATTTAGCATTTTTCAAACTTTTTAAACCAAACATTTTAACTTTTTTGCTGACACCTATTAACATCTTGCAAAAATTTAGTGACATTTTTGCATTTTGTATAAACATTTTTAAAGTTTTTTAGAAGTTGTCTTAGGTGATGAAATTGACAATCAAAAAATATCTCTGCATATGCAGTCTTTTTAATTTATCTGAACCAAAACAAATACAGGAGGAATAAGAATTATTGAGCAAAAGAGCCCTGGCTGATGTGGCTGGCTCAGTGGATTGAGTCCTGGCCTGCAAACCAAAGGACCTTTGGTTTGATTCCCAGTCAGGGCACATGTCTGGGTTGCAGGCCAGGTCCCCAGTAGGGGGAGTGCAAGAGGCAACTGCACATTAATGTTTCTCTACCTCTCTTTCTCCCTCCCTTCCCCTCTCTAAATATAAATAAATAAAAATCTTTAAAAAAAGAATTATTGAGCAAAAGAATAGTTCATGTGGTATTTGTAAGTTAATAAATGACATTCTAGAGACTAAAAATAATAGAAATAAATTAAAATTTATAAAATATGCTGTGACTACTTTAGGTTGCTATGTTAGTTTCTAGCAGTCCTAAAAATTAATATAGTATTTCAGCATTCAAAAAACTGCATATAAATAACACCAAGCAATGAGTATATTGTATATAGAATATTGATTGCATTATATCCTGACTCATAAAAAGGGAATAAAAATCTTGCAAAAACAGTGCCCTACAGAAATTTTACAGTTTTCCTCAACTGAGGTTTTAACAGTTAAATGCTTCAGAGATTGTCTAATGCCTTCAGAAGACCTGATAGATATGGATTAATTTTTTTCATTAATGAATATGCTTAGCATAATCATGACTCATCACAGTTTAATGCCTGGTCACTCTCAGGCATCAAACACAGCTGGTATTGACAGAAAAACACAAAATTGTTACCTCCTGCTCAGCTTTGAAAGTGGCTCAAGGGACTCTGTTAATGCATTACAGCTGCAGTTTATTAAGACACTAAAAGGAGAGAAAGGTATAAAAAGAATTAGAGCATGCTACCCTCTGGTCTCTCTTCCTTCACTACATTTATATGGTCTATTCTGTTGCTTTGTCTATTTTGGGACCTGCTGAAAATTTGAGACTAGTCACAGAGTTTTAAAAGGTAGTGATTGTCTTTCTACGGTAGAGTAGGCTGGTGTTACTTTGTTAACAGACAAGGAAACCTTTAGAACTCTCAACTAAAAACATGTAAGGAAACAAAAAATATATGAAAAGACACTCAAACAAAACTGCTTCATATATGAAGCACATTAAATTTTACTAGATGTTAATGCCAGAGCAAAATTTCATTTCAGTGAAAAATTTCACAGTACGTGATCAATATCAGATATAGCAGTTCATGTATTAGTCACATTCAATCAGGAATATAAGACATGACTAGATATATGCCAAACTTCTCTAATTCAGTTCTGATAGGTGGAGAAGTGGACCACCTGTGCGGATGCAGAGTATGTGATGCAGGGTCACAGCACGTTAGCTTGACCCACATTATAATGAGACATGATTAAATATAAAACATCACATCCGAATAAAAGCAGAAGTGGAAAGGCACTATAACTTTCGAGCCTAGGCATGCATAAAGAGAGGAAAATAAATTATGGGAAGTCTGGGAAAACTATGGAAGTCAGTAATTTGAATTCATTTACAGATCAAATCTTCACTCAAGTAGCATTAAGCAGAGCTGACATCATTAATAGTCAAGGATTAATATTGTTGCCATTTCAGATTTCATTTGTTGGAGAATTGCAACACTAGCTGCCAGACTGGACGTCATTTATTTTCTTTGAAAATTATTGATTTGGTTTAAATTTATTTATTCAAGTAACCACCCCAAAATTCAGGAGGCTAGTTTTTAAGTAGAATATTTTGAAATTATATTCTTCCTATAATTTTCTTCTTTTATCTTTTTTTTCCATTACCTTTAGTCCCCTTGTACACCCTCCCCCACAATCACACTGTTGTCAGTGGCCATGAGTCCTGTTTCCTTTCTGCTCAATCCCTTCACCCCTCACACCCCCAATAGTGATAAGATATGTTTAAAAATAGTATCTTAGTAATGTGTTGCCATTCATTCTCAGGCCCCAGGTTATTTTCTCTTACTATAATACTATGTTCTTAGCAATCAGAAGCTGTAGTGTTTAACTTATGATGGTTTTTCTAACAACTCAAAGGATTAGAGGCCTAGTGTGCATACTGTATTGGAAATTATTGACTACAAACACTAAATTCGCATAAATCAAATTCATAGACTATTCCTAGATTGCCTACATTAGTTTAAAATGATTTGGGTACAGTGAGAGGAATTAACAGTTCACCTCCCTATGTCCTTGGATTTCTCACTACAGCCTGTCATGGAATTCTGTGTAACTATTTGGCCCAAGGTCTCAGATCTGCACCATAACAATTGTTCTTATATTCACAGCAAGGAAAGTAGCATATACTTACAAATTCTGGGGTACAGTTCATGCAGCTGTTTCTAATTTCAAAAGGAAATTCCTGAATATAAAAGGTAGAGTGGCTTGTTCCAGACATGTTGTTCAGTCACTGTTATAAGTGCCTACTGGGAAGCCTCTTTTGACTAGTAACATGGGCATAATCAATTTATGTCTCTTAATTAAGAGTTTTACTATCAAGGAACATTTGGTATATGCTAGAGAAAGGATGGAGAGAGAAATCATAGCACGTATTTGAGAAAGAAGAATGATAAGTTTTTATTTTGTTTGCCTTTATTATAAATTCATTGAAGGATTCTGCACAAAAGACTGATGTATAACTAGAGTTCTGTAATGGAAAATCTGATAATCTTAAAATATCAGTAAGAGCTAAGTATATGCTTAGAACAAAAGTATCATTGAATGATTTACTAAAGTATTTATCTATAATTAGTAATGTTTCAATAATTGAAAATTATGCAACAGTTTTTACCTAAAAACTTTTTATAAAAGCATTATTTTCTCCTTCATCTGGGATTTTATACTACTTTACACAAAAACTTATATAATATGTATTCAACTATTTTGTAATTTTCTATGACAAGTGTCAAGCTAGGATATCAACTTCTTGAAGGGAGTATCAATGTCTTAATCATCTTTTTATCCCCAGTGCCCATCACAGTGCTTGGGACACTGTAGAAAAACTATAGGTTAAATGTGAATAAATGCAGAATAAATGTAACTACAAAAAATATATAAAAACTGCTTTAATTTTCCCTTTAACCTGATATTTTAGAATGTTTTAGTATTATTTGCTTTACATACAGATATACATGCACAATATATACTTTTGGGCAAAAATGAAGTCCTGCATGTTATTCTCAAAAGTACTGCAGCATCTGAATTCATATCACTCTTAATTGTAAATCAATAGAAAGTAGCAAAACAGCATTTCTTTAGGCCAAAATTTCCTTATCTTTTTATTTCACAGTGATGTTGATTTTAATCGATAGGGCTACTAAAATGTATTTTGTTAGATTAGCTAGTAGAATTTATAAAGAAAAAAGTGTTAAATAAGCATAATATTAGATTCTATTAACAATTGTTCTTTTCATATATAAATTTCCACAGTGGTTAGAAATGAATGTGTTCTTTATTTTAGGGATTTGTACGTCAAGGAAAGATACTGATAGAACATTACATAGTAGAAAGAATATGAAGTGTAAAGTAGAATAAATAATTTGAGATGAGCAACATCTTTAGTATGATACATATGAAATTTATAAATTATAGAAGTAATCATTTAAATATGCTTTGATTAAAATTTAATTAGATTATTAATCTATGAGGATTCATCTACATGGAGGTAGGAAAATGGAATTTATCACAATTATAAAAAGGCATAATTTTTATCAGATGTAAATATTGATTCTTTATTTAGGTATTTGGATTCAAGTAAGATTCAGGAACTAAATTTCTTATAAAACATAATGTTAGAGTAGAAATAGAGAGGATATAATTGCCTACTGTAGTGTTGAAATAGGAAAAAGTTGAATCTAGAAACATTTGGTTTCAAGGTAGAAAGCTCAGAACCAAAAATGTAAAGAACCCAGCCTTTGTTTCACAGGTGTGATTAATTGCAGGCATGATTTTCTGCACCTGCAGTCACCTGCTTGTGGATTTAATTAGTCATCAGTGTCTAACTTTGAGGATACAGTACTGGAGAGTAATACCTGGAAATTTCCACTCCATTTGCCATAGAATTGAAAGAAAGTGTAGCTAGTGAAGACTTAGAAACTTTACTAAGAGATGTTACATTTTAAAAGGGGGCTGTAGGGGAGTATATAATGTAAAAATCAAATTCAAAAATGTTTCTGAATTTGAAATGAAATACAAAATGATATGATTATGTAATATAACAACTATATGGGAAGTAAGTTGGTCAAACATTTGGTTATTCAGTTTGAATCAATGAAAATTACTTTAAAAAAATCTTGAAAAATCAGAATGTATTTCTGTCAATCATCTTGGTATAATTTTAGTGATTATCACCTGTATTCTAAATAAACAACACTCAATTACTGTTCAAGAATGGTTTGCATTTGGAAAATGATACAACAAACATGAGGAAAATATTTCCACAAGCTTAATTTTATTATTTTAATAAATATGGCTCAATTATGATGATGGGGCCAATGAAGAGATAAAGAGAAGAGACTGACTAAATTTTAAGGAAGAAAATGCAGAATTAGTGATAGGTGAGGTATAAAAGGATGGAAAGTGAATGGCCCCTACATTTTCCTGTGAGGATAATGAATGATGTGGCCAGATTGTCAGTTCAAAAAGAAGAACTATGCAGGATTCAATAAATGTAAGACTGAAATTGGGGAGGGAATGAGGCAGTCAAGACTGGATAAAGAATATGATAAAAGCAAAATTTTATATTTAAGATAAATAGTTACATCCATGTATTATACTATTTTTATTGGTAACCTGATGCTAGGTCCTAACAACATCTTTCACTGATGACTTATGTGCTATCTTTGTAATATAAATCATCATACTAATTCATTCACTTATTAATTTTTAATGTTACAATTGACAATGTCCCTCTGGGTGCCTGTAAGTAATTACCAAAATGGAGTATGATCATAAATAAATAGAAACTAAATTCAAAATTAAATGAAAGCAGGTCACCTAGACATTAGGAAAGGCCCTGATATTGAACAAGCTAAGCCATTATCAAACTGGGAACAGATGGCCTAAAACAAAGGGTGTATGAAGACAAGGGTGTCCTTAGGACAGGGTGTCTTTTACTGAAGAGAGAGGGAGTTTCCATAATACAGGAAACTGTTCATTTGTGTAACCTTAAAGGAATACTATTTTCAAGGGTATTTTAGTCATTTTCAACTCACCAGTGAGCCTATTTTTTCTAGTTCCCCTCAAGATTACATGAGTGAAGTATTAGTGGAGCAACAAAGTTGGTATTTGGGGTGTTCTATCATGTCTTAGTTATTGGACAGTTGTGCATTTTCCTAGACCCTTGCTTTATGTTGGTCCATGTTCAAAAGGATTTTGGCACTTTAAATTTTCTGAATCGTCTGCAGTGATCTACAGCCAGTTTCCCCTGATATTTATAATTCATTGCTTACCAGACGCTGTGTTCAACACTTCATACACGTAAATCACAGAGAAGAGGGTTTTTTTTTCTTTTAAAAATGTTTTATTTTTCAATAATTGGTAGCTTTGGGGTTTCAGTTCAGGTTCTCAGAAAGTTTGACTCTTGTATGAGCCTCTGTGATTCTAGCACAAATGCTGACATAGGCATTTTTGCATAGCAAGAATTGTTGTAAACTGAAGTACTTAGCATGCGATTGACTGATTAGATGTTATTGTTTTCCTTATTCTTTTTCTTCTTTAAACATCACTCATTCTGCAGTGAGTTGATTCTTCCAAAGCAAAGGAAAATTGTTGTCAGCAGATAAATAGATAATCTGCTGTTGCTGTAAGGGGCTGACTACTCTGCTGGTGGAGGGCTTTTTGATTTAGTTGTACTTTCTTTTCTATCTTTATCCTTTGGAGGTATGAACTGTACTGCAGACTAACTTGCAAAGAAAAGGCTAAAGGTGATAAGTGAAAGTGAGAGGACCTTGGAAATTAACAATGTGGAAATAGTATTTATGGGTTTTTTTTTTGTCAAATTTGATGAGCCAATTTACTGCTTTGAGCTTGCAATATATGATGTGCTTATAGCTATAAATGCCTTTATTAGTGTGATTTCTTTAGAATAACTTTCTCATTATGAACCTGTAAGTCTCTAGTACCAAACTTCATTTTACACTCCTTAAGTGTATTCTCCATGACAACAAATTATCAATTCTCCCCAGAGCAGAATGATCACTGTAGGACTCTGGCATAACAGATAAAATATGATCTCTTGGGGATAAGTACGAGGGGGGACCCGAAACCCACAGAATTTACATATAAAAAATTGTGTATTTATTCTTACATGTTTAAACTTCAGTCACCTTCAAAGTACTCTCCATTTAATGTGATATACCTATCAAGACTTTTTTCCCACTGCTCAAAAAAGTTTTGAACTAATCTGTTTTGATGCCTTTTAGTGCCTCTGCAATTTTTTTGTCTCACCTCTTCCACATCAGCAAACATTTCCCTTTGAGGACTTTTTCATCTGGAGGGGGGGAAGTCACATGGAGCCAGATCAGGTGAATAGGGAGGGTGGGACATGGGGGTCATGCCATTTTTTGTCAAAAACTGCTGAACACTCAGCACAGTGTGAGCAGGTGTGCTCATAAATCACCCATCATGAAAGGGATGCATAAAATGAAAGAGTCTTTGAAACTAAATTCACTGAAGCCGTTTATAGCCTCTTATAACAAAGCCAGCTGGTACACTGATGCAAGTGGGTTCCTCGAACACTCACCTAACGGGAGAAGCCTGTGCTACAGTGGGCCTGCCCTTCAGAAGATAACCTGAGTGTTTTTTGATCCCCCCTCATATGTGGATGCCCTACATCCTCAAATCCTTAATTGTTATATTACTGAGCTTTGCTTCTCAAAATGTACACATTGATATCTCTAGGTTACTCAATACATTGACGATAATAAAATAATGGATACAATAGTAAAACAACATATTTTGTATTTTACCCTTACTTGTATATTGGTATGTGAAATATTATTCTTAGAATCCATCTGAAAAAATCAAGTTTTGCTCTGCAATTTTTAAGTATAAGGGATGTAAGTGTTTTCTGCCTTTAAGCATTTAATAATCTTGGGTCATGAAATTGAAGCTCATGAAATAGAAGATAATACAACACAATGAGTTTGATATTGAATATTACCCATAGAATGTAGCCAACAAATTAAAACTGGAAAAAGATCAATGATCGCTGGAAGGGCCACAGATAGATGGAAGCAAAATTGGAATTTGCTACTGCCGTAGTTAATATTTCAATTGACACAGGAAAAGAGGTCATATTTCATAAAGGAAATATACATGAAATATCATTGGTTGAGCGGAACCAAACTTTGTCAAGCATATAATTAAACCATTCTACCAGGTCTGTGAAGGCTAAATACATGAAGGAGTTATCATCCCTATCCTTAATGAGTGTACAATCTCCTGCTGAAAACAGACATACAAAAGTAAGTATAGAATGGGATAGCTGAGATAAGCACTTTAAATAAGACATTATTTAAAATGCTCTAGGAGATAACAAAGAATATAACAAATAAGGACCCCCCAAAATTTTTCAGCTGAGTACTTCTGTGATGAACTGACTAGAATGAGTAAGCACTCTAAAGGCAGAGAATTATCCTAGGCGGAGGAACTTCAGTGAAAGGGGAAGGGTGCTGAAAGGGTGATCACAGTGATGGGAACAGAGGGTCACAGTAACCCTGCAAGACTGGAATTTAAAATTCCTGAGACACTGTTGTGGGTGGGGGGGGAGCCTGGATTGAAGTAGCAAGATGCAGGAAGTTGGGAGACTCCTTAGAAACCTTCTGTGACTGTTTTGATGTGAATTAGTAAGTGGTGGTGGTAACAAACAGCTGAGAGGACAGCAATGAATGAGCTGCTGCCAATGATGGTGTAAGACAAGGAGAGGCAGACTACTCTACTATAGTTATAAGAGTTGATCTGAGTGAGTTGTAAAGTCATTTTCAAAGGTTCAGAAGTCAAAAGAAAGATTTACTGAAAAGATAAAACTTAATTTTGGTCAGTCAGATTGTCATGAAAACAAAGAAGATTGTGTTTAATAACCATTTCCAAAAAAGCAAAACACTTCATTAAAATAAAAAAAAATAAAACACTTCAAGGCCATCTGCAAACTGAATAAACACCAAATTAATAGAGCGGTACTAGATAAAAAAACAATGAGAAGAAGTTTAGGATTGATTTGAAGGTTGCTAAGTAGCAATAGTGACTATGGACTATAATTTAGGCACATTGTAGAAAGAATGGAATGAAGGTATGAAGCTTGCATACCTGTGGGATAGAAAGAAGACCTGAAAAAAGAAAAGTGACAGTGATAATGCTGGAAGAGTGGAATATAAGGAATGACTGAATCATTGAGGCCTCATTTTTGAGATCCTATTAATAATGAAGTAGAGATTAAGCAACTCTGAAGATGTTCAAGTAGTGGTTTGAAAATAATATACTGAATAATTAAGGGCAAATTTGTACAGCCTAATACCAAAGCAAAGCAAGATGACACGAAACAGATAAGTAAAGGCATTTACTCCAAAGTACAGTCTTGTGTTGTATAATCTCAGTCCTGTGTGACTGTATTTACTTTCACTTAGACTATTTCTGTATTTTAGGAGCTCACTTTTTATTCATGTGTATTCTGCATCTAGAATAGAAGTACATATTAGGATAAATAAGTCATCTAAAGAAGTCATAAAATCATGTTGTAGGTAAATATCTTATTTTACATAATTTTATACACCAGAAAGCCTATGGCCTCTATGGCAAATTATCTAGGATAAAGGATGGCAAGCAAAATTAATAAATACAATAGGAACAATATATACAAATGTCTCATTTTATGTCAAATTGGAGCCTGAATTGCCAAAGCAGTGAAATTAAAAATTGCAAAGCATTAGAAGGGTACAGGTAACTTTTTCCAGTGATTCACCATGAAAATTACAAAATACATTTAACATCAAAGAAAAGATATTTTTGTAAAAAAATGGACAAAGGCTTTTGCTGGGATGCTGTTAACTCATCTACCAAGTCGAAACACTTGTACATTTTGTTCACATGTTACGGGAATAAATAATGCTGCACATTTAGCACTGGGTTATGTGGCCTGCTGCCAAAATTTATAGCTTTGGTTACAAGGTGCAAGTTTAAGTAGTTTCTCACTGATTTATGTCTGATACATTATAATTCACTGACTGAGAGGGTAAGCAACTAGATTTCTTAATTGGACAGTAAAATACACTTTTTTTTTGTTCATTCATTTAATACTTTTAAATTTTGAGACTAAGGTAAATAATACATGATATGATAAAATGAATATTATTTAAAGATTTAAAATATTGGATATGGAACCTAGTGTTATTTATTCTTATTTCTTATTGTCAAACAATCATAATTAAAAGGATGTAAATTCAGCCATGTAAGTTTACAAGGCTTATAATAAACACCATTTTTATATGCAGCGAGTCAGTTAATATTTTAAAAATGACTAATATGTAAACATCTTTTAAAGCAAGAGGTGTTACAAATCATCATAAGAATATAGCTGACATGGTATTTTTGAATTAGGATAAATTTGCAATTTAGGTTATTTTATGTGGATTTTAATGCCCTACCAATTGTTTAAATACCCCTTCCTCTCACTCAACGTGAAAAAATATGAGTTCTTTACTATCTTATCTATAATCTTCTAAATTATATTTCCCAAAAATAAATATGGAAATGCCTGTATCCTTATATTTGAATAGATTAAATGAACAATACATGAAATTTTTAATAAATGCTGACATTTTTATTTCAGATATCTCCTTCCATTAATTCATGCCATTATAGCATTAGGAGAAATCCTAATTTTTAACAAAACATTTAAGGTTCACTAAGTTGACCAACAATACCTAACAACTTGACTTTGAGAAATTAGCTTAACTGTTAGACAAGAATAAAACCATATATTTTTGTGTCCAGTAGCCTATTCTGAGGACCCAGAGTATAGAGGAAATAAGCAGTAAGGGAAGAGGCAAGAGCTCCAAAACAGATAATGAGAAAAAATAAGATTTATGTGGAGTAACTTGGGGCCAATTTCAGGCAGCTTCAGAGGAACAGGGATGGGAATTAGAAACGAGACAGTCACCTTCCTGGAGCAGGACATGACAATGTAACTGGTAGAATTGGAACAATCGCCCATGGTACAATACAGAGAAAAGTAGAATCAGCCTGCACTGGGGAAACTAATTTAGCCACAATATGGAGTCTGGCATCTTTCTGTCCTCTGGATGAAGTACAAAGTATTTCTTTCACTGTCACCTACATACGAGAGATCTAGGGCCATAGAAAATGTATATGTCCAAGAAACTTGGAAAGAAATTAGTTAGAATGGTTTTCTTATGGGGAGATCTACCAGCTGCTATCATCTGACAGTGGTACAGAAATATGGATGGGCCAGAAGTTCTCCAGGGCCTTTGACCATCTGTGTAAAAGCCTATCTTGTAATCTTGTGCATAGAACAAGGGTACCAGCAAGGGTCTGCTGGGAGAGATTCCTAGTTCATGCCAGGTCAGAATAGATAGGAAAGCTGATAGATGGGTGAGTAGATGTTTTTATGGAGAAAATCTCACTAGGTATGTCATCCATAAAAGATAAAAAATTTTATGTTGATTACTTTCTTTCTTTTTATTTTTTTGGTACTTTCTATTTTACTTCCTCATATTATAATGAAGTTTTGACCTGCTGTACTTGATATATTCTTAATTATTATTGTCAAACATTCATGATAAAAGGGATGTAAATTCAATTTTGTAAGTCCACAAGGCTTGTAATAAGCACCATTTTCATATGGAACAAGCTGGCCCCTGCTTCTTGCTTGACCACATCCCTATAACTCTCACTCTAGTTCTCTGCTAGTCACTTTAGCCCTTTGTTCTAGATGTTTGTTCAAATGTAATTTATCAAGAGGATGACAAGTCTATCTAAAATACAAGGTAGCCTCCTCCTAATTACTCAGCTTGCTTTATTTTTCTCCACAGCATTTTAAACTCCTATATATTGTTTTGCTTACTGTTTTCACTTTATAGATTGTAAGTCCCATGGAAGCAAAAAGATGTCTGTCCTGGTTTATTTACTGCTCTATGCTGTAGGTATTAAAATATTATCTGAATTAAATACTTACCTTTTTACTTCTTTATTTATTTTTTTAAAATATATTTTATTGATTATGCTATTACAGTTGTCCCATTTCCCCCATTCATTCCCCTCCACCCTGCACACCCCCTCCCACCCACTTTCTCCCCCTTTAGATCATGTCCATGTGTCATAAGTTCTTAAGTTTCTACATTTCCCACACTATTCTTGCCCTCTCCCTATTTTCTACATACCATCTATGCTACTTATTCTCTGTAGCTTTTCCCCCTCTCTCCTCCTCCCACTCCCCTGTTGCTAACCCTCCATGTGACCTCCATTTCTGTGGTTCTGTTCCTGTTATAGTTGTTTCCTTAGGTTGCTTTTACTTTAGGTATGGTTGTTAATAACTGTGAGTTTGCTGTCTTTTTACTGTTCATATTTTTTTATCTTCTTTTCTAAGTCCCTTTAACATTTCCTATAATAAAGGCTTCGTGATGATGAACTCCTTTAACTTGACCTTATCTGAGAAGCACTTTATCTTCCCTTCATTCTAAATGAGAGCTTTGCTGGATAGAGCAATCTTGGATGTAGGTCCTTGACTTTCATGGCTTGGAATACTTCTTTCCAGCCCCTTCTTGCCTGTAAGGTCTCTTTTGAGAAATCAGCTGACAGTCTGATGGGAACTCCTTTGTAGGTGACTGTCCCCTTATTTCTTGCTTCTTCTAGAATTCTCTCCTTCATTTTAATTTTGGTTAATGTAATTATGATGTGCCTTGGTGTGTTCCTCCTTGGGTCCACCTTCTTTGGGACTCTCTGAGCTTCCTGGACTTCCTGGAAGTCTATTTCCTTTGCCAGATTGGGGAAGTTCTCCTTTACTATTTATTCAAATAAGTTTTCCACTTGTTGCTCTTCTTCTTCCCCTCTGGTACCCCTATAATTCGGATGTCAGACATTTAAACATGTCCTGGAGGTTCCTAAGCTTCTCCTCATTTTTTTTTTGAATTCTTGTTTCTTCCTTCTTTTCTGTTTGGTTGTTTCTTTCATCCTTCTGGTCCACTCCATTGATTTGAGTCCCAGTTTTCTTCCCATCACTACTGGTTCCCTGTGCATTTTCCTTCATTTCACTTAGTGTAGCCATCATTTTTTCATCTAATTTGAGACCAAAATCAACCAATTCTGAGAGCATCCTGATCACCAGGGATTTGAACTATACATCTGATAGGTTGGCTATCTCTTGGTTGCTTAGATATATTGGCCCTGGGGCTTTGATCTGTTCTTTGGTTTGAGTCATTTCTTTTCCGTGTCTGGTCACACCTGTTATGTATGAGGGGCAGAACCTTACGTGTTCACCAGGGCGGGGCAACCCAGTTGCTCGGTTGTGATGCTGTATGTGGGGGAACAATGGTGCTTACTATGCTCTCTCTTGCATTTCAGTCCCTTCCCTTGCTTCCCACAAGCAAATGGGGCCCTTCTGGTGCTGGTTCCTGGGTGGGTGGGCTTGTGTACATTCTAGGACCCTGTGGATCTCTCCAATGAACTCTCCTGTGAGGCTGGGAGTCTCTCCCAGCACCTCAACCCCCACAAGTGTTTTCAATTGGTGCTTTTAGGTTTTATTTCCCTGCTCTTGGGCCCTGGGTTGCTTGGTCTGTTTCACTTCCCATTTTCACCTTTTTCACCTGGTTTTTCTCCATGCAAATGTGTGTCCACGGTCAGCCAGCCGCCTTGCATGCATCACTGGGTCTGCCCATTGTCACCCCAGCGCAGGGTCTGCCAGCTGCCACCTGCATGCCTGGGACTGCTAACCACCATTGTTTCTTGCTGTGACCCCTCTCCACCGGCCGCCAAGTCCACCCCTCTTACTGGTCTGGATGAATAGTTGTTGGACTTCCTTACAGTTCAATTTTTTGTCAGATCTGAATGATTTTTATTTGTAAATTTTTGTTGTCCTTAATTTTGGTTGTGTGTGGAGGCACAGTGTGTCTACCTACGCCTCCGTCTTGGCTGGAAATCCTACTTCTTTATTTAAAAAATATATTACTTACCTTTTTACTTCTTTATTTAAAAAAATGTACTAAGTGTACTAATTTCAAAGCTAGTAACTTAGTGAGTAAGAGTATTTGTGTTGATTTCAAACCAACTTTGGGTGAAAAAGATGGTATTTGGTGGAATTAGACAAAGTAATTAGGCAATATTTTCACTCCTCTTTTCTCAACAGTTTTAGAACCATAATATCCCCCAAAATGGCTTAGAATATAATAATTTTCTTAGTAATTTGAATAATATCCTTTGTAGGGTGGCCAAGGCTTTATATTTTCTAAAAATCAAATATGATTTTCTTATTCCAACATCTTGTCTTACTCTAGGCAGGTCAAAATAGCATCAGTAGTGTATCAGGCAATATGAAAGCATATTGATTGATTATTCTCAGGCAATATGAAAACATACAATTGAGCCCTGGCTGGTGTGGCTCAGTGGATTGAGTGCTGACCTGAGAACCAAAAGGTCACTAGTTTGATTCCCAGTCAGGGCACAAGCCTGGGTTTCATTCCAGGTCCCTGGTAGGGGGCATAAAAGAGGCAACCACACACTGATGTTTCTCTCCTTCTCTTCAACTCACTCTAAAAATGAATAAATAAAATCTAAAAAAAGAAAAATATGCAATTGAAATTGATGTATTCAGATTATATTGCACTTCCATAAAAAAATAGAAACTAGAAAATATATTGCCTGTATCACTATCATCCATAGTAAGATATACAGACCAAATGGAGGAAAAGTATTCTACTCATGATTATGTTCCACATGCCTAATGCTTGAAAATATTCAACAATTAATCCTTTGATAAATATATAAATACGTATTTTCAAGAGTTTTTAGTTTATAATTTGTTATTAATAGAAACAAAATTCCTATAATAACAAAGGTCACTTTAGCTTGACATAATTTCTAGTAATTGTAAGACTATATTTAAGATTAAAAATATATCAATCTTATTTTTGTTTTTTTATATTTTATTGACTTTATTGGGATATCATTGATTAATAAAATTATATAGGTTTTACTTATAGGATGTTATTGTACATTCTGGGGGAAATATGAACAAGAAATAGATATGGCCCCTAAAAACTGTGAGGTAAAACATCATATTCTCTTCTGTTACCATTGCTGAAGAGGAGGGAGGCATAGATAATGGGGATATATAAGGCTAAGCCATTCTCATGCCCAAATATCTTGTGAAAATATTATCTTGATCTATTTTTAACTCATAGTTTAGTATTATAGATTGCTTAATGATTAGATACTTTTATAGATAATCTTTACTCAACTTTTTTTTTAGTGTAATTCAGTCTCTTGAAATACAGTTTTTATAGAGAACACATATATTAGATTTTTCGGTTACAGTTTAAGAACTTTTTTTCTTTATTTGGTCTCAGATAAAATGCAATGTAAGCACTGTTACTCTTGGCAACTCTGCTGTGGCGTTAGTCACCATTGTTTTTTAAAGATGAGTATTTGTGTAATCAAATCCTGAAACATTTTTAATGCAATGTGAAAAATGCAATTTTAATCACATGTTTAATGCAATATCTATCTGGACAATATCAAGTATTCTCTAGCTAATTATAAACACTGAATTAACAAAAACAGAACTCTTTATAGCATCAAGAAGAAATGTGTTAATATCTTTTATATTCCAAATGAGAGATACTTGTGTTGAAATAAAACATTGATGTATTCTCCCCACCACATGTGCTTTCTCAAAAATATTTTGTCCCTATGACTATTAGATAATGCTATCATCTATGAGAAATATTGATGAATGTGGAAGGAAGATGAACATCCTTATTACTTTAGAATGAATTATGAATTATACTCAATGAATGAGGTCTGCCTTTTTACACAGAAAACTGCATCAGTGACCCCTATAAACTTGTCCTTTTGTGTAGGTTAAAAGTTGTTATGTATCAGCAATTTCTTTTGCTTCAATGAAATTACTTTTAACCTGCTTCTAAGGAAGCAAGTCACCTTCACTAAAGATTTTCAAAATGTTGAAATCATTATAAGTAATCTTTGTTGAGAAATGTAATTTAAGATATCTTAATATATAACACATATTAAATCCAATTTTTCAATTTCTAAACATAATAATAAAGTTGAGCCTAGAAATATAAATTCATATTTACTTTACATTCATCTAAAATGTGTAAAATATGATGACCTTGGCCAAATTAATTTACAGGGGAGCATTGATGACTTAATCTGTTAAATGACAAGATATATATATATATATATGTGCACACATACATACACACAAACATGTAAAGGCAGATAAGGCAAAGCATCAAACACTGGGATTTTTTAAGAATAAATATTATAGTCTACTGCCATACCACCTTAAACATGCCTGATCTCATCTGATCTCTGAAGAATATAGTTACCCCAAAATATTGGTATTTTTGATATTCTTGGACATCACATCATTTCAGACATCAGTATTGAACATGAACTAACAAGAGCTAGAGAATTTCTAATTATTCCCACTCTCTTGTCTTTGTTCTTTTCACTACTGTCATACAATGGATGGAGGATGTCACTCTAAAGTTAAAGTCAAGAAAAACATTATATTGTGCATTTCATTTTTTTTTGTAAGAAGCAATTATGTGTTTTAGTTTTAAATATATTCTGTTGAGGTATTGACCCATATCAGTTAAAGACATTGAAATCCTGGGAGCCCTGTGATGTACTAAAGATAAGATTGCTTAAAAACAAGCAACCAAATTGACCAAAAAATTTCTAACGTGTGTGTGTGTGTGTATGAAATTATATATACACTATGCATATTACATATATATAAACTTCACACTAGGACATGCTTTTTGATTTTTGAGAGTGGGGAAGGGAGGGTTAGAGAGAGGGAGAGAAACAATCATATGGGAGAGAAACATCTTGGAGGCCCCTAGCACGTTCCCTAACCTGAGTTCAAATCTGCAACCCAGGAATGTACCCTGACTGGGAATTGAACCTGTGACCTTTCAGTTTATAGAAGTGTGCTCCAACCAACTGAGCCACACTGGCCAGCTGTAGATATTTTTGAAAGAAAAACACTATTATGTATGTTTAGGTTTTGAACCCTGTAGAAAAACTCTGACCTGTTGCCTGTCTTGAAACTGTCAAAATGAAAACAAAGTAAAAGAAAATTGAAGACATGTGGACTATTTTCTCTACTTCAAAACCATATAGTGTCAAAGGGCAGAATCCAATACAATGAGCCAAAAGTACGTGTTTTCAAAGAAATCCTTTGTTCTAATGGCTCATTGGAAAAAATGATTACAGGTTTAGGAAATTCATTTAAATTTAATCTGACCACATTGCCTCTTGGTTGTCTCATAATTATCTTCAAGTAATTTTATAAATAATTATTTCAAATACTGCATTTTGCTATATATTATGAAGTAACTAAATTAAGAATTTAAATTATGCTGTGTTAGTATTTTTAGTGAATCACATTTTCATGTCATGAACAACTTTTAATTGAAAATTTGAACTTAAACTTAATAGTGAAAAGGTAAGCTGATTTGAGCTATTGAAAGCTCTCTCCAACTTAAGTAATAATTAAATAAAATAATAAAGTTTTTAAATAGTGTCCCTTAAATGGTTTTAAGCCCTAATACATTTTATGCAGTCTAACTATTGTCTTTAGATTATTATATAGATTCCTCAGTATTTTTATTTAATGTATAGAAAGATATTATTTTAAAGATTTTTTTCTAGATCCACACATTACAAATTAAAACAGGTAACTGTAACATTATAATGAGGATATATTCCCACCTAATAGTGTTATAAATTTACCAAATAAATAGGAAAGATCTTGAAATTTAAGAAGTATTTGAAAGAATGTTAGAAGATGCAAGTGATAGACAGGTTAGAAAAGAGAAACTGAAGAAAACCTCTATGTTCAGAAATACTGTGGAGCACAATAATTACAATATCCGAATCTGTGATGATATGTTATCTTGAGAATAGTCCTCTTGAGAATCAAAATACATTTGAGTTGGGAAATGCAGCATGTAAGAATAGCAAACAATGAGTAAAATGGAATAAGTGTCTGTGTCCTGTCATGGAATCTGATTGTTATCAGGTCTTTATTTTTACTACCATGTTTGGTGTTTTATTGCTTATGCTATTACAGATGTCCCATTTTTTCCCCTTCACCCCCTTCAACTGCACACTCACCCCCACCTCCATAGTCAATCCCCACACTGTTGTCCATGTCCATGGGTCCTTCATGTATGTTCTTTGACTAATTCCTTCACCTTCAATTAGTCTCCACCTTCCCGCACCCCTTCCACAGTTGTCAGTCTATTCCTTGATTCCATGCCTCTAGTTCTTTCCTGCTGGTCAGTTTATTCTTTTCACTGGATTCCTCTTATAAGTGATGTCATATGATATTTGTCTTTTACTTACTGACTTATTTCACTTAGCATAAGGGTCTCTAGTTCCATACATGCTGTCACAAAGGGCAGGAATCCTTCCGTTTTTCTGCTGCGTAGTATTCTGTTGTGTAAATAATGGTAGTCATTTAATCCCCTCATCTACTGATGAGCACTTAGGATGTTTTCAAATACTGGCTATTGTAAACAGAGCTGCTATGAACATAGGGGTGCACATTCCTTTGAATTGGTATTTTGTGATTCTTAGGGAATATTCCCAGCTGTGGAATTGCCAGGTTAAAAGGCAGTTCCATTTTTAATTTTTTTGAGGAAACTCCATACTGTTTTCTACAGCAGCTGCAGCAGTCTGCATTCCCACCAACAGTGCACTAGGGTTCTCCGCATCCTCCCCAGCACTTCTTTGTTGATTTATTAATGATGGCCATTTTTACTGCTGTGAGGTGTTATCTCATTGTGGTTTTAATTTGCATCTCTCTGATGGCTAGTGACGTTGAGCATATTTTCATATGTCTATGGGCCTTCTGTATGTCCTCCTTGGAGAAGTGTCTATTAAGGTCCTTTGCCCATTTTTAATTGGATTGTTTGTCTTCCCAGTGTTGAGCTGTACAAGTTCTTTACATATTTTTGCAATTAAATCCTTGCCCAATGTATCATTGACAAATATGTTCTCCCATATAATTTATTCCATTTAGCCATGCAGAAGATTTTTAATTTTCTGTAATCCCATTTGTTTATTTTTTCCATTATTTCCCTTCCCTAGGAGATGTAATGGTAAAAATATTGCCAAGTGAGATATCTGAACTTTTACTGCTTATGTTTTCTACTAAAATTTTTATGGTATCACAAGTTATATTTAAATATTTTATCCATTTTGAGTTTATCCTGGTGTATGATGTAAAATGGTGGTCTAGTCTCCTCCCTCCCTCTCTCTCTTTTTTCTCTTCTCTTCTTTCCTTCCTTCCTTCCTTCCTTCCTTTTTTCTTTTTTTTTCTCCCTCCTTCATTCTTTCCTTCTTTTCCTTCTTTCTTTCTTTTCTTCTTTTTTCTTTCTTCTGCATGTACCAGTCCATTTCTCTCAATACCATTTATTGAAGAAATGACTATCTTTACTCCATTGTATGCTTGCACTCCCTTTATGAAGTATTAATTGATCTTAAAGACATGGGTTTATTTCTGGGCTCTCTATTCTGTTCCATTGATTTATATGTCTATTCTTATGCCAGCACCAGACTGTTTTGATTACATTGGACTTGTAGTATAATTTGATATCACATGTTATAATCTCTCCAACTTTGTTTTTCTTTTTCAATATTGCTGATGATATTTAGAGTCTTTATGGTTCCATATACATTTTTGGAGTATTTGTTCTAGATCAGCAAAATATGTCATTGGTGTTTTAATAGGGATTGCATTGAATCTATAGATTGCTTTGGGTAATATGGCCATTTTAATGATGTTAATTCTTCTAACCATGAAGATGGTATATGCTTCCACTTATTTCTATCTTCCTCAAATTCTTTCTTTGATATTCTATAGTTTTCCAAGTACAGGACTTTGACCTCTTTTGATATGTTTATTCCTAGGCACTTTATTTTTCTTGTGCTATAGCAAATGAGATTTTTTTCTTAGTTTCTCTTTCTGAGAGTTTATCATTGATGTATAA
>PVKU01001295.1:45664-68860 GCA_004027475.1 Anoura caudifer
TTTTTTTTTTTTTTTTTTTTTTTTTTTTTTTTTTTTTTTTTTTTTTTTTTTTTTTTTTTTTTTTTTTTTTTTTTTTTTTTTTTTTTTTTTTTTTTTTTTTTTTTTTTTTTTTTTTTTTTTTTTTTTGTGAAGCCTGTAGGGTTTTCTATGTACACTATCATGTAGTCTGCCAGTAATGACAGAGTTACTCCCTCCTTTCCAATTTGGATGCCTTTTATTTCTTCCACTTCTCTGATTGCTGTGGCTAGATCTTCCAGTACTATGTTGAATAAGAGTAGTGAAAGTGGACACCCTTGCTTTGTTCCTGATCTTAATGGGAAAGCTTTTAGTTTTTGCCCTTTGAGTATGATGTTGGCAGTAGGTTTTCCATATATGACTTTTTATTATGTTTAGGTGTGCTCCCTCTATTCCCACTTTGTTGAGTATTTTTATCATAAATGGGTTTGGATTTTATCAAATGCTTTTTCTGCATCTATTATGCTAAGATCTTCAGACTGGTGGATGGGGGCATGAAGCTTCAGAACTGGGATAGACTTTTAAATTCACTACCAATTAGCTACAGGGCTTTAAAAATATCAGTTACCATTTTAAAATCTCAATGTCTTTATCATATCCAAATTACATGCTATCTACTCCACCAAGCATTTCTTTTTCATTCTCACAGCATAACTTTTTCTCTCTCCTAAGAAATTTTAGAGAACAGGTTTCTCTGCTTTCAACAGGTATTGTATTTGTGGCAATCAACCTGTCTTATTTAAGCGAACATCTGTATACATATGATCACTAGAAAATGAACTTCGTGAGAGGAAGTTCAGTTTCTACACAACTTTATTATCTGTAAAATATATAGCATGATTTCCTGAGAGTATCTGATATATATCTGCTTTAAAAGCAACTTGGTTACTTATTTCAAATGCAGGTTCTAAGTCATCAAAAAAAAAAAAAAAAAAAAAAAAAAGCAGGTCCCAGAGATCAGCTTTCTAGTGCTGTACTGTGCAATGCAATAGTTACCAGCCACGTGTATTTACTGAGCTCTTGATATATGCCTAGTACTAATTGACATATTCTATACTTGTAAATGCAAAACAGATTCAAACACTTAGTATAAAAACTCTAAAATGTTTCATTAATGATATTTATGTTGATTGTATGTTGCAAAGATATTTTGAATATGTTAAATACAATATTAAAACTTAATTTCACCTGTTTTTTTAATTTCTTAATGTTGTATTTATTTATTTAAAAAATTAAAAAAATTTATTGTATTTTTTCCATTACCACTTAGTCCTGTTATAGTCCCTCCTCCCCCACAATAACTATCCTGCTGTCGAAATCCATGAATCCTTTTTTCTCAAACCCTCCTTTTAAATTTTTAAAAAATTGCCTGTGTGTTTCATATTATATTTCTTTTGGACAGCACTGGTTTAGAGATTACTGATTTAGTAGAATACTGTACACCAATCCACATTTTTAACAGGACCCTCAGGTGAATCCAATGTATAGAAAATCATTTGAAAATGACCAGGGTGGCACTTTATGTACACAGGTAGACAGCCAGCAAGTGATGGTGGCAGTGGCATTGCTCATCATCTCATTAATATGAGCAAATTCTATGGCGGACAAATTCTATCAATGAATGGAAGTCCTTGCATTTGGCAATTCTAATTTTACATATTAGTAAGGCAAAAAGAAAAGGTTGCCATCTTTCCAGTGACATACTTAATGAATGACAGAGACTATTTGAGGTCATTAGAAACAATTAGTACCTTGTTTGTGATAGTAAACAGGAAATTTCTTTTCAGTAAATGAAGTTTCTTGCCAGCTTCAAATGAGAGGCTGGTAACCTAGGAAAAGGCCAGGCAGAGGAAGGTAGAACTAAAAAGGAAAACAAAAAAATGTGCTTGAGGATTTGGCTGTTAAAGTTAGGTGGTAGGCCTGTTTTATTCACACACTGATCCATTGTTGGTGTAAAGTGAATGAATTTGAATGGATTGTTGAAAATGCAGGGGATAAGGATAAAAGATACACAAAATTTTGAATCAAGAAAAATGAAGAATGCATTATTTTCCAGGTATGCAAGGATTAATAAAGTGGAATATGTAAAGAAAAATATATTCAGAACCAATTTAATGAAAAATAAGTTGTGCACTATTCTGAATGTATAAACTTACATCTTCAATTCATTCTGGCATTCAAATCTAAGAGAATGTAGTTAATGAAGCTTTTAGAGAAGGAAACACACCTATTTGAAAGCTTTTCTCTCTATTCTGGTTTTACCCTACAAAGAAAGAAACAAACAAAAACATACTATTTCTGAACAGCGTCTTGATTAAAACTCATCCTCAAGACAGTTATATTTTCCCTCTGATTCTGGCTGAAGCACAGTAGTAGATTTTTAAAAATATAAACAAGATGTACTCATATATCAGTTGGTTAGTCAAATCCATTCTTTCCCCTTTAAAAAATCCCTTTAAGTAAAATGAACTACTTGGCTATCTTTTGCAAATAAGAGTGGGGGTTGGGAAGCAAAGAACCCTTTAGTGTTTCAGATTCCCCACAAGGCTTACTGCAAATGACTTAATTGCCTTCTGAGAGAACTGAGGTTGCATTTTGTGCCATGGCAAATTTAAATCCAGGTCACAGAGATGTTAAATAGCAAATGACACATTTGCTGTGCCACCCAGCTGCCTCCTCTAATACACCAGGACTGCCTTCTGAACAGAGTGAGCATGCCAATGTTAGACTCTATGCAGATGATTTTGTTGACTGGGGTAATGCTAAAAGAAGAAATTCTGCCCACAATTAAACAACCACTTAATTCAATTGCTAATTCACTCTTGAAGTGTCAAATAAATGATTTGCCCCTCTGAAGGAGCCATAACCCTGCACTTCATGAGTGAAAAATTTTCAAGCTGTTCAATGAGTCAGACCTGAAATTGAAATATTCGTGGATGGAGAATGCTCCCTATGCTAGATGACAGAGGTCACAGGCTGTCGTCATTAGGCTACTGTAATTAATCTTTAAAAATATGTTTTGCCTCAAGAAAAACTTGTTTAAAATGAAAGTTATAATCATGGTTATTTTGTCGTTGTGTGTGAAAGATTGTCTGTGTTGATGAAATCCTAATAGGTAATCTCTTTTAGCATATCACAATTTCACAAGTGCTGTCTTCAAAATACTCTCACTGGCATGCCCCCCTCCTATGAATCAATACCATATTATTGATTGATTCCAAAGTTAAAACTGAGATCCAGCCAGGTCATCTGTGAAGAGCAAGACCTGGAGGCTTTCATTCTTGTCTTCAGAGAGGGTTAGCATTGGAGTCATAGGAAGACAGAACGTGTCAAGCTGTAGAAAGACAAAACACTCAGCTTATTACCAAACGCATCTGTGCAGGGGACAAGATACCATTACCTTTCTCCCGGGGTTGGGTTGTCCTGTACTAGGTTTGCCTTTCCCACCTCCAGGGAATTATAGCTCTCAATGGCAGAGTTTGATGAAAAGGAAAGGAACTATTTATTCAAAAGTTATACAGACTAATGGCTTAATGTCTTCATTAAAATCCTAAAGTCCCTTAAAACACCTACAAACACACAGTACTTCCTTTCCCCCTTTGCCCAGTCAGGGATACCATGTCTCAGGAAAAGAAATAGAGGTCTGTGGCTCAGGTAGCCCCCAGTTCTTTCCAGTAATCCGTGCTCAGCTAGCAGGCCTCCTGAGGTTCCCAGCTCCATCAGCTGTGTTGTTAGTTCTTAATCCAAACCTATGTGGCACATTCTCATGGTCCACCAGCAAGAGTCCTTTCACCCCTTTCCTTCCTGCAACATCTGTCCTGTATTCTTCCAAACTGCTAATCAAGAGCTCTGAATCTTTGCTACATCTTGCTTTCCAGCTTCCAAAGCTGAATTGCAAAGGGAGCCCCAAAGCTGCCTGGTTCCAACCTGCATGGCTGTCACACCTCAGTTGAAATCCCTGTGCCAATCTTCCTCTGCACCCCCATTTCTGACTCCTCCTACAATCAACTATACCTGCCAGCATTCTTGTATTTTTTCAGCTTTTCTGGGCTGCCATAATAAGTCTGGGCAGGTGTGGTACCCCTTATGTGAAGCAAATTGTCTCCAAGCTCTCACACAGGCACTGTAACCAGGGGGACTTATATCCTGGGTGGAAGTCAATCTCATCTCCCTGGCTCAAGGCATGGCCACAACTACTTAACATATCTATGAAACTAGTCAAAAGTTATAGATACATTAAATGATCATTCTTGAGGTTATTTGCAGAGTTATTGATATGCAAAATAACTCAACGGCCCTGCTCCATGTGTCCCACCCCTGAGTTCAGACTTGTGGAGGTGAGGGCATCCTACATATTTTTTAATATTTCCTGGACATCCAGAGTTCTGGACCTCATTACAAATCCCTCTTTGAGGTGGGGGGGAGGGGCTGGCTATACTCTGTTACAAGATGAGGGTATTTCATACTTATCAGGCCAGTTAATATTGTTTAGCTGTGACTGAGATCTCTTTACTAGGTAAGTATTTGAACCCTAGGAAAGCTGTTCCTTGACATGACATTACAAGAGAATAAGCTGGGGAACTTCACACACACATCCTGGAACTATCCTACATATTTGTTGACCTTGGAATTTCTGGGTTTAGGACCTCATTTATAAAATTCTTTGAATGATTCTGTTATACATCCAGGTTGGAGAAATCTCTGAGATATTCCATATAATTGTTGTTAATCTGCAAAGACACATGAGCTGTTTCATCATTCAAGCCAAACTCAGGTTTCTTGTCCCTGTAGGATGAAAATTACTTTGTACAGTAAAGTATAAAAAATAAATGTATTGTGAAAACATTATATGTACATTTATTTATATACAAAGAAATCCTCGCTTTAGGTATACTAAGGAGTATTATATATAAATATTTATTTCAAATCTAAGAACATCTTCAGAAGTGTCTCCAAGAGTGATCACATCACGTCTCTTCCCATAAAAAATAGATTAAACTAGAGGAATATATATTTTTTCCATCAATATAATCTTCTTTGTTTCTGTTTTATCTTTTGAATATTTTAGGATACTAAAGAACTTTCTGTTTTTTAGGAGATCACTCTATCCTAAATAGAATTCTGGTTTTAATTTTTTACCAAAAGTTGAGGAGATGTGGTAGAGGAGTAAACTATTTGCACTCAGTCTTTCGACAATATTTATCTGTACTCTATACCTTCTATGTAAACAGTGCAATGCCAAATGCTTTGAGGCACATAAAAGTTGAATTAGGTATTTATTTTGCCCACACAAATTTTATAATCTCTTAGGGAGATAAGCCATATACATAAATATCTGTACTACAATGAAAAACATAAACCATGAAAGAAAAGGTTAACCAATTTCATAATATTTATACTTAAAATTTCTGGGCATCAAAATGTACTATTTTATAACAGTGGAAATATAAGTTTGAGAATGTGAGGAAATATTTTCATAGATAAAACTGACATAGAAATAAAACCCAGAATATGTAAATAACTGTCAAAATGAATAAAAAATCAGACATTAGAGAACAAGGAAAAATGTAATGAGGTAATGAATTGAAATTAAATTGCCAGTAAACATGAAAAGTTACTCTAACTCAATAATCATCAGAAGAAATATAAATTAAAATCAAAACATACAACAAATATCAGTTTTGCAAAAAAAATTAAATATGACAATACTAGTATCAGAATGTAAAGTTGTGGGAATTTATGCATACTTTTGGTGAAATTGGGAATTGGGGCAACCTTTATGAAGAAAAGTTTAACGTTACCCAGTTTATGGTATGCACATTCAAAAAATATTCTTAGGCTTATGCTTGTATTAGTGAGTATTCTATCTAGAAATAAGTAACACATTGAAATCAGATAATTAGGGAGAATTTTATTTTTTAAATTTTACAAAGTTTTGGACAAGCTTAAGAGAAATCAACAAAGTATTGTGGTATCTCAGAACTAGTGTTAGCAGGGTGTCACTACTACCTCCAGACTGGGAGGTGCAGAGTGATGCTTACTGGAACCAGAAGAAAGTGTGGTAGCTGAAAGAGAAGGTTGCTTAACAGGAGCTGTGGTTCTCAATAAGGGATAAGAGTGAGAGGTGGTGACCCAGGAGAGAGCAAGCCCAGGGAATGAATAACTGTCTCATTTTCCTATTGCCTCGATATGCTAACCATCCAGATCCAGAGCCAGAGCAAGGGAGTCTGTTGGTGATGTGTGTGTGTCAGACTGCCAGGGCACAAAGCAGGGTGGGGACCCTGAGGGGCCCACTGGGGGGATTCAGTACAGTCTATAGGGATATTCTCACTAATATACACATTTACAGAATGTCTGTATCACCTATGCTTATAATGACAAAAAAAAATAGAAACACCCACATATTCACAAACCTGCAACACTCTCACAAAAAGTTTTGAGAAAAAATAAAGCAAGGCACAGAAAATATACACATGATAAATTACCATTTATGATCTAAACATATAAAAATATTATGCAGTAGTTAAAGTAGACATGATAAAACTATACAGAAATTCAGGGAAGTGATGAAGGACATATTTATGAGAGAGGTTACCTCAGAGGAAGGGAGAGAGATGCAGTCTTCAATACATACTTGCACTAAAAAAAATTGAGTTGTTTATTTGATTTTTAAGTTTAACTGTATATCCTATACTTTATATGGCAACCTTGTTTGGGAGTGGCTATAGAGCAGTTTTCAGATGACTATATGAGTTGTAAATATCTTCTTCCAGCCTTTTCCAATGTTTTCTGTTGTTAAAGTCTCTTGATGAGCAAAAGTTATACTTTTGGGGGCAATGGAAACACAAGTATTCATTTTGCTATTTTTAATAGCTTTCTTTGTGTGTATGAAATATCCTGTAAGTAATATTAAAATATCTATGCACCAGAATAAGAACTGAAACACATCATGAGAAAGGTACTTTGGATAAAGTACTGAACAAAGTTAGAAGAGATCATTCATATCCAGTGGAGGGGCTTACAGAGGGTCAAAGTGTTGATCTATGAATAAGGAAAAGAAGGTCAGTATATTCTTTGCAAAGGAACTATATAAAAAAGGCATGAAGACATGAATGCACAAAAGGTTAATGAAAACAGTAGTAGTAATAATAATAATTGAATAATACAGACTATACAGGTTGTTTTTAATAACATTTCTTGAGTGTTATCTGCCAGACAATTTAGTTTTTTTGTATGTTTCATGTACAGTTAAACCTCGGTTCTTGAATGTCTCCTATCTTGAACAAATTGGTTCTAAACCAAGTGGTTTTACACAGAAATTGTCTCAGTTACAGAACAAACTTGGCTTTCAACCCTATAACTCTCTCATGCAGATACTGTATATCTAATGGGAAAAAAACGGTTCAGTTTTCTAACAAATTGCTTCTCAAACAGTCTTCTGGAACAAAGTAAGTTTGAGAATGGAGGTTTCGCTGTAATTTAATACTCTGAAAAACCTTTTGAAGTAAGCACCATACTTTTCCCACTTTAAAAATTAGCTTTAAAGATATTTGGTAATTTATGTAAGTCCACATAGCCACATAGCTAGTAAGTGGCAGAGGCAGTTTGAATCTCATTTGTGATGGTTCAGTACACACTGTAACTAAGCACTTGCCCATAATAAATACTGCGTTTAGTAGTAAGATGTGCAGTGTATCTGCCCTGTGCCAGCCATTCTTCTTTTTCTGCTTTATGAGTTTCTTTATTTGATTCTTTCAGCAATCTTATGAGTTAGGTACCCTTCAACTTCATAAGGTGAAGTGAAGTAACTTGCCCAACAGCCACTGACTACAAAATAGAAGAATTTTATGTGAAGCCACTCCTACTGGACCCCAAACCCAGTTAGCTAAGGAAGTTGTTTAATTTAGGCAATACCAATATAAGGTGAAGAGGAATAATAGAAAAGATATTCGTGGCAATATATGCTGGAAATCATGAAACTCAGACTTCCTTCTCTCAGTAGTTGCTTGTGCCAAGGGTTAGAGAGGTGATCACTGGAAGTTTTTGAACAGGGAATTGAGTAGATCTATGCTTTGAGATGAGTAATAGTAAAGTAATATGAATTTCAGCTGACAAGTTATTACCATATATTTGGTTTAGTGTGCTTTAATTCACTATGCTTTCAATTTATTGTTGTCCTGCCTCAAAACTTTCTAGAGAATTTTACATATGATACACTCAATAATATATGTGACAAGTGATCAATAATTGTGTCTTGCATGAATAGGCATATAAATGAATGGTCTATATAATCCATACCAATGATTAAGACACTATGTTATTTCGGAGCTTAAAAGATATTATGATATAGGAACTGTAAAGGAGGTTCAGACTTCTCAGGTTTGCCACTGTCCTATTTTGTTTGCATCCTGTCTATGATTCTCAAACAAGATGCTTCCTGAGGTTCCTTGTGATATTATTCTTGTGAGATGTTAAAAGGAATATGCATTTCCTGAGGTTCCACAAAGTACAACCCCCACTCCCACAGAAGCTGATGATTAAAAGATGGGACTCTGGACTCTGATAATTATCTGTAGGTGTGGCATTTATCTATTTTCATCCTCCTGCAGTAGAAGGGTAGAGGTGCTCCATTTCTTTCCCCATAGTTTAGCAGCCTTGCTTTAATGGGGTTTTAAGTACATTTGGAACTATGGGAAATTGGTATTCGTTTCAGATCAGTGTGTAGAATAGGAATCCACTCAAAAAGTGCTAATTAGCATTAGGGTGCATAGATTCTTTTGAATTGGTGTTTCATGGTTCTTAGGGTATAATCCCAGCAGGGAATTGCTGGGTAAAAAGGCACATTCCATTTTTAGTTTTCTGAGGGAAGTCCATATTGTTTTCCTCAGTGGCTGTACCAGTCTGCATTCCCACCAACAGTGCACTAGGGTCCCCTTTTCTCCACATCCTCTCCAGCACTTGTTGTTTGTTGATTTGTTCATGATGGCCATTCTGACTGGTGTGAAGTGATATCTCACAGCAGCACAATTTACAATAGCCAAGTGCTGGAAACAACTTAAGTGTCCATCAGTAAATGAGTGGATAAAAAAATCTATGGTACATTTACATGATGGACTACTACACAGCAGAAAGAAAGAAGGAGCTATTACCCTTTCACAACAGCATGGACAGAACAGGAGAGCATTGTGATAAATGAAATAAGCTAGGTGGTGAAAGACAAATAGCATATGATCTTACCTATAAGTGGAACCTAATCAACAAGACAAACCGGAGACATTGAAATTAAGAACAAACTCACAGTAACAAGAGGGGAGGTGGGAGGAGATAATGGGGGAGGAGGTGGAAGAGTTTTCAGGAACAACTATAAGGTATACATGGACAAAACCAAAGAGGGTAGAATCAAGGGTGGGAAATTGGAATGGCCTGGGTTGGGGGGAATGGTAAGGGACAAAAGGAGATAACTGTAATTGAAAACAATAACAAAAAGTTAAAAGAAAAAGAACAACAAAAAAACAAAAAGAATGGTAATTATATGAATAGGGAGAAAAAATAAATCATTATTTTTGGGTCTGTTCTAAGACAGGATGCTGGAAAAGTATATATTTTAGAATGATTTATGGCATATATTTCTATCTAGAGAGTTACCAAATCTGACTTTATTTTAAGTGTTTTTCCCACATCAAAAATGTTATTCATGAAAAACCATCTAATGATATGCATGCAGACACATACTTGCAGTTACCCTCAGCAAAATGGTACCCCCAAAGTCTCTCCTGAATTCATCCACTACTTTCAAAAATTAAATTTCTTCTATGAAACTGTCAACCTTTAGCGTTAAAGAATTTATATCTATAAATATTTCCAAGTGAATACATAGTAAAAAAAAGAAAAGAAAACTTTTTAGGTAGCTCAAGTCTCTTAGTGCAGGCTATCCTTTATGAATATGTCTTTATGGAAAGAATGCTTTCATTGAAACTTGAAAACTTCTACCATAGTAGATTTATTTTTTTCAATAGTAAAGCATAAATTGACCAAATTTGAAAGAAAATATGTTTTACTATATATCCCTGTATAAATATATATAGTTGTTTAAACTGAGATAGAAAGATGAAGTTTCAAAGAAAGAATATGTTTATTATTTATGTTATTGTCCTAATTCTACTAAGTGCTATAAATGTTCATCAAAGGGACATTCTCACTGTTCTTCAAGAGAAGTCTTGAAGTTTTCATTAAAATGTCCATGATATGCTTTCATTTTCAAAAGCTCTAACTTCTATAATTGAAGATATGTTTAAATTTTATTTATTTCAAAATAAATAATCCATACCTTTCTTAATGATTTCATGGAATATATTATTACCTGAAAAACATTTATTTTTAAAAATTCCAAGTGAACTTTAGTAAGTGAAAATACTCCTTAATATCACTATCTACAAAAAAAAAATATCAACTTAGAAATTAAACAGATTAAAAAAATCAACATATGGAACTGGAGTGATATTTCATTTTATTTTTAAAGATTTTGTTTAATTTTATTTTAAAAATATTTTTAAAATTTATTTTTAGAGAGGGGGGAGGGAAGGAGAAAGAAAAGGAGAGAAACATCAACCTGTGGTTGCATCTCTTGCACCCCCTACTGGGGAACTGGCCCACAACCCAGGCATGTGCCCTGACTGGGAATGTAACTGGTGACCCTTTGGTTCCCAGGTGGGTGCTCAATCCACTGAGCCACACCAGCCAGGGCTGGAGTAATATTTTAAAATACTTTGGGAAGTTTTATTTGGAAAGTAAGATAAATTATTTAACATTAGAGCCCACCTGCAAAATGTGTTGATCAGGAGGAATTATAAGCAAATATTGTGAAGTACTTTTTTTAATAAACAAATTTAAAGATTATAACAATAGATGGTCATTACTGAAATTTACAGCTAAAATTGATGTCTAGATTTAAACATGTGAGTATGCATTTTAACCACATAGTTCCTTAGTAAAGTGTATTAGTCCTTCTTTTAATCATCAAGTTCCTTTACTTTGCTTAAAGACCTTGAATTTGCTGAGTTCCATTCTTATTGAATATAGTGATTGATTCATAGGAAGAAAAATTACATTGTGTCTTTTTTATAGGGTTTAAAAATAAATCTCTCATTCTCCACTAAAATGAAATTAAAGGCATATCTTATTATGGATTAGGAAAGAGCACAGAGAAAAGTGTGGAATATGGAAAGATCCACTCCTCTATTCTTAATTCTCCCATCATAAATCCTGGCTCAATTAGCTTTTCGGTGATGTAGAATTATTGGATATGCATTCTTTTAGCAAATTCATTTTGGTCAAATAGAGGAGGAGTTTTTTAAAATAGCAATACATTTTATTAATAGAAACTGATATGCTAAGTAAGTTTTAAACCCATGTCTATATAATGACTTTGTATTAACATTTTTGTAAGTTTTGAGTAACAAATTCCATCAGGGATTTGCGGGTAAGGGGATATGGAGAAAGCAGAGCTAGAAGGGCCTTACCTTATGTCCTTACAACCTTGTCTGTAAATCTCCTCAATGTAACAGCAGGTATTTAAGACACTAATTCCTAATTGTTTAAGGGGAATTTTTTTGTAGGCCTTGTTTGCAATGGGCAAAAATTATTAAAAAAGATATAGTATACTATGAGCAGGTATAGTGAAAACAAGATTATTTCCTTTCAGAATATCTATAATTTTCTATGAAACTGTCTTGCATTTTTGAGTATTTGATTACCTTTTATGTAATTAATTGTGTGTGAGTGTATATGTATGTTTGATACATTTAATTTTTACTTTTACTTCTCTTATTATCAATATCAAAGCTTAAATTGAATCTTTTAAGTTTTCTCCTTATTATATGAAAACTGCATGTTAATGTTTATCCTCTCCATCTTTTACCACCATTTGTAAATATAATCTGCATTTTTAGATCCTGTTTTGTTACTATTTTTATATTGTGCCTTCTCTTTTAGGAATAAATTTAACATAATAAATTTCACCTGACAATCATATTTACAACCAGTAGTTTATACTTAGCATTATGATTAACTGGCTTCAATGCTCATAATCAGTTCTTCTAGTACACAAGCTTCCATTTCTGTACTCTTAAATTTAATTATTCTCAGCTAAATGGACTATTTCTTCATAAACTGTTTTTCAAGAAATGGAAATGAATAGCATGTTTTGCAAGCTCTTGAAACTCAGAACATCCTTCACTGATATAAAAAGCATCTGGTCTGCATAATGTTTTTGGGTTAAAACTCTATGCATAACAATAACTATCAGATATGTGCCATGAATTATGCTAGTCATTTCTACTCATTATCTGCATTCTCTATCCACAATCCTACAGGATGGGGGGTTATTATTATTACTATTTTACATAGATGAGAAAACTGACAGGGAGAGGCATCAGATGTCTTCACAAGGATCACACAAAAATAAGTGAATCAATTTACAGCTCAGTAGATGTGTTTCACCATCTTGGAGCAGAGAAAAATAAAATCATCCTTTTAATGCTCTTTTTCTTTCAGCTGACTTTTTTGTGTACCTAGATATTTGTAGTATTTAAAAAATAATTATTGAAATATGTGTAATGAATTAACATTTTGTCAAGTTATTTATACACGTTGCTTAATTTTCATTGAATTTTTACCTGGCATGGAAAGGACTTTAATTAGTTTAGGGCACTAAGTATGTTTGCTGGGTTCAGTACCTTGCAAACACAAATATATTGACTGAGCTCCCTTTCTCCTTCCCAAATGGTGTCTTCATCTTTAGCATGCCATTCTCTCTCTGTGGCACTACTTCTATCCCTGCTGGATTTAAATGTGTGGTTTTGGCACAGCTCATTCTCCTTTACCATTTTTTAAATAACTTGTTCTTATATTGGTTTTCTCATCTATTTTCTAGTAATCCCACTATCTTTGTCTAGGCCTTCAAATTCCTCTTGTGTCATTCACGTCACAAATCTACTTTACAAATCTGGGCCAAAAGTCTTTGCTTTAAATTTTTAATTTTACTATATCACTTATTAGGGTAAAAAACAATTTTTTCCCCTTGTTGTTTTTTGAGATGCTTCCCAGTCTTGATTAATGTGTCCCCCACGTATATATTTTTTTATAATGCTACCAACATTTTTACTCTAGGTGATTAACTTTTCTAAACTCTATTAAAGTGTAATCCTATAGCATCTTTGAAAAAGAGAAATATATGCATTATTATAGATAAAAGACAATATCTCATTTATTATCTAAATTATAAATCATAGCTAAATTTTCACCTTTAAAATTCATGTGTATTATAAGCTCTACAATTATCAACTGTGTCACATATGTGAAGTTCACATTTCTCTATTTCGGAGCCTTATTCCGCACACCTTGTCTGTCTGACTACATTTTCCTCTGATGGTATGTTTGGCACCAGAAATATCCTAATTGTTTTTCTTACTATTTTCTACTTTTTTTCCTGTTGCTGCTACTACCTAAAATTTCTTCTTTTACTTTCTGCTACTTTCTTTCCTGTTCCATCTTTCTTCTATTCCCACCTACAGAATGTCATTCATTTAAATGCTTTACCCAAAGAGCCAGCATCTTTTCAAATATTCTTTGATAACTCTACAACACAAAAGCATTGTCATTTTGAATGTACTTCATCTTTTATAATTTAAGTTGTCTCTAAATTGTTTCATTTAAATGTATTTTTAATGGGTCAGTTGGGTCCTGAGGTAGCAGGGGAGAGGTGATTAGAGTTATAAAAGAGTTGTGGTGAGGGAGACCCCTGAAAGGATGAAGGGAAGGGAGCAGGAACAGGTAGAGCCTCCAGTTCACTGAGCAGATCTAATATCAGTGAAAGGGGTGGATGAGTAGGGAGGCTTGGATGGGAAGAACATCAGACTGCATTGCATGCTAAGGGTGTCTTAGACGGGCCAGTGGTCCAGGTAGCCTGTATTCACCACTTGCTGAGTGGAAGTTGCCTAGGGGAGTATCTTCTCCATTGCTTGAAGACTGGGGTGGATCCTGTGTACTATGTCTTTTGAAAATTATTTTGTGAAAATTTGACTGATTTCCCAACACCACATTCTCCCTGAACAGTGATTCAAATTGGCTGAGATTGGAAGAAAAGACACTGAAACACCATTTTGGAATTTATTCACCTCTAAAATATAGTTTATGACTCAACTCTAGACCAAGACCTTGATCTACTGATACACTATTAATAAGACTTATGGCACAGATGAAGTTTTTCCATTTTCTACAACTGAGGGATAGAGAAGTCAGGGAATGGGGAAAAGCCTAATAATTGAGTTTAAAATGATATTTTTTCGTAATGAGTACAATTTCGTAGCCACTATTATTAAGAATACTTAAAATCAACTGTAGAAGAAACATTTCAAATTGGGTTTTATATGTTTTTATTTTAATAAATTTCAATTATTTAGGTCAATTATGAATAAATACTATAAACTGGAGAATGTTAGCTTCATTGATAATGATAATTGTCTATAAATAATAATTAAATTCAAATATGTAGATGTAATCATTTATCCTAAGAAAGCTGAAGTTAGAGTGGCAATTTTAAAAGTTAACTCTAACATTTTCATGGTTAATAAACCATTTTTATTATTAAATGTTTTTTGCAGGGAAATGACATATCCTGAAACCTCTAGGATACTCTCAGATAAACCACTACAGCATTATGTATGAAGACCCTAATATCTTGATAATTAAAATAGAGTGGAAAGTGATGGAGAATTATGAAAATAAAGATGTTAGTTTTAAGACATGAAATAAAGCATAAAAACAGACTAACTACTAACCAAGAAGGAAAATAATAAGGGACTAAGATACAGAGAAACTGTTGCCTACTCAAAAGGAGATGTGTTTTGAACTAATGATAAACAAAATTTGGAATTAAGGACAACATAATTATAAGGATTACACAGAATAAATGAAAAGCAAAGACTGGATATAAGAAATCTGCCTCAGAAAATCCAACAGAAATTAATTGCATGCCATTAAGAATTAGTCCTGGCTGGTGTGGCTCAGTGGATTGAGTGCTGGCCTGCAAACCAAAGTGCTGCCAGTTCAATTCCCAGTCAGGGCACATGTCTGTGTTGCAGGCCAGATCCCCAGTAGAGGGCACACAAGAGGCAACCACACATTGATGTTTCTCTCCCTTTCTTTCTCCTTCTCTTCCCCTCTCTCTAAAAATAAGTGTTAAAAAAAAGAATTAATAACAACTGCCCTGGCTGGTGTGGCTCAGTGGATTGAGCACCAGGCTATAAACCAAAGGGTCACCAATTTGATTCCCAATCAGGGTACATGCCTGGGTTGCAGGCCAGGTCTCTAATGGGGGGGGTGCATAGAGGCAACCACACATTGATGTTTTTCTCTCCCTCTCTTCCTCTCTCTCTAAAAAATAAATAAATAAAATCTTAAAAAAGAATTAACAATAACATATTTTTTAAAGATTTACATTTACTGTTTGGCAAGTGTCAGAAACAAGGTAATGCAAATAGAGAGAATTTAAATAATGATTCATGGTACAAGCACACATTCATGAGTATGTATGTGTATTAGATGCAGGAAAAAGGGCATGGTGGATCTCTCAGAATTCAAGAACAAAAAGACATCACTAATTCTTTGCCCATCATTTCAACTTCTTTCCAAACATCTTTTTTTTTTTTTTTTACCCAAACATCTCTTTTATCATTTTCTCACTTGCAATCCAAGTCACTGTGCTTTACCATCTGTTCACAATGTGGAAGATGGCAAAGGCACAGCTTTGAAGTGTTTATTTACTTTCTCTGATTGGTTTCTTCTCTAGACCAGTTCCAAAGATTGAGAGGGGATTGTTCACGTTCGGGTCAAATGTAAGTCACTGTGGCTGTCTAAATATAGCCGGGGATTCAGGGACTCACAGCATCCCTTAGCTATTTGTGGGTGCTTCTGGAGGAAGGCAACACTTTTCTAGAGAGGCCCACACACTAAGTACAATGGATATCCACTTCAGTAAGCAACATCTCTCTGAAAAGGAGGAAGGATAGTGTATGTAGCCCTATCAACATCTGAGATACTAACATTTTAGAGTTTAACAAGCCAATCTTATCCCTTTTAGGTAAGCATGCCAAGCAGGAGCATTTTTCCAGAGTATTAAATTATAATAATAAAACCCCATGAAAAGTTGCTATTTTTTATCATCACCATTTACTAACATTCTAAACAACGCTGACGATAAATACTTCTTCCTGCCAGAGGAGGCCTTTCCCAACATCTGACCTCCTTGGTCTGTCATGGTCACATCATGCCCTTACGATGCTAAGGCAGGGAGAGATAGTGTCTGTCACATGTTTTCCTAGTCTACTTAGAGAACGCCGTTGGTAAGCCAGTTGTTACAAAATTGTGCCTGCAGTTATAGTAAATAAAAAAGTAGATAAAAAACTTTATAATAGATGGTTTCCCCTAGTGATTTTCAATATTATAGATATTTAATGACGAACAATTGAAAGAGTTAGTGCAGGTTGGAGTGTTGAACAAACTCACAGAGTGTCACCTGGTTAATGGTAAATCATAGTTACTATTTGGAAATTTAAATATAACACTATCATTACCTATGTAAAGAATAGTACTTCAGAAAGCAAACTCTTAAATAGGTCAGAACCCTAATGTGTATCCATTTATTTTACTTAGCAGGGGGTTGAAAGGAGAAATGTAACATTAAAAAGCTTTTTGAAAGTGAGATGCAAATTACAACCATTTTATGAAATTGAAGCCCAAGACCAATTGTTATATAACACTTTAGGATATACAGATTTTGAGAACGTAAGTACTTGGAATCCATATAATATAAATATGGGTTAATTAGAGGTTACACATGTTTTTAAAAAGTCTATTTTTAAAACAATTGCCTCCAAAACAAGTAAAGCTAATGGATTGGATTAAAATTTAATGTAACATTTAATCTTTTGAACTCTCTTAGCTACTTATTTTTATTACAAATCTACAAAACTTTTTACTTTTAAAACCTAATGCTTATGCAAAATTGCACCAAATCTAGTTTTATTATATATCAGTAGTTTCTAGGTCTAATTCTGATACATTCCAGGGAAAAATTAGATACATTCAAACAAAAGAAATATATTTTTGATTAAGAAAGCAATTCTAACATATCCTTCAGTAGAACTCTTCCAAGCCCCCCAAATCCTTGCATGCAAGCCCTTGAAAGGTGAGCCCTCCCTATGCAGCAGGTGTAATCAAGGCAGTGTCCTGTAATAGGTATATAGTCTGCTATTGTGCTCGCTGCTCCTTGTCTACAGTCAAAGTCAACGTTGTCCACAGTCAAATTTTAAACCTCCTAAAGTGCTTAGTAAGCAGGGTCATTGTGTTAGCAATTTCTGCACAAATCATGTAGGAAGGCATTGATATTTAAAATACTGTGTAGAAAGTTTATTGATAAATATATTTCTTGATGAATCGGAAGTAATCAAATTGTAGTGTCAAGTGTCTTTCACAAAGCAGCTGGGGAAAAGACTTATACACCAGTTTTAAGATTGCTTTCTCTGATCTGAATGGCAGTGTGTTCAGGTAAATTGAGTCTGTACCAAAGACTACAAAAAATGTAAAATTGTTGGCAACCAGAAACCACTCAGTTTTAGACAGATTTAGTAAACACACAATTTACCAATGGAAAGGTTGGCTGTAAGCTGCTGCTGTCCTTCACATGCATTTCAAAGAATTGCCCATGTAATTATTTACTTCACTGAATGGAACGCTATTTAAAGAACCTATCAATGTTCTCTAAGGGAAAAAAAAAAGATGTGTGAGATGGCAATGCAGTACATCAGAAGCACCCCTGTCTGTGTATTTTTTTTTATTTAAAAAAATAAGATTTTATTTATTTATTTTTAGAGGGGAAGGGAAGGAGAGAGGGAGACAAATATCAATGCGTGGTTGCCTGTCATGTGTCCCCTGCTGGGAACTGGCCTGCAACCCAGGTATGTGTCCTGACTGGGGATCGAACTGTGATCCTTTGGTTCGCAGTCCCATGCTCAATCCACTGAGCTACCCCAGCCAGGGCTGTGTATTTTTTTAAAATAAATTTCCCTTTTATTTATTCTCTAAACATTGCTACTACCAATTTTTTTCTTACTACTTGAGATGTGTCCTCATCAGTAATAGATGAAATTGTTTAAAACTCAAAGCAGATATGGCAATATTCATATACTGATAATTTTAATTTATAGTAAACATATTGAAATAGGTTCCCAATAGGTACAACTGGGGGGGGTTGGATATGGGAGGGAGGTGGGGAGGGTTGGTGTGGTGGGCTGGGATGGGAGTAAAAGACAGATAACTGTAAAAGAACAATTAAATTTTTTTAAAAAGAAACAAAAAAAAAAAACCTAACAAAAAGTTATGCAAACTGAAAAATAAAATTAAAGTCAAACATCAGTGCAATCAAACATTTTTAAATGAAAAACTATTTTAGTCCCAGAAAGAATATTATACTGTCTGTGTATTTGATTGAAGAATTTTAATTGAGATAAACAGGTTGTTTTGTCTAATAGTCAATTAGCAACATCCTTGGAGTGTTTATCAGGAATGGGTTACTGTGGGAGGGGCTGGGGCCAGGTTGACAGGTAGGAATGAGCTGGGAATTAAATAACATGCTTTGATTTTCGTTATGATTTTTGTTCAGAAATGAGAATTGCCTAATATTGCAGAAAGGTATGAACACTTATTAAGTAAGCATCATGTAATATTCTATACCATGGATTCTACTTACAGTCACCATTTACTGATAAGGAAATAGACAAAAATAACTTATTTAAGTCTGCAGAAACTTTGAGTGGTTATTTTTAAATGCATATTTGACATAGAATCTCACTGTTTAAAACACAGAAGTGGCTTCCTCTTGCTTTTAAGATAAAAACCAAAATTCTCAAAAGACTTCTCATGGTTCATCTCCTCCCCTTTTGTACAAGTTTCATATTATTCCCCATTCTCCCAGGGTCTATGAGCACCAGCCACACTCACCTCCTGATACATGAGTCTGTGATGCCTTCTTCCTACTGCACCCAACACAGCTAATGCATAATTTTATTTAGAACTCATTTTATCACCTTTCCCTAGGAAGTCAGGGAATAGGGCAAAGACCTTCAGCTCAAGTTTTATCAACCACAAGGGCCTCTGCTCTATGAATGTTAGTATAGCTGATTAACTGTTGTCCCACAGCCTACTGAGGCCCGAGGCTAGGCCTGCATTTGAATTAGCAAATGCACCAGCAGGCAAGAGTGCCCCAAATGCACACATAAAAATATTCTAGTTACTACTAGGGTTTGCATGTACTTTTCACAAATTTTTATTTCTATTTTATGGTGGAATTCATCAGACATGCTATATTTTACAGCAGAATAAATTTGATTTTGTTTTTTATGTATTCCATAGTCTTGAAATGGTGGATACTTTTATTTGGTTTAACTGGAACATAAGCTATACTCTGTCAGGCACTGCTATCCGTTTTTAACTAGAGCTATAACATTATCATTTGAAAACATGTTTACAGAAATTGTGTAAAAATGCATCAGGAAATCAGATATCAACATGAATGCAGTTATTTCTTTGTAACTCTAACACCAAAATACATTGATTCATATCAAAACCTATGACTTTGTCACTGGCTAGCTGGGTGACCTTGGGTAAATAACTTCATCTGCAGATGAGATTTCTGCAACTGTAACATGAGGAATTGGAAAAGATCATCCTAAAGGTGTTTTTCAGTTCTTTTTAAAAAATATTTATTTATTTTTAGAGAGAAGGGAAGTAAAGAAGAGAGGAAGAGAAGCATCAATGTGTGGTTGCCTCTGGCATGTCACCAACTGGGGACCTGGCCCAAAACTCAAGCATTCGCCCTGATTGGGAAATGAACCAGTGACCTTTTGGTTCACAGACCAGCACTCAGTCCACTGAGCCACATCAGCCAGGGTTCTTCCATTCTTCAAATTCTGTTTCTCTTTGTTCCTCTTCAACGGATTTTAACTTTGAAAACTGCTGCCATTTCACATCCTATTTTTTTTGCAAAGGAGAGATGTTCAATTCCCAGTGATGAAATGAATCTGCATACACACTTGTACTTTATTACATAGAGTAAAAGGATTTAGGGAAAAATATATATTTTTTCTCCTTTGAAACTCTCCTGAGGCAACCAAATTTAGTTGAATTATAAAAGATGTCAGGATAAGTGTACTTAGCATTTACCCATAGCTCCTTTTCCCTACTGTCTGATTTCAAATTTTAAAGTCTAAAAAGATTTTATTGACAAGCAGTAGCAATTCCTCTGTAATATGTGAAGACTCCATGCATCATGGTCACATGTATAGTTCTCAGCATTTCAGCACTTTGGACACCCCTCAGCAGTGGATGTTTATGAGGCATTGGGTTTTAAGCACCTTTATTTATTAGTGACATTGTAAAATAGACCCATGAAAATATTTTTAATCACTTAAACAATCATACCTTTATACAATGGCAGATTCTACCCGGTAGTTGAATTCTAAGTATTCAAAATATTTTGGAAAATAAGACAACTTTGTGACTTTTCTCAATTCTATCTTCTGTCTCATGTTTTGTTCATATAGATTTTTTGTGCGTATGTCTTCTCACTATGTGACTTGTCTTTTTACTGCCATAATGCTATTCATGAACAATTCTTGACTGCAGTGCAATTAAATTTACTAAAGATTTTGCATTATGGTTAGTGTTTTTTCGTATCTTGTTTGAGAAATTATTTCTAATACTGAGGATATGTTTACTATTTGCCTATAGAAATATGATATATACACTTTTGTATGCACATTTTTAAACCCATTAGTACTGATAAACTATCTTATTAAATTCTTATTCAGCTATAGTTTCTTTCAGATTTCCTGCCTAATAACATCATTGTCAAATAATTGCAGACTTGTTTCTTTCTTTCTATTCATGTTTTCTTAAATAGTTTTCTGACCCTATTATGATGGGTAAGGGATTTTGAGTAAAACTTAAGTGGTTTTTGTAAAAGGAGAGATCTTATCTTGTTTAAGACTTTATAGGGAATACTTTCTAAAGATTCTTCATCAAATATTACTATAGTAGTTTTACATTAATTACCTAAGTGTATAGAAATGTCATCCTATTTCTCCTTTGCTTTTATTAAAATCAAAGGTAGATATTGAGTTATAGCCATTGTTTTCTCTTTTAAAATGATCATGGCTACCATCTTTTGATGGATTAATGTAGTAAAATATATTAATTTATTTTAATGTTAAACAATCCTTGTATTCCTGGGGTAAACCAACATGGCCCTAATTTTATGCATTAATTAATTGGTTGGAGTATATTTCATTTAGGACTTGTGCATCATTATACATAAGTCAGGTTACTCTGTAACACTTTTCGTTCAAAATAATGTGTATTCTTCAGTTGTTCAGTGGAATGCTTAATAAAAAAACATTATATCAAATTTAATATTGTGCTGTTCAAATCATCTATATCTTTACTGTAATTTTTGTCTACTTTATCTATTAATTAGTTAAAGAACTATGTTAATGTATATCAATAAAATGGTAGATTTCTACATTTTTCAATTTTGCATTTTTATATCACATATAAAGACTATTATATAGATGCATGTAAATTTTGACATTTCTGGTGAACTTGCAGCATTGTTTAATAGTAATAATGGTTGTTTTGGGGCTCATTGTCCATTGTGTCTGGACTTTATATAGAAATACTTGCACATTTATTATTTGTCTGATTTTGTGTTCTTTCATCATTTTCCTCTCAACATTTTCTTTTTCATTCTGATGATTTCAGTATATCTCCTGTTAACAGCATAGTCTGCTTTTTAAAATCCATTTGGATCATCTTTGTTATAAATTGGATTAAATTTCAACTTGTTTTATTGTACTGAGAAGTCTAGATTTATTCTTCCATCTTATTGTGTGCATATTGAATTTGAACATTTTATATGCTATATTTTATACCATTCTATATATTTTCACAATCTATTTATATTTATTTAAAAATTATTCAATCAATTTCTGTAACCTTAATAGTCATTTTCAAAATTTTAAAATGCTTAATTTACCAATATCAAGATTTAATATCTGTGTATTTTAAGTTCTTGAGTACTTAAGTTCTTTAATAAAGAACTTAAAATACTAACTACTTTCAACTCTTTTATCTTTTACAAGAAAGAGTATTTGGACAAATGTCTTAGTTTTATTTTTTAATAACCTTATAATACATTATTATTTGTTTATGCATAAATTTATATTCAATACTAATTAGATGTCAGTTGTACTTAGCATTTTCCTTAGTTTTCTTGTCCTAAAATGTCCTTATTTTCCCTTTGTTCATGAAATATTTAGGTTGATAATAATATTTACATTAAAGATACCACTCCACTCTCATTTTCATTTATAATATACAGAAATTATGCCTTGTCATTTCCTTATGAGTGGAATTATCATAGTTACTAGTTTTCCTATGATAATTCCAGTCTATTTCAATTGCCATGAAGTAATAATTAGCACTCTTCATTCTGAAAATTGCTTGTTTGAACAATAAATTCTGTGTTCTTTCCACTTAATCTGATTTTTTTTCTTAATTTCTTTAAGGAACTTTTTAGGTAATATCTTTTTATGTGGTTGGTCCTACAGTTTCAATATAATGTGTATAATGTGCCTAAGAGTGAATGTTTTTATATTTATCCTCTCCCTATCCTTGAACTTCCTGATTCTATAGATTCATGCATTTTATCAGTTATGGAAATTTTTCAGTCATTATCTTTTCTAATATTACTCTACCCCATTCTCTGTTTCTTCTAGTAATTCAGCTAGATTTTCCATCATTACTCTAACCATTGCTCTTCATGGTTTTTTTCATATTTTCCACTTCTTTCTCTTTTCTGTCTATATTTGATGTAAATCCTATAGGTTTATTTTCTAGTTTACTAATTTTCTTATCAACATAAATCTACCATTATATAGCAACAGTACAATTTTTCATTTCTACAAATTCTATACATTTTTTCAAATATGCTGTTATTTTATACTTAATTGCTTTTTACTCATTTTATATCATTTTTGTTTTATTTTATATTTTACCAGAGAATATTAA